>JAQMRL010000006.1:23984392-24379392 GCA_035578175.1 Catonia carolina | reverse complement strand
CTGAAATGAGATTTTTGCGGGGAGTCAAAGGTTGTATCCGGTTAGATAGAGTACGTAACGAAGCTACACGCGCCGAGATAAATTTTCAGTTACTGTTGAAAATGTTAAGAATGTATACTAAGAGAAACTGGTCAAATCATTTATTTCACATGCCAGCATACAGACTTCCTCTGTATATGGAAATATAAACCTAGAGGAAAGTGAGGCTTGGGAAGAACTAAAAGAGATGGGTGCCGGAAGAAGCCATTGAGCCTAATCCTTGATGATAACTTAATTTGTAAAGTTTTGAATAGCATTGAAAGTTTTTTGAATTTGTAAAGTTTTGAATAGTTATGAATCTTTTGAAAAAATAAAAATCCCAGTTCCTATTCCTAGGTAGGTTTTAGTTAATAAAATCGATTTTGATAATAAATCTATGGTTCTTTTCTTTTACAGACATCTAAATGTCAACAAAGGTTCTCTCCATTTTGCATTTCATTGTAACTAGTCTTAGACCAATGATAAACGTTTACAATTTTAAAATATTGTCTATAAATTAACCTAATAAACAACTGTATGGTTACTCTTAATTTTAATGATTACTATTTATTTAAGATATAACCCTAAAAACCAATATTACTATTCAAAGATTAGTTATAATACTATGTTCAAAGATGAATATATAAAATATATTAAAAAAGTAATAAAAAAAATTAATATAATAAATATTTATATATATTTATATATAATATAAATAATAAATAAATAAATACATATAAATATATATTCATGCGAGGATTTACAGCCCCAGCCGTATCTCAATTCCTAAACATCACCACTCTCTGTCTCGCCAGTCCCCATCGGAGAGCCGCCGAAAGACATTGCCTCCTGCACCCTATCACCCATGTCACTTCCGGCCTACCCGTCCTTCTTCTACCGACTGGCGTCTTCTCCCATACCCTCTTTGGCCACCTACCATCTTCCATCCTCTGCAAATGGCCAAACCATTTTAACCACTTCCGGGATATGGTGTTTATGATATTTTCTTGAACGCCGATTCTTCTTCTTATTTCGCAATTCGATCGATCCGCGACACACCACAGCTCCGCCTCCAGATCTCTATCTCCACCGCGTTTAGGCGATCCTTCTGTCTCTTTGTCAATACCACACTTCCGCAGCATAGGTACACACTCTCTCCAGGTTAGCGTGACAAATATTTATCTTTGTCTCCTTCCATATTTTACCATTCCAAAGGACAGAATTTAACAGCCCTGTAACCCTTTTCCCTTGTGAAATCTTGCTGTTTACTTCCACTGCACTTGTCCCACTCCTAACAAAGATGACTCCCAGCGATTGAAAACCTTCACAGCTGTTTACTACACCCGTACCTTGCTGAATATCATTCCCTGGCTCACCAACAGTAAGGTTTTCAGTCTGGTATACAGCGTTTTCATTGCTCATTTTAACAGAATTTGATTGTTTTTCTTATACTGTTTTATAAATTTATTTTCGAAAAGTTTGCTGAGTTTATGTACATCTTATAGTAATTATTATTTTACGTGGTTTAAAAAATTATTTTAAAACTTTTAAGTGATTTATATATTCAGATAGAAGTAATTTAAATAAATTTTACAAAAGACAGAAAATTATATTACCGAACAAAATCTTTAGCTTATTTGTAAACAGTTGTATATTGGATATGTTTGAATGTAAAACAAGAAATTTAGTTCATTGCCGAAAGGATGTATAAATTAGCTTCCAGCTAAATGATAGAGATTGATGGGACATAGAATTCCCTCTGCCCCATCATCGATTGCTTCCTAAATCAAATTGAATCTGTTTGAGGGAATGAAATGCAAATTTACGCGTATGAACAAAGTTTTGTGTGTGAAGATAGGTATAATGTAGCGACACTAAATTTTTGTTAATAATTCATGGATTTGACGGTAGAAATTTGTGATGGAATTCAAGTTCAACAACTAATGTTAAACTTGAATGTGGTTGTAGTGGAATCAGTGTTAAAGATCAACATCATACTGATCATTGCCTGAATTGGAAAACTCCGATCGTAACAAACTTGCCAACGACAGTAACTGTACCCGCCTCCAAACTTCAAACACTGCAGATACGTCGCATCGAACAAACAGAAAATACAAGTAGTATATACAAACACACAAACTCTCACGCACTCATTATCAAAATGGGAACTAAAATTGGACGATCATCCTTCCCACTCCGTTCTCGTGTTCTGCTGGTTCGTTTGCTTTCGTCCAAGTTCAGCTTGGTTTAACACGAGTTACTCAATATGGCTACGAGCCAACAAATTGTTACCGATTAACTAATTTAATTAAAAGTGTATCACACAGTGCGGTTTCACAAATTGACTTTTAATTTTTAACAGCTTTTTTAAAAAGGGTTATTGAATATTTACAATAAACTTTAGGTTTACTATTAGGAACAAGTTAAAAATATTGTAAACCCTTTATAAAAAAAAATAGTTTGAAACACACACAACTTTCTCTTTTTTTCAGGGCTCCCACACTCCCCTACACCCTGCTGTCTCCTCCCACAGAACAGTGTGCAGCCAGGTACGGAAATCCGTCAGCAAGTAAAACGGCAAACAACCTTAATATACTTGCTATATTGAATCATAATATTTTATATTTCACCACTCCTATTTATTATTACAATTTCCAAATTTACCAAACCATATATTAACATACTTATGCACGAAGAATGTCTGACGACACGAAGAGATGAACATGGACACACATAATACGTAGGTAATAAGGGCTTGAACATAAAAACATAAATTATATTAACATACTATCACAGTCCGTTACGTCAAATCACACTCCTCAGTAATTCCACCTTAAAAATGTTAATTTTCGAGTTAAAAAAGTCTATTTCGTTTTCAAAATCATTTGCAATACCAACACAACGGGCCAGAAGTGAGGCATCTTTAATCTTGTTAGATGGAACAAACAATCTACATCTCCTCACTCCTGCATGGGGAACCTTTAGACCCAGTCTAGAAATATCGCCATGAATATATCGATGTAGGACCTTGTAGAGGTATAACGCCACCGCCAATCCACAACGCTTACTCAGAGGGTGCAATTTCTATGTTTTACATAAAACCTCATAACTGTCCATGTCAGAAAATTTTCTGTACACTAAGTATCTCAAGAAATTTTTTTGAACGCTTTCAATAAGACTGGTAGGGGTAATCCTATCATTGCTCCAAACCACGGAACAGTATTCTAAAATGGGGCGGACGTTAACTTGATAAAGTTTAACGATACTTTCAGGGTTTTTAAAATTTCGACTGATCCATTTTACCAAGCCAAGATTTCTTCGAGCCTTCACCGTAACTTTCTCGACGTTCTTATTGAAGTACAACCCTGAGTCTCTTGCCAATGTAGATAATGAACAAAAAAAAATATATATATACAGTCAAACTTTTACTAACAGACACTTCTGAATTGGGGACATTTCCTAAGAGCGGACAATTTTAAAAGTCCCGGCATTTTCCCGTAAGACACATAACTAAAATATCAATTCCTAATAACAGAGCCTACACATAACGGACGCGGACAGTTATTTTGTATGGTTTTGAAGATTCAATTTCTGGAAAGCGGACAAAACTTGTCCATATAAAAATGTTAGTACAATATGTGATAATGCTGACTCTTTAGTTGCTATTGGAAAACTAAAAGAATATTTCATACATAAAGCCGATGCTGAACGTTTTGAAATGATATCCGAACTGCAAGACCATGTCGAATCGCGGATCTTAAATGAAAGGAAAAAACAAAGAAATATTACTGATTTTTACGTACAAAAATGAAATACGTTCAATGAGCTAGGATTTACAGTATGTGTTACCAATAAAATAAAAAATGTGTTTAAAAATATTTAGTTAAATTTATAATTAGCATGCGTTTTTAAAAACAAAAAATAATTTTATTACTTTACAGTACATGCATGCATATTCTTTGTATTACATTTATTAGATAATACGTTTCTTTTTTGGTAATTTTATATGCACGTACTCGTACTATATATACATACTTATGTATTAAATGAATATTTTTTTCATCGCATAAACATACATAGTGTGTAGTTTGTAAATATTCTTGTTAAATAAGTTACACTACGCAATACATAATGTAAATACAGAAAATTGCACAACAGTACACATTTTTCTCATTAGCGGACATTTCTTAATAGCGGACAAATTTTTTTGTTCCGCGAGTGTCCGTTTTTCAGAAGTATGACTGTATATTCATGCGAGGATTTACAGCCCCAGCCATACCTCGCTTCCTAAGCACCACCTTCTTAGTCTCACCAGTCCCCATCAGAGAGCCGCTGCAAAGAGACATTGCTTCCTGCACGCCACCCAATCATGTCACTTCCGGTCTACCGCTCCTTCGTCTACCGGCTGGTAATCCACTGGGTTGGTCTAGAGGTAAAGTCGTCGCCGCGAGTCAGCTGATTTTCCGAGACGAAGGTTCCTGGTTCAAATCCTAGTAAAGGTAGTTACTTTTATACGGATTTGAATACTAGACAGTGGTTACCGGTGTAATTTGATGGTTGAAGTTCAATTAACCATACTCTCTCAGGAATGATTTCCCTGGGCTTGTACAAGACTACACCCTCATTTACACGTCATACACATCATTCTCATTTCATTGGGTCATGGGGTTGCTTATTGTTCTGAACTGAACAGATTGTAACGTACACAAATTAGGAATAAAAGAAATTACTACATTTCAATAAAAAAAGAATATTAAAAAATATAATTTGCTTAGAGGGCTGTCCCCTTTCATATAAAATGTATCATTTCATATAAAATGTATGTATTTTGTTTTTCTAAAGAAAAGTCACTCTTTTAAAACAAAAAGTTGAAAATTTTGACTTCAGGTGTTTCTGAAATAAATTGGAGTAATTTGCTCTTACGTTGTTTTCTGTAAAATGCGTTGTTAGATCAGAAGAAAATTGTTTTGTACAATACTGTAGTATTTGTTTAATTATTTCACTAGTTTACAACAGTGACTTAAAATAGCTTTTTGCAATAATAAAAATTGAAATTCGTAACTTTAAGAAAGAAAAGTTTTGGTTTTCAGGACTATTTTACGATCTTCGTCATCGTTACAAACAGTAGTTATCTCCCTTAAGATTTTTATGTAGAAACTTTGCAGAGCCTCTTCCACTAGAAAGCAGAGCTTTAAGCTTAAAAAATAATCCATTTTATTTTTAATTAGAAGGTAGCACCTTATATCACTTTGGATACGCCTTTTCTTAGTGTTACATTACTACTTAAGGAAAGCCAGATTTATGTGATTTTGGAGGGATGGTGTGTTTACATTCAGTTAGACCTAAAATGCACAAAAGAAAAATGTAAAATTTTGACTAATGGGCTTTCTGAAATGCTGATTCAATTGTAAATTCAAATTAAAAAGTAAACAATTTATCGATCACATAATGTACTATTATAGAATCTGCTTTATTGAAATCAAAATATCTAACACTGTCAGGTATTCCGTATAAACCTAATGGCGAGGATACTTCTTTTAAAGCCGCGTTCTTAAAATTATTTCGGGGAGATTTTATTTAAAAAAAAATTCTTTGAAGTTAGAAATGTAAAACCCTGTTACAAAAATGTTTGACATGATTTTTTTTTACGGATTAATTTTACAGCAAACGCCGTTTCTCCGTTCCCAACTTGCATTCTCCTCTATCGAAGCAAACGTCCTCCTCCAGGTTTCTAGCATCCATTGCCTCCCCTATATCGTCCTTCCAACCCCTTCGTGGTCGCCCTCTCTTCCTCCTTTCTGGTGGGATCCATTCTAATATTTTTCGGGGCCATCTATCTGCTCCCACCCTCTTCACATGGCCGAACCATATCAACTGTCTTCTTTCCGTCTCTTCATTAATTTTTCTTGATAAATCCATGTTGTTTCTTATCGTTTCATTCCTCACTCTATCCAATTTAGAGATACCACAGCTTCTTCTGAGGAAGTCCATTTCAGCCGCTGCAAGTTTCCTTCTGTTGGCCTTACTAACATCCCATACTTCCGATCCATATAGTGTGACACTTTCAACTAAACTTTTATATATTCGTTTCTTTGTATTTTTGTTTATTGTGTTTTGCCATAGAAGAGAGTTGATTGTCCTTATAACTGTTCGTCCTTTATTTATTCTCTCTTGTATCTCATCCTTACTATTGCCATACTTATTGAAAGTTACTCCTAAATATTTACTTCTTCTGACACCTTTTATTATATCTGCCCCAAGTGAAAGATCCCTAACTTCTTCACTGCCTACAATGAGATACTCATACTTCGCCACATTCATAGAAAGACCAGCAATTTCATATTCTTGTTGCAGCTTCCTTACCATGTATTCAAGATCATCTTCATCCTCTGCTAAAACTATTTGATCGTCGGCAAAGTATAGAGTGAACAAACTGTCATCGCCTACCCTCACTCCCATATTCCTGCATTTTTTCGTCCATCCCGTTAAGGACCTGTCCAGATAAATTTTAAAGAGGGTTGGAGAAAGACAGCAGCCCTGTCTCAAGCCTTTTGTGGTTTTGAAAGGAGTAGTAAATTTGTTTCCAAGCTTGACCATCGCAGTATTTTGTGCATAATATTTTTTAGTGGCATTAATGAGATTGGTACTTATCTCCATACTTTCCATTTCCATCCACAGCTGAGAAATCGGTACATTATCATATGCTTTTTCTAAATCTATTAGGGCTATGTGTGTCTCTCTATTGTGTTGGGCTCTTTTTTCTGTTACCATTTTGATGGTGAATAGGTTATCTACTGTAGATCTTCCGGCTCTAAAACCTGCCTGTTCTTCGGGCTGTTTGTTTTTTATTTCTTCTTCAATTAAACCCTTCAATACTCTTGAATATATTCTTCCGATGGTAGGTATTATAGCTATACCTCTGTAATTTCTAGGATCCGATTTTGCACCCTTCTTATATATTGCGGATATATATGATGTTCTCCATTCCTCTGGAACCTCCTCTCCGTTCAGGCACCTCTCGAATAATTTTCTGAGCATTCCAAAGAGCTTTGATGATCCGCATTTCACAAGTTCTGGGTTTATTCCTCCAGGGCCCGGAGCTTTTTTGGTCTTAGTAGCTTTTATTGCTTCCTGAATTTTGCCCATTTGCAATGAAATCCTCTCTCCTGACTTAAAATCATTTCCAAGGCCACAATATTTTCTTCTCTTTTCCACCCACAACTCTTCAAAATGTTGAATCCATTCTTTCTCTGGTATGATGTTCAATTCTACTTGTGGTTTATTTGTAGTTCGAATGCTTCTCACTGTTTTCCATGCTTCTGAACTTCTTGTTCCCCCTAGTTGGCTGTCAATGAAGTCACACCGCTCCTCCCAAGATTTGTTTTTCTTCTTTATTACTTGTTGTTTTACATCTCTATTCATTCTTTTATACTCCGCCCTAGTCTGTTCATCTTTCTGCTGAAGTAACTTTTTATAAATTTCTTTCTTCAATTGAATTTTTTTCTCAATTTCATTGTCGCACCAAAAAGGCCTGTTGAATCTTTTAATCTCCTTACCCAGGGCTTCTTGCGCTGATTCTTTGATGCACTGCTTTATGTGTTCGTACTCCTCTGTAGTTGATCTATTTTTTATTGTTAATTTTTCACCTAATCTCCATGAATAAAGCAGTTTTGTGCTGTCATTTCGTAAACCATCCACGTTGTACTTCATGGCTTTGGTTTGCGTTTGTTCCTTTCCCTGTTGCTTTACAGTGGATCCAATGAATGGGATGTATATTTTAGCAAGTAACAAGTGGTGGTCGGATCCACAATCGGCTCCTCTATTAACTCTCACATCCTGTACGAGCAGTCTAGTATGCTGTTTCATAATCACATAATCTATTATGGATTTCAAGCCTCTCGTGTTCTGATACCAAGTATATTTGTGAATATCTTTGTGGGCATAAAAGGTGTTCATTATTTTCAGTTCGAACTGTTCACACAAGTTAGTCAATCTTTCGCCGTTGTTATTCACTGTTCTTCACCGTGTGCGCCCACCACCGCACTATCCCGTTGCGTACCCACCCTTGCATTAAGATCCCCTGCAATTATCAGTTCATGACCGTAGGCACGTCCTCTACAACTTTTCTCAAGGCCTCTTTAAAATCGTCCTTGGCTTGAACTCTAGCGTCATCATTTAGAGCATACACACCAATAATTGTTATATTTCTCCCTCTCAAATGAATTGTCAACTTTATAAATCTTTCATTAATAGGTTCCCATGATTTAATATGTTTCAGATACTTGTTGAGAATGAATATTGATACTCCTGCTTGTGCTCTTTCGTCTTTACTGATACCAGAAAAAAAATGTAGATATTCTTTTAGTTTTTCACTACCGTTTCCCTTTTTTTTTGTTTCCGAGAGGACGATTATATCTATTTTTTGCTTTATACATTCTTGTAATATTTCTTGTTGTTTATTTCTTATACCTTGTATGTTCCACGTAGCAAATCTCATAGTCCGTTTCCGTTTCCTTCGTAAATCCGAGTTTCCGTCCAATATCCGAGGCTTGTTATTATTGGGTCTTTTAGCATTGCTAATTTTTACAAGTGCAGGGAGCTGGCCTAGCGACTCAACCCCCATCCGGAGGGCCAGGGTTTCGTTTCGGAGTATCCTTCTCCTAGATAGGTTGCCTTCTCTACGGCTTAGGGAGTCCTATCTACCCCACCTGTTGGTCCACGGGAGGTATTTTATTTCCCTCCTACCCGCCGATCCATCTAGATACAGACCGGTTAGGGCATCCCCCTATCGGCCACCTGGGGACGCGCCCTCTAGGGGTTACAGGTTCCCCCGAGAGATAATTTTTTAATGCACTAAATAAACGAATAGAAAGATAAAACAGAATCAAAAAGAGGTTAAATTAAACACGACTTAAATTATTAAATTAACATTAAATAAAAAAATGTGAGTAGAATTTCACGATTAAAATATACGGGTTTTAAAATAACAACACATTATTTATAATCAATTTAAAAAATTAGATTAAAAGATTTCAAATCTTTAACAGCTATGAATTAAGAGTTTTTACATTTTGATTAGGAGATGACCTCACGATTTAAGGTCGTCTGAGAATTCTCATGACAGACAGACAGACAGACAGACAAGCAGACAAAAACAAGAGAGAGAGAAAGAAAATCATTCGTTTTCTCATATTCACCGACTAATTTACCTATTAACTTAAAAAAAATACATTAGTACATGGAGAATAAAGATTTTGCAATATTTATGTCGTGTTATGTCAAGTGAAGTGTTGAAGTGAAAGATAAGCTTCAGCTATTTTATAAAACACATAAAATTTTATATAATAATTATTATACAATAAAAACAACAACAGATATATAGTTTTGTATAATAACAATATTATAATGTGAGGATAAAGAAATAATTATATTTTATTCTATTGTCTTCTAAAAGATGTATACGTGACCTTTTCTAGAACTAATTTGTTGCTGTTACGCACTGTTCCAACATGTTGTAACGCGAAAATAAATTAATATTTATTCTTTTGCTATTTCTATTCATCTACTGAAATTTCAAAATTTAGTTTGAAACACTATAAACGAGAAACTATAAGAAATTATAAGATCGAGAAGGGTCACGAAACATAAGTTTTACAAAGTTATGGCAGTTCCAGTTATTCTGTATGGCAGTGAAGCATGGACAACTACAAAAACCCAAGAGCGGAGAATCCAGACGGCAGAGATGAGATTTCTGCGAAGGACTAAGTAGTGTACATGCTTGGACAGAATAAGGAATGAGGAAATAAGGTTAAAATTGATTATTTACAACTTGAACGAAAAGATAAAGGATTATCTCCAAAGTTGGAGAAAGCACATGGAAATGATATTAGATCATAGAATCCCTAACCAGGCACACTGGTATGCAGGGGAAAAGGGATGTCGGCAGACCTAGGGAAAGATGGAGCTAGATGATTGTAGTGTGTGAGTTCGGAACAGGATGCGGCCTAATCCTTGTTTGGAGGAAGAAGAAAACTATAAACTGCTTGAATCTTTGAAATATTATCAATCAACTCATCGATAAACAATGGTATAATAAGAAGGCTAAACCAAAGTCACCCAATGGACTTATTTGTTTAGTAAATAAATTATTACCTTTATTTTCTAAATTTAGTTTCATTGTAAACAAGTTTATGAGGAAAAATCTACTCACGTAACTTTTACTCTTCGTCACGAAAATACCCTCTAGTAAGTCTAACAATTCAGGTTTTACCACAGGCAGACGAAAACATATCTGGGAATACGATATCTTGACAAGAGAGGCTTACCTGTAACAAACTCTGCCTCTTCTTCTCTTCACGGGTTAGGGATTTTTACCTGTTCTGGTACCATCTTATCTTCGGCCTGCCAATATCTCTACTTCCCACTGGTTTGTATCTTCTAGTTACACTAGGCAAGCGGCTTTCTGGTATTTTATTTAAATGATCGACCCGCTGGATACAATACAATTTTATTATTTTGTTGAGCGGAAAAATTACCAATTCTTGCCTTATATCTTCATTTTTGTTCCTGTTTAGTTTTTACTACCCTTGACATACCTTAAGAATTTCATTCCTGCAGTTTGGATTTCTTTCATCCATTTTCCTCATCACTCATGGTTCACTGCCGTATGTCAAGGCTGGAACTGCCACAGTCTTATAGAACTTTAACATTGTTCGGGTCTTGTTTTTTTTCTTCAGTGTTCTATAAGGAGGAGTAACAACCTGGGTAAAAACCAGGTTCATCTGGCTCCGAATGTTAGCGTCCTGTTATTGGGCCCCTACCTAGGGTTACTAGGCGAAGATGGTCAACGTCTTGAAGGCTGATAAGGAAAAAATTCCGAATGGCAAAGAGAGCGGAACAGCGTAGGGCAGAAAAACCCTGAAGGAAAATCAAATATGAAAACTAGCCAACGGGGTCTCAAGGCGAAGGAGGATAGATTCCCACCGATGAAGAGAGCGTAAGAACCTGAGAGGTGGGTCTCTGAATGGAACCCAGAGTGCGTTCAGGCACCCTGAGATGGCAGCTCTACTACTGAAGTATCCTACAAGGCTTACATTATCCATTACCCCAAACATAACAATGCAAAAAGTGGATAAAATTTACAATACTTAAATGGAAAACGGTTACAAATTTATGTATTCCTGTATTTAAGCTAAAATACAGCTTAAAATGTATCAAAATTGGCATTTTTTTAAAAGGTCTCAACATTTTCTGATGATTCCTGACTATAACAAGTCTTAATTTATTCGTGGGAAGAAAAGATTAACAAACTAATAAAAATCAATGCTTTTTCCCTATGGTTCAAATTCCGTGGGACACCCGGTATGTATACGAAAACCATCATAACAATTTTGAAAGCAAGTTGAAATTTTTTTAAATTCAGTTTTTATAAGGTTAGTTACTTTATGTGTTGATCCGCTATCTTGAACGACTAATCGAACTTCATTTTCTTACAATTCTACACTAAAATTTGCATTTTTTTTAAAGAAAATAAATGAAAAAGACTTACTCAGACCGCTAACGCTGAACTGAACGCTAAAGTTGATTCATCAGCTGGAATCCAGCCAACACAATTATGATCGGTCATCTACATTTTCATTCCAGTCAACAAGACAATTTACTATCGGGAAATACCTTGAGTGCATTATTAATATGTGTAACACATCGTGGGCACTTTGATCAGTATCTTTATCTGAAAACAAATTACCATTCGATTAATTATTATAAAATGTGAATTTATTTTTGAATCTAAAATTTTAGATATTCTATATCTAATGAATACCTGAATCTAATTATATCTAAAATAAAAATAAATATGTTTAACAATATATAAGTATAATATTTTTTTATATTTTATTGATGTTATTAACAACTGTATAAACATATAAGTAGTAAATTTGAGGATTAAATTTTGCGGTAGTAGATGAAAATGTAATGTGAATAATAATCCCGTAATTACGGGAGAGCAGTACTCGATATTAAGACACCTTCGGGTAAGTTTTTAATTTTTTGTAAGAATTCATTTTTACATTTTGAAATTTTTTTAGATATTCTACAAATTCTACATCGGGGATTCCTGGATAAATTTGACATATAGAGGTTTTGTGTTAGTTAATTTTTTTGATTTTTAAAGAAGGTATTCTATTGTCAGTCAAATTTCGTTTGAAGCTTAAGTTCTGTAATTAATTTAATTGGACTAATCTAATTGTAAGTAATTGTTAATCTATTTGTAAGTAGGCTAAGTTTAATTACCAACTGTAATCATTAATCGTGTAAATAAATAATTAATTGTTATAAGTTTAAAGAAAGCCAGTTTGTTATTTGTTATACCCAGACCCGAACGAACCGAGGTTCAGGTGTTACAATATTAATATACATTTATATAATTATACTCTAATTTATATTAATAATATAAGAGATACGAATTCGATAAACGTATCATCATTTTCTAGACTTATATTTGAAAAATTAAAAGTTAGTGAATTTAAAGATAGTAAAAAAAATGTAAAAAATGTACATTGGGACTGAACGCTCTATTCTCAAACGTCATTATTATTCTAGTTCATTTACTTAAAAATTTCAAACTGGTTGCATGCTAAATAGATTTTATTTGTTAATAAGTCTGAAAATAAGTTTAGTTAAATAAGTTAAGGGGAAACGGAAAGCAAACAAATAATAATAAAAAATAATTAACAAATAAAAAAAAATTGAAAAATTGAAAACCAAATTATTTGTTTTCAATTTTGAAATTTTTGCGCCATTCTAGCTATAAGTCATGACATTCTGAACTCATTAATAATATATAAAAATACTTGAAATTTTGATTTTCCTTCAAATATTTATATCATAGATACCATATCACGGAAGCAGTTAAAATGATTTGGCCATTTGCAAAAGACGGAGGATGGTAGGTGACCAAAGAGTGGACGCCAGCCAGTAGAAGAAGGAGGTAGGCCGGAAATGACATGTTGGATGGGGTGCAGGAGGCAATGTCTATGCGGCAGCTCTCCGATGGGGACTGGCGAGACAGAGAAAGGTGGTGCTTACAAAAGGAGTTACGGCTGGGCAGTAAATCCTCGCATGAATATATTAACTTTATTTATAATTTATTTCTGAAAAATAGTTTTCATCTCAATTTTTGGCTATTTCTTTAGTATGATTTAATGCTATAGTTGTAATTTTTTGTCGTTTACCGAAAATTCTATTTTTGTTTACAGAAGGAAAATTTTCTCAAAAACTATCGCATCAATCTACTTTAAATTTTTACTCATGGTTTACCTTACGACTCTACACAACCATGAGTTTTTTGTCACTTTAGTTAACCACGAAAAATTTAAAAAAATAAAAAATTGCCTCAAATTCCAGGTTCTGAATAGTCGGTGACAAAACATTTTTTCTTCGTAAAAACAAATTATTACTTTCTCTTGCCTATATGAATGTATAGGAAGGAAAGTATTGTTTTCATGGTAATTTTTAGAAATCGAGTTTTCATCGGATCTACACGTTTTCAGACCCCCTGAACCCAAAAAAAAAAAATGTTTTTAGCGATTTGTCTGTGCGTGTGTGTGTGTGAACAGAATATCTCAAAAACGAACATCGTACGAACTTCAAACTTAAAACTTATGTTAGATACCACTAGAGGACCCGACACAAACATTTATGAGACGAGGAAATAGAACACGCCATAAACGATAAACAATTGGCTTATCATAAGTACCTTCAAGCAAAAACAATGGAGTCTTTTAATATTTATAAGCAGAAACGGAATGCTGCAAAGAGTATTATTCGCAAGGCACACGATTATTCATGGAATAGATTCATTAGCAATATAGAAGATGATGTACATGGGCGACAGAATATCGCATACAAAATGATGAAACATCTAAATCAAGAAGAAAGAGAGACTGACCATTTGAACCTCGTTCCTAAAGATCAGTGGGTTGAACATTATAGGGGGCTATGGTATGATCCGAATGCTACCCAAGAAATTGTTAGAGGAGTGCGGGAAGAGACGAATGTGGACGAGATTACTATAGAGGAGTTGGACAGAGCTGTTTCGGAGTTGAAGAACTGGAAAGCGACTGGATTAGATGGGCTTAATCCTGAACTTTTTAAATATTCGGGTTTGCTTTTCAAGTTCAGATTATTACATTTCATGAATATGTGCTGGAAACAATGCATAATACCAGACGAATGGAGAATAGCGGAGGTTATCTCTCTTTTTAAGAAAGGAGATAGAACTAAAACGACTAACTATCGCGGGATAAGCTTGTTGAACACATGTTATAAGCTATATGAGAAGATTATCAACGGAAGGCTTCGTCCTATCTTGGATGTGTTATTGCTTGACGAACAGGCGGGATTTCGAGGTGGAAGGTCATGTACAGACAACGTATTTTCCTTGAAAATACTGATTGAAAGAAGAAGGGAATTTAATTTAGAGACGCACCTAGCCTTCATAGACTATGAAAAGGCTTTTGATAGGGTTAAGAGAGCTCTCCTATGGGATATTCTAGCTAAAAGGGGATATCCTAAACACCTAATAGATGTCATTAAGAGTTTGTATTGCAATACAAGGATAATACTAAAAGTAGGTGAGGAACTGTCAGAAGAGATATATATTAATCAAGGTGTACGTCAAGGATGTTGTGTATCCCCAACACTTTTTAATATATATATATATAGATGACATGATTAGGGAATGGAAATTTAAGATTAGCCCTGGATTTAAAATAGGGGATAAGTTTTCCTTAAATACAATGTTGTTCGCTGATGACCAAGTGATTATACAGGAAAGTGAGGATGAACTTCAGAGATCGGTTTTGTTGATCGTTTGTTGTCGACCCAGAGGAAGTCGCATCCTCTGATGACACCTAATGGTTTGACATATTCTCCGCAGGCGATTGCTGACACTTTCGCTTCGCATTTTGAACGACATTTTGTTGCCCCTCCGCCCGTTCATCATGACCAGGATGAACTCATTCATGATGAAGTCAACTCAACGCTCTCTGACCCTACGCCCTGTAACTTACAGCCCTTCACGGAGGATGATGTCACCTCTGTAATTTCCTCGATTAATCCGCGTAAGGCCCCTGGTCCTGATAATGTCTCTGGATACGCCATCCTGAATTCCCCGCCAGATCTAAAGCTTCATCTTTTGACAATTTTCAATGCAGTGTTGGCGCTGCAACATTTCCCCTCTTCGTGGAAGGTTTCCAAAGTCATTACTATTCTGAAACCCCACAAACGTCCAACTGATCCCGAAAGTTATAGACCAATTTCCCTTTTGCCGATCCTGTCAAAATTATTCGAAAGGCTTCTTCTCCCACGCCTGCGACCTGTTGTTGAATCTGTTCTTCCCCCCGAGCAATTTGGTTTTCGTCAAGGACACTCCACAACTACCCAACTCCTCCGCATCGTCACGGCACTTGTGGATGCCAGAAATTCTTACTGTGACACGACGGCTGTACTGCTTGATTTTCGGGCTGCATTTGACCGCGTCTGGCATATGGGCCTCCTTTACAAACTGGCACAATTCTTTCCCCCCTCAACTGTCCGATTACTCCATTCCTATCTTACTGGAAGACAATTCCAAGTCTCTGTCACTATTCCTCAGTTCCACATGGCCATGTCCCCACTCACCCCTTCGTCCGCGGGTGTACCTCAGGGCTCGGTCCTTGGGCCCATCCTCTATCTTATGTACACCTTCGATTTTCCTGTCCGTGATTCAATCCAATTCGGACTGTTTGCCGATGATGCTATCCTGTACCGTCACGGCAGATGCCTCCGCCTCAATTGCCGCGCGCTTCAAACTCAGCTTCTAGACATCACTAGCTGGTGTCGTGTCTGGAGACTATCACTTAACCCCACAAAATGCGAAGCAATCCACTTTACACTAAAACGCAATGTTCCTCCGCCTCTACGATTGGAAGGGGAACTCCTCCCATGGCAGAACAGCGTGAAATATCTAGGGGTTGACCTAGATAAACGATTGACACTTCGACAGCACATTGACAGCAAGCTTAGCAAGGGTAGGGCCTTGTTCGCTTTACTCATCCCTTTGTTCCTCTCTCCTGCATACTCCTCAAAACTGAAACTTCTGATGTACTCCTCTATCCTACGTCCTTTCCTTTTGTACGGGTCACCGGTATGGTGGCCCTTTCTCTCCAAGTCCAACAAAAGACGTACTTCAGCATACCAGAACAAAGTCCTCCGGTGCATCACACAGTTCCACTATCTTATATCCAATCGCATCATACACGAACACCTTCTCTTCCCTTCTATGGAGGACTTTATTTACAATACCTCGAAACGGCTACACGACGCTGGGAAAACTGACGGACCCCAGATCATTCAGGACTTGTACCGACGCCTACACCCACCTGAAGTCTCTATCCCATTACCATTCCACGACTTTATCTAAATTTTAGAATGACCCACTTAACAAAATTTAGAGTTGCCACATTTTTATTCTGCCCTGTATTCCTCTTATTTACCCATGCCCCTCCTACTTGTATGACTCACTCCCCCCAGTTGGTAGTTGTCCCCATGTTCCTATGCATAATCACTCCACTACGGTGAAAAGAGCCGCCATTTTAAATTAATAAACACTCAGAAGATAAAAAGGCCGGTGATTATGCCAAACTCTACCCTTTCCGTCTCCCCTGAAATCATAAACTAACCCCTACCTTAAATTATACCTTAAGTCCACGTTCAGTAAAATGCATGCCTTCCCCTCACCAAAATATTAGGCCTCCCACAAAACTGAAAAAAGGCCACTGAAAAATAAAATAAAATAAAAGAGCCGCTCTTAAACCCACTTGTCCCTTAATTTAAATTTTCCACAAATAACTTCTAAAAATAAATTACCTCCTTTCAAGTCCCAGTTCCAATGTCCCACGAACCAGAATCCTATTTCCTATTTAAACTATAAAATTCCCCCTAAATTTCTTGAGGTTGCAATTATTCTGTTATATTGTTCCCCGAGCGACCAGGTGTTCCTTAACACGATGTCGCCATCATAGGGCTTCTTAGCCCTCTCAACCAGGATTCAGGATTCAGGATTCAGATCGGTTTTCCAACTACAACAAATCTGTTCAGATTATAATATGAAAGTATCTGTACAAAAGACGAAGACCATGGCTTTCTTAGGCAAATATCCTGTTCGCACAAGAATAATGGTATACAACACAAATATCGAACAGGTTTCTCATTTCAAGTATCTCGGTTGCGATATAACATATGAAGAGGATTTAGACATTAATAATAAGTTGAACAAGTTTCAGTCTTTATGTGGTACCATCCGACGCACCTTAAACAAGAAAACAAGGAAAGACACCCAATTGAAATTTTTAGGGTAATGGCTGTACCATCTTTGTTATATGGCTCTGAGACATGGACAACGAATAAGAGGCACCTTAGCAAAATACAAGCTTCAGAAATGAGATTCCTCAGGTCCGTTAAAGGTTGTACATTGCTGGACAGGTTGTACAATGAAGATGTTCGCAAGGATCTGGCAGTATTTAAACTAGAAGACAAGATCTTTGAAAATAGACAACGGTGGATGGAACATCTGGAAAGGATGAATGATGAAAGAATTCCCAAAAAAGTTTGGAAATATAAGCCAGTTGGTTGAAGAGATGTTGGAAGACCAAGGAAGCGATGGTCATGTAACAACATTTAACAAATAAACCCTTTGAGATCGGAACAGGCGTTTCGCCTATGCCCTGAAGGAAGAAGAAGAAGAAGAAGAATTACCACTAAATTAGCGATTTTCTGTTTTTTTCTCACGAAAACGTGTAAAATCGATTTTTTAAAGATTTCAGCCTTTGTATGCATTTTACGACAAAAGTGTACTGTATATAATCAAATTTATAGGAAATTAAATGATCTACAACTTTTATTTAAAGAATTTTTTTACAGAGCCTAGTTTAGCGTGAAAGAGTGATTTACCGTATTTTTTAACCAAACAGGTTGATTTTCATTTTGTGTCTTTCACTCATGATTAAAATTAGGTTATGTGTGTTTAGATTAGTTTTTTGTTTATTTCTAATGTTTTATTAACTAATGTTAGTAAATATAGTTTATTATTTCCATTGGCAAGAGCATTGTGCGTGTTTCACACCAGATATTTTTTGCATTGTAAAAACTCATGGTTTTGTATAAACGTTACTGTAGAAACGTTTTTAAAATTAGAAGTAAAATGGTTTAGTAGTTTTAGAGAAAATGCTCCTAGCGTTAACATGATACAAGATAGGAATTCCGTCTTCCTTTATATAATTAATAAAATAAAAATGGTTTATGGGACGGAGATTGTTTAGATTTATTTATGATTATTGTAAAGGGAATAACTTAGTATTCTTTAGAATATTAACGCTGTTTGCAGATCGAAGAGGCGTTACAAAATACGAACACAGTAAAAATCATTTTAAAATGTATTACAAAATTATGTCAAACATTAAAATTCTTAGTCTGATTTACTATGTTTTAAAACTGCTATTGCATTTTTGTATCATAAATCCTAACAATTTTCAATATGTATAACTTTTTATTGTTTTATTTATGAAACTAAGGAATTTTAAAAATGAACAATAAAATTTTAGCTGACAGAATATAAATTTTATTAAAAGAAGCTACCTACGCGTATGTCACTATAACTAATAATTGTCATTGTAATTATTAGTAATTTGTAGTAAATGTAATATAGTTGGATTAACAAGGAAATTTGGCGCCTTCCTTGTATGTATTTGAATGACAAATATAAGAACATTAAACATAAATTTAACAGTTATGTAATAGAATTTCTTCAAAGCATTAACAAATCTTAAAGTTAACAATAGTATCCCCACGCAATATATATATTTTATTAGTTTATAATTAAGCATGTTATAGGCTTATTTATCTGTTACGTCATTTTATAAGATTAAATTTCCCCGAAAGGTAAATCAGGGAAATTTTAGAATATATGATACCCCGAATAAATAATTTGCATAAATTTATTAACATGAATAATTTAAATAAAAATTCATGAATTTTTATTTAAGATCAAATTTGAAATTTTAATGCATAACTAGAGAATTGTATGTATATTTAAATTTTAAGAAGAAAATCCATCCATATTCCATAAATGTAATATGTAAAACTACTCTTCATAGTAAAGAAAAACAACGAATTAATTATGAATCTCTTTTAAATATTAAAAAATGTATTAAAATGTGTATTACGTATAATTTTTAGAGATATAAATATAGAAACTTTTTAAAATCATTATGCGAGGTGTGGCTATTAAACAACGATACTGACGTAACAAATTTTATTTTTATTTTATACATTATCACTTGTTATCACCTTTAATATACACCCCTTCTCTATCCCTACAACGCTCCTTGCGAATTTTCCAATGCTGGAAACAGTGCTGGAAGTCATCTTCTGTCAGCTCCTTCAGGACACGTGCCGCTCAAAAATGTTTAATAAATCAAGCTCGCAAAAATGTTTTTACTGAAACTTTGTAAGCGATTGAAAATGACCCACATTTTTTGGAAACGATAATAACATGTGATAAAATGTGGTTTTTTACTTATGATCCAGAAACGAAGCGCCAATCCATGCACTGGAAGAGACGAACTTCACCGAGAGCCAAAAAAGCTCGAGAGCAAGTCAAAATTTAAAGCAATGATGATTGTTTTCTTTTTTGATGTCCATGGGATTGTGTACCTTCACTGGGTTCCTGAAGGTCAAACAATTAATCAATATTATTACCTTGAAACACTTTCTAAACTACGTCAAAGAGTAAGGATAAAACGCCCCGAAATGTGGAAGGACAAATCATGGGTTCTCCACCATGACAGTGCGCCAGCTCATTCCGCGTTATCTGTCAAGAGATTCCTAGCCAAGTACAGCATCTCAGTGTTAGAACACCCACCTTATTCACCAGATCTCTCACCACGTGACTTCTTACTGTTCCCTAAGGTGAAATCTGCATTAAAAGAGAAAAGATTTGAGTCTGTGGAAGCTGTAAAAAAGAAAGCGGTACCTGTCCTGAAGGAGCCAACAGAAGGTGACTTCCAGCACTGTTTCCAACAATGGAAAATTCGTATGGAGCGTTGTAGGGATAGAGAAGGAGTGTATATTAAAGGTGACAATAGGTGATTATGTATAAAATTGAAATAAAAGAATTTTATTTTAAATTTCAATTGAAACTTGTCACCGTACGTATCAAATTCAATCAACATAATGATTTTAAAATTCAGTTTGTTTACAACATCGCAAAATTAAGTTGTAGAAACTTCTAAAAAAAGACTACAATATCACATTAATCCAATTATTCAGTGCATCAATTTACCCAGATAATGATTTTGTACGATGGCTGCGAAGTTGATGAAGCAGAGATCTACTGGACTAAATTGACAAAGTGAGGTTGTTACTTTACATCAAATTTTAATTTTCAACACAAAATTATAATTATTTTTTCCCCTCAATTATGTTTTTCTTCTTCACCTATCAAGGGTTATGTCCCAACCTGTTCCGGCTTCCATCTAGCCACCGGTCGCTCCGGATCGCGCCGTACAATCGGCTTGTGACTTCTGACCAGTTTAGAAATCCTATGTGAAGGAATTCTTTCAAGATGAACGGTCCATTTCTGGTGGTACTCCATAATTGCCTCCTTAAAAGAACACACATCTACCTCTCGCCGTATATCCTCATTTGTGAACCGATCCAGTCGACTACAGTCCCTAATGCATCTCAAGAGAGGCATTTTTACTAACTGAATGTAATTTTCATATTTCTTCTTCCACATCCAGGCATCACAGTGATACGTCAGTGTTGGAACAGCCACTGTCTTACAGTTTTTCATTAACGTGCCAGTTTCGGCCCTTCCTTTAAATGTCGTTGATTTTTTTACATCTAACTGTTCTGCAATTTCTGCTAATGCAGACAGTGGATAATGACAATAATGAAAATGAGTGATGAAACATTACCAGACCGGGAATCGAACCCGGGACCCCGGGGTAGAAGTCAGTTGCGCTAACAAATTTTGGTTGTAATAAATACTTTTAATTTTAAACTTTAGTGTGTTAATTATTTAATTTACCCAGATCCCAAAACGGACCTTAGAGATAAGTGTCACAATATTTTTATGTTACTTAAAAATTACAGGATCTGATCAACGTAATTTAAATAGCTCGGCCATTTTCACTGAATCATGATTCTTTTTTTCGTTACAATTCAAGTTTGAATGTAAGTTTTGGATAAACGTTATGAACTTACACCTCATAAAAATTTGTTTGTCTTACAACCAGATTATATACCTGAATTTTTACTGAAAGAATTAGAATTTTACAATTTTTTCAAGAAAATAATCAGAACTATCCGGACGAGTTATAGCCTGAAAACTACTTATACAAAACTATTATTGATTGCGCATTAAATTATTTAACCATATTTTTTATAAGGTTACTGTAAAATATTATAAAAATTCTTGCAATGTAAATTGCATAATAAATATTAGATGATTTATAAATATTTATTTAAAATATCAAGGGCAGTAGGGTAGTGTTTTGTACGAATAGGAAATAAAACTTAAAAATATACTTTTTGACGCTTCACAGACAATTACATTAAAATTTTATAAAATAAAAACGAAAGAGAATCAGGTAAAAAATAAGAAGGAAATTAAAAAAGTTTAAAAAAAGTTCTTTGCAAGAATATCGAAGGAAAATAAATTTAATGAAAAGTTTCATTAATACAGTAAGAATTACAGTTTGAAATACACTTTCATGAATTTTTATTTTTAATACAGAGTAAAACAAGTTAAACATAATTAAAAAATAAATTAAAAAATTATATGAAGTAATTAATATTTTTCGTGTTCAAAGTAAAATAATTTTCATAGTAATTTCTATGTATAATTAATAAATTGTAAAAAGTATCTTTTTTATTAAGTAGTATATTTAATTGCAATTTAACGAAAATTATCAACAGTTATGCATTAATAACAATGGAGAACAAAAAAATGATTAATAAAAAATTTAAAAGAAGGTAATAATATTATGGATTTTCCGCTCTATACCAGGAAAAATGTAAACAAAAATAACAAAGGAAGTATTCCGGTATGGCTAGTGGAAACTACTTCAGAGGACAATATCAGATGTTAAGGGCTCTCACTACATGTTTTTTCAGGAAAATATATCGTGTATTTGACCAGACATAGTTGGCCTCACAAAACGACTTACAAAATATTGAGATATTCAAAAAGTTTCGAACTAAGTTCAAATACGTGTTTAGGAATGAGTTTTTACTTTAATCCCTGCCTTTATATGATTTTTACTCTCCCTTGCCTACATGAATATATAGGAAAGAAAGTATTGTTTCCATGTCGATTTTTAAAATCGAGTTTTCACCAAATGCACACGTTTTCGGACCCCCTGAACTAAAAAAACATGTTTTTTAGCGATTGGTCTGTGTGTGCGTGTGTAAACAAAATATCTCAAGAACGGAACATCTACCAATTGAAAATTGAAACTTAGGTACCACTAGAACACCCGACAGAAACATTTTCATTAAAATCAGTCAACCAGAAGTTGTAGTTTATTCATGTAATTTTTTCCTATTTTGCTATTTTCTCATCAACGGCTCTTACGATTTTTTTTTTAAATAGCCTCATTTACTACAATTTTTATGCTCTACATGATAGGGTATAGGTGCCATGTCTGCTGAAGTTCTTGGGGAGACTGTGCTCTCGTAGAAAAAAGTAGTTTATTAAAGATTGCGGCCTTAATATGCATTTTAGGGAAAAAGTGTATATAATCCAAATTGTACACAGTTTAAAAACCTACAACTTTTAGTCCAAATATTTCTTTGTATTGCCTTGTTTAGCGGTAATTGGTGATGGAGTGATGTTTTCGTGAAAATCTGTAAAAAATGGATGTTTTAAGATTTCAGCCTTAGTATGCATTTAACAAGAGCATAACTTCTTATGAATTTTAGTAGATTATCTTATTTTATCACTTATCTTATTTTGCAGAGCATTAGAAATGTCATAATTTGGATGACGTGATCAGAAGGTGGAAGTCTCAAATACTCGTTGGTATTCTCATAGGAGAAGATAGGATTGTAAACTGCCTATTATTTGCCGATGACCTGATAGTGCTACAGGAGAATGAGGATGACCTGCAGAGAGCACTTTTCATGCTGAACAAACTCTGCAAAGAATATAAGTTGACAGTTTAGACGAAGGAGACAAAGGTAATGGCATTCAGGGGGAAGGAGCCATTCAGAAGCAAAATTGTTATAGATAATAATATTTTGGAACAGATATCCCACATTCGGTATCTAGGTTGCAACATTACATACCAACAGGATAAAGATGCTTACAATAAGACGCACCGATTTCAGCAAATATGCGGAACTATCCACAGCACTTTAAAAAATAGCACCAGCAAAAACACGAGGGTGAGATTTTATAACACATTAGCAGTGCGGACCCTACTCTATAGCAGTGAAACTTAGGTGCTATCAAAGCGAGTGGAGAATAGATTGCAAGCATCTAAAATAAAATTTCTTTGACATACATATGGGTGAAGTAGAGAAGATTGTTAAAGGAATACCGAGATAAGGAAAGAACTCAACATATTCTCTATAAACGACAAGGTATCTCAGAACATAATGCAGTGGTTAGAGCAAGTAAACAGAATGTGGGAGGATAGGATACCTAAGCAGACACTGGGCTATAAGCCGGAGGGCAGGAGAGAACGAGGACGCCCGAGAAAGAGATGGGCAGATTTGAGAGGTTCGGAACAGGCAGAGATGCCTAATCAATGAAAGGCAGAAGAAGAAGATTAAAAATGTAGTAAATGTGGCGATTTTCAAAAGAAATCGTATGAGCCGTTTTTGACAAAATCGTTCAAATTAACTACTACTTCCGGTTAACCGATATTGGTAAAAATGTTCGTGTCAGCTCCCCTTGTGGTACCAAGTTTCAATTTCGTACAAAATCCTTTAGATATTTTGTCCACGCACACGCGTGCACACACACACACGCATACACATAGAGACCAATCGCTAAAAACATGTTTTTTAGGTTCACGTGTCTGAAAACGTGGTATTTTCAGTAAAAACTTGATTTCAAAATCTCGACATGAAAACAATACTTACCTTACCCATATTTCATTTATTCATATAGGGAAAGAGAAAGTAAGAAGAGTAAAAAATAAAATATTGCCAAATAATAATTTAATTTAAATAAAAACATACAGTAAAAAATATATTAAATTTAAATTTAAAAATGACAAAACTGCCATGTATAATAACAGTAACATAAGTAAATAATTTAAAACTATTATGATATTAATAGGCCTAATAGTATCGCTACAAAGTAATTTTCTTAAATGTTAAAAAAGTTAATATGATTTCATAAATGACACCGTGTTATTAACACAAGAGAACAGAGCGTAATTTTTTGAAAGTTACATAACTAAATTATCCTCCTTTTGTTATTATACGTTAATAAAATTATAGTACATGGGTTTTTTTTGTAAAAGACTAAAAAACAATAATGTTGACACTGTTAATATATTTAAAAAAGATGACATTGTCCCTTAGGTATATTCTTATTTTGTATATACCGGATTTTATAATGCACTTTACGATAATATGTATAAAATTACACAACCACGAGTAAACAGTGTAAATAAAAGTGTGTATATATTATACCAGGTGTCTTAAAAAGACTGCAACCGGTTAACATTTAGTCAAATAGCTTATTCTAGCACAAAAAAAATCTGGTGAAAAACACTCACACGACTTTCTCTTGCCAATGCAAATAATGAACAATGTAACCTAACATTAAGAAAAAAACCAATAAAAATAACCTCAAAAAAACATAACCTTATTTTTAATCATGAATGATGCAAAATAAAGACCTACCTTACCTTAGAGTTTGACTTAATTATATGGAAAATCACTCTTTGGCGCTAACTAGGCTCTGTAGAGAAAAATGCTTTAAATAAAAGTTATAGATCTTTTAATTCCCTATAAATTTGGTTATTATGCATTTTTGTCGTAGAATAAATATAACGGCCGAAATCCTAATAAATCATTTTTTTACAGATTTTCATTAAAAGAAAACAGAAAATCAATAGTTTTCGCTAAACTTAGCGTTATAAAAAAATTGTTCTAAATAAACATTGTAGGATTTTAAATTCTCTACAATTTATTTAATAGCTATATACAATTTTGCGCTAAAATGCATATTAAAGACGCAATCTTAAAAAATCAATTTTTTTACGAGAAAAACAGCCTTTCTAAGAATTTCAGCAGACATGGTGCCTACCTTATCTTGTGGAGCTAAAATATTTTGTAAATGAGGCGATTTTTAAAAAATCGTAGGAGCAGTTTTTGAGAAAATCGCAAAAAGTGAAAAATGACACGAATAAACTACTACTTTCGGTTGACCGATTTTGATAAAAATGTTAGTGTCGAGTCCATTAGTAGTATTTAACGTAAGTTTCAAGTTCGTACGATTTTCCGTTTTTGAGATTTTTTATCACACACACACACACGCGCGCGCGCGCGCGCACGCACACACACACACACACACACACACACACAGACCAATTGCTCTAAAAACATTTTTTTTGGGTTCAGGGTGTCTAAAAACGTGTATATCCGGTGAGAACTAAATTTCAAAAAACCACATGAAAACAGTACTTTCCATTTTATTTACTCATATAGACAAGATTAAGTAAAAAAGGTACATTCAATATGGCGAACGTAAATTTCCGGTACTTAAAAAGTACATTTTTTTTATCTCTACTGATTCTCATTTCTTCTTCTTCGTTAAAATAAGCAGTTTGACTGAAAATGAAGCGGCTCTATACTTTTTACACACCCGGTATATTATATATTACTTTTATTTCTGTACAGTAATGATACAGTTTACCCGAGGAAAAATTAATGGCTTTTATTCTCAGTAAAATAGTGCTAACATTTTTAAGTAAAATGAAGACGCTAAAGAAAGTAATCCAATGACCTTTACAAAAGTGATTCAATGTTAATCTTGAAAACCAATTATTACACAGTAAGTCATCGATTTACCGGTCTCGCATTTACCGTGGCTCGGATTTAATATAACTCATTTGAGAAAAGAAAAAATTCGCAAGTCCCCTTCTTTTGTTTGAGATATTAATAAAAGTGGCTGGTAATTCTCCAAAAAAAATATTAGTTGAATTTATCAAAATGGATAATGGTTTATTGATAATATTTCCGTACTTATTCTTTAACATATCTATGTTATGATTAATGTTCGTTTAAGTCCTAATGAAGCACATAGGATCAATGTACATTATACGAACACACAAATTTTTCCACCCCTTTTTTGGATATCGGATATAACGTCGCTTCGATTTAACATCTATGTCCAACCAGACTTTAGCACGGTAAATCGTGGGCCTACACTATATCTATATTAAAAAAAATGAATAGTGTGTTTTGGTTTTTGTATTAATTTCCAACATAATGAGCCACATCTGAAAAGTAAATTTTATGGAATACACATCTATACTAACATGAAAAAGTTTTGTTTGTTTGTATAACTTAACCTCAGAAAATACCTAGCCAATTCTTTTGATGCTAGAAACGTTAGATCAGTTTTTATTAACTAAATTTGTTCAAGGTCGTTTTAATACTTTGATGAGACTGCCACGGTCCGGCCAATGTTTTACCTTGGCGACTGTAAAAATTTATACTGGAAAATTAAGAATTTTTTGGCTTCAACTCTATTTTTAATTACAAGCGTACAATAATTTTTAAAAGCACAACTAGTAAATGAGATGAAATTAATGAGAAATGGCGGGAATGTAACGTGAATGAGAATCGACCCAGTGACCGATTTCAGCGTGAAATTTTGCAAGGAATGTGGTGCCAATATTTTTCAATGATAATGATCTATAAACTATGATGGATGATTTTTTGTTTTTATGAAATGAAACAGTTATGAGTTAAATTGAATTTTTTATGGTGGTCAGAGAAGATCCCTACTCCACCGTCGTTTCAGTCGTCTGTTAACAGAGAAATCGTTAGTTGAAAGAGGATTGGTCATTTGGATTTATGTGGTCAATTGTCTATGAGTTGTATGTTGCGTTTACAATGTCTTGTACCGTTGGTATTTTCTGGTCTTTGTGAAAGGTATGATTGGTTACGTAAAGAGGTGCATTAGTTATTGTTCTAATTTATTTTGAAATTTAGGCTGTATTTTTATACTGTAAAAATGTATTTACTTTTTATTTTGTTAAGATTTATTTATTTATGGCTAAATTTTAATACTAATTTTTGATTTCGAAAAGGTTTGATCAATAAAATATAAAAACAGTTGAAACTACTGTAGGGCCCGTGAACAAAACGTTTAATTTTTACTTTCTCTTGCCTATAATGAATATATAGGAAGAAAAGTATTGTTTTCATGTCGATTTTTCGAAATCGAGTTTTCACCGGATCTACACGTTTTCAGACCCCCTGAACCCAAAAAACATGTTTTTAGCGATTGGTGTGTGTGTGTGTGTGTATGTGTGTGTGTGTTTGTGTGTGTGTGTGTGTGTGTGTGATTTTTTGCGATTTTCTCAAAAACTGGTCCTACGATTTTTTTAAAAATCGCCTCATTTACTTAATTTTTTATTCTCTACAAGGTAGGGTAGGCGCCATGTTTGCTGAAATTCTTGGTGAGGCTGTTCTCACGTAAAAAAATTATTTTTTTAAGATTTCGGCTTTAATATGCATTTCACCGCAAAAATGTATATAATAAAAGTTGTAGAGAATTTAAAATTCTACAGCACAATTTTTTGTATAACGCTTAGTTTAGCAGTAATTAGCGATTTTCTAATTTTTTCTCACGAAAACGTGTGAAAAATCAATTTTTTTACGATTTCGGCCTTAGAATGCATTCTACGACAAAAGTGTATATAATAAATTTTATAGTAAATAAAAAGATCTACAACTTTAATTTTAGTATTTTTCACTACAGAGCCTAGTTTAGCGTGAAAGAGTGATTTTCCGTATTTTTAAGCCGAACTGAGGTTGATTTTCATACTGCGTCTTTCACCCATGATTAAAATTAGGTTATGTTTTTCCAGGTTAGTTTTTTGTTTATTTCTAATGTTTTATTACGAATGTTATGTTATATTTTTAATTATTTGCATTGGCAAGAGAAAGTTGTGTGAGTGTTTCACACCAGATTTTTTTTATTGTTTAAATTATTTTATTTTAATTGTGCCGTGGAGCTATCACGAGTCGCTCTCAGCGTGATGGCTGCCGTAAACTTTTCCAGCGAACGTCAACTCTCTTCAAAGAAACTTGAGTACATGTCCAATAATTGACAACACCAGTTGCTTTTAGGATGCAAACAGCCAAACGTAAAAATTTCACAACACACATGAAAATAAAAATTATACTAAAAAATTTTCTCTAGAGCTCGCGGTCCGCAAAAAATGAGTCCGCCTGTTGGTAGATTTCTTGACATAGATATTTAATGACATTACTTAATTTATAAATTTTGTAAAGACTTGATGTGACTCGTAAAATGAAGTCATCTTTTATTTTTTTTGTGTAAGGTTGTTTGGGATGATTAGCTCTTTTATTTATAAACAATTTTCTATTGTATACCACTTATTGCATTATGTATCAGTTACGGGACAATACCGCCCTACAATATGACATCACTCTTTACTCATTCTGTATAAATCCTAATGGTTTCATCCCATTGAAGGTTTATCTATTTAATAATATTTAATATTTATTTGTTATTTTATATTGTGTATACTATAAAATTTATTATTTTGTACGGGAGTATTTTCAGTTGTGTGTTTATTTATTTAACATTCTTTAAATTAAGTATTGTTTGATTATTCTATGAGTTTCGAATTGTTACTTAATGTAAAAAAATTTGGTGTGAAACAAACACACGACTTTCTTTTGCCAATGTTAATAGTATAACATACAACATAATGTTTATTCATGAGTAAACCATGTAAAATGAGAAAAATCCAATTTATCAATTTTCATGAGCAAATTACACAGAAAATTAATAATTGAAGCTAAACTAAGCTTTGTAGAAAAAATATATTTGAAATGAAAGTTAGAGGATTTTTAATTTCTACAACTTTGTGTACACTTTTGCCCTAAACTGCATATAAGGCAGCAATCTTAAAAAAAACTACGTGAGAACATTCCCCACGAATTTCAGTAGACATGCCGCTTTCCGTATTTTGTCTTTTTTTTAACAAAGCGTAATACTTTTGCAATCAGTTTTTAAAAAAATGTAATTATAAACTTTAAACAAAGGTGATAAAAATTTAAATAATAACGATAAAATAATAGTGTATTAAGAGAAAAAGACTGAAAAGGGAACAAAAAGTACAACTAAACTTGACCGAACAGTGCACTATTATCTTGAAACATGAAGTACTCTGTCAGTCTATAACTTGATGACCTCCGGCAGAGAGGACCAACATGCAAAATGTAAAACCCATTTCAGAAAACATCTAATTTTTTTTAAGTAGCCTACCTAAAACTTATCGAATGACTTATTTTTGTAAAACAAACTATTTCGCATGTATTTTGTTCTATAAAATTATTTTGAAAAACACACGCTTAATGAGATAATATTATATAACTTAGTAAAAGTTTTGTTTTTGAAGAAAAATGTTTTTTTAAATACAACTTCATTGTTCAACAACTATTTCATGGATTAACACAATATTCGGCTCGTTTGTTCTGTAATAATTATGGAAAACAATGAGGCAATAAAATTTAATGGAAACTCATTATTTTTAAGTTACAAGGTATTTTAATAAATAAATTTTGTGAAATCGTGAAAGACAGCATAAAAACGTCAGCATGCGAGAAACTTTTCCGTCTTTCAAGAAAACCGTACACATTAGGGAATAAAAAAGAGAACATTTTCAATTAATTCTTAGTGAAAGAATTATTTTAATTGGATGGACCGTATAGGAGTTATAAGGAACAGAACTTTTACTAAATTATACATTATCTCATTATGCGTGTTTTCGATTTAATTTTATACAACAAAAACATGCAAAATACTTTGTTTTATATGATACGTCATTTCCGACAAATTTTTCACCTAAAAAAAATTTGATACATTTTTTAAAATGGTTTTACAATCCTTATGTTTTTCCTCTCTGCCGGAGACCATCAAGTTATACGCAGACAATAGTTGAAGCTGGAGATGACGATGATGGAAATGATAATGATGCCGATTATGAGATGACGATGATTGGTATTAGAGGTAGAAAAAAATTAAACGAGTTAATTGATTAACAATATCGTAATGGTTAAGTTTTAAACGGTTCAGTCTGTGAATATCTTTGCTGTTGTCGAGAAGGTAAATTGCAAAAAGATTATAATATTCTTCTAAATTTTGCTTAATAATTCTTGCTATGTCGTTTAATTTCTTCATGAATGGCAGGCTTAGATCATATTGCAATATTTCATTGGTTACGTTCCATGGGGCTGCAGTGATCAATCTCAGACATTTTAATTGAAAGCTGTAGTATTTCTATAGTTTGATGACCAAGCTGTACCCCATAGCTCTAACCCGTAAGTCCAAACTGGTTTGAGTATTGTTTTGTACAGGAAAACTTTATTTCCGAGATAAAGTTGATACCCTATCTTTAGAACATAAAATATTAGTTAATGAGGTTATTTAAAAAAGATCGTATTTGTCGTTTTGAGAAAATTTAAAAAAGTGGAAAATCGCATGATTAATAATTATATTATTATGACTATAATTTCTAATAGTTAACCGATTTTGATGAAAATGTATTTGGAGAAGTAATAGTTTTTTGTACGAACCTAACCTTCGATTTTCTTTACGGTGAAGAGTCATGGACTCTTAAATACGGAAATATCAGGAATATGGAGGCATTTGAGATGTGGTGCTATAGGAGAATGTGGAGAGTGTCATGGACGGAGAGAGTGACAAATGTGGATGTATTGTTGAGAATGGGTGAGGAGTGTGAATTGATGAGGACTATATAGAGAAGAAACTGGAGTAAATGGGTCATGTTATGTGATGAGATAAGTACTCATTACTAAGAATTATTGTTCAAGGAAAGAATAACGGAAAAAGAAGTGTTAAGCTTAATGATTTCCTGGCTGCAAAATCTGAGGGAGTGGTACTGGCGTAGTTCGACGGAGCTGTTCCGAGTTGCGATCGACTAGATCCAGATCACTATGATAATTTCCAAGCTCCGATAGTGGACGGAACCTAAAGAAGAAGAAGAACCTTCGATTAAATTTTTGAAAGAAATATTTTATAGTATCGCGTGTGTGGCACTTTCATATGGTTGTAAGCAATTCGTTTTGTACGTACCAAGGAGAATCAAATAGATCGTAGAAACCAAGACTGAAAAGACTGCAAACGAGCAATATTACTAAATGTCGCATAAAAAATATTAAAAATACAAAAGGAGCAACTTTAATACTCTTTAACTATTGTTTTATATTTTCCTGTAAAATGCATTTCAAGGTTGTACCTATATAAAACTTCTATGAAAATTTCTTCTACAAAAAACAGCTAAACTCGGTAACGTACAAAGAAAGATGTCACACAACAAAAGTATTTTAATTGTTTTCTGGTTTTTATATGCATTTTATATCCGGATGTTTTCAATTCTTTTCCCAAAGTCCTTACCTCCCATGGTCTCATCTGTGAAGGAAGGCCTCGCATGGCGTCTCGCAACATCCCACTGAACTCCATTTTATTAATCGCACTGTCCATATATGCCGTTCTCACATATATAAATAAATATAAGTATATCTGATTAACCAAAACAAATAAAATAAAAAAAATAAATAAATAAAGAACTAGGAAGTGAATAAATTTTCCGGATTTGGACAGATTATTCATTCAGGTGTTTAACTGGTAGATATTAAAACTATATAGTAAAACGATTGAAAGTATGGTAAATACTAATAAAATTATGTAAAAAAGAAGCGTTTTGAAAGAAACATGCGAGGAAACATCTCCTCAAAGATTAATCTTAAATTCGTATTACCTAACATGTTATTTTTTTCAGTTTTTAACACAATAAAAACGCTTTTAATTACTAGTAACAATAGGTAGTAGACTTCGTTTTATTAATTATCGTTAATTAGTAAATTTCGACTAATTTAATTAATTGTCGTACTGTTAGAATTACCTCGTTAATTTAAAAACGATTCATCGGATCGAATCACCATAAAGAAATAAACAAACAGCTAAACGATTTCGAGAGAACACAAAAGTGACGTGGGAGACAGCGTTGTAAAATAGGTGAATAAATAGCAATTATGAAGTATACAATTTAATTTATACTCGTCTTAATCCCTTTTTACTCTCCAGTAAACACAAATTTAATTCGTTCACGTTATTTTTATCTCTTTTTTTATCATTAAAAAAACTGTCACTTTTTGCAAATGCATTTTATGTCCTTTTAAAGTAATTTATCATTCTCGGTTTGTTAAACGTAGTAATTTAGGAATATTTTTTTCTATTTGTTTGTATTTATGCATTTTAAATGTCTGTACTGTATTTTTACATAAACAAATTTATTTATTTTTTGAATAAATATAGGTTAAAAGGTTTATTGCTTGTCTCATTAAATCAAATACATGATATTATTAATGTGTACGTCATACCATTGTGAGCTTCAAGGTCTTGCATTATTAACAGATCACTTCATCCCTTGTCTTTCAGCATTATATTTATCAGTTGATGCCCTTTTACAGCAAACGTTCGAAATTATTTTACTTTCTTGCTGTTTTGGTACCGTTGTGTACTAACTAAAATTAATCTCTTTGCATTATACTGAAATTTCATTTGTCCGCGTAAATAATATTGTGGCTTCTATTCTGGGTTATTTCAGGATCTGGCTCCTAAATAACAAAATTTTCTTTAACTTATATTATAAAAATATTTATTTACAAATTAATCTTTTAGATTGTTACAGCAACAACAACTAAAACTCATGTTAAACTATTCGATAACAGACAAAATTTAATACAAAATATTTTAAAATTTAAAGAAAAATTAAACGTAACTTAACTAAGAATAAATAAGGCCAATTACATTCAAATAATTAATTGATGTTTACCTACAATCCAAAGAAACGTATACTATTTTTCAAGAAAAAAACTGATTCAGATTGTGACATTATATGTGCAAAACTTTTTAACACACTCACTTCACATTTATCCAGACAACACTGACTCATTAAGAAAAGGGAAGCCGGTTTTGTAAAGAAACAAATGGAATTGTTTTGAATGATACAGAATATAACAGGATAATTTAGAATAAACAAATATCGGAATATTCTACTCTATACTAGAAAATAAAAATTAATTACAATTTTGAAACATGAATCTCACTCATAAACAAGGGCATGAAGCCAAAATACAATCGTTCATCTTATTTTGTGTCGCAATATTTTTGTTAATTATTATATTTATTGTAAATTATAATACTTTTACGGGTACTTTCCGATAAACTACAAAAGGACGTAATTTAATCATCTTATCAAACCCTGCTGTAATGGAAGTCATCGATGAGGAGATTGTTACGCTCCATCCACTCCGCCCCAGTCCTCTAGTAAACGAACCGAAAAAATCTGGTGTGAAACACTCACACAACTTTCTCTTGCCAGTGCAAATAATTTATACAATATAACCTAACATTAGTAATAAAACATTAGAAATAAACAAAAACCTAACCTCAAAAAACATAAACTTATTTTAATTATGAGTGAAAGGCAAAATGAAAATCAACCTCAGTTTGGCTTAAAAATACGGAAAATCACTCTTTCACGCTAAACTAGGCTCTGTACAGAAAAATGTTTAAAATAAAAGTTGTAGATCTTTTAATTTTCTATAAATTTTGTTTTATACACTTATGTCGTAAAATGAGTAGAAAGGCTGAAATGTTTAAAAATATAGATTTTTCACACGTTTTCGTGAGAAAAAAAACATAAAATCGCTAATTACCGCTAAACTAAGCGTTATACAAAAAAATGTTTAAATAAAAGTTGTAGGACTTTTAATTCTCTACAAATTTTATTATATACATTTTTGCGCTGAAATGCATAATAAAGCCGCAATCTTAAAAAAACACTTTTTTAGGCGAAAACAGCCTCACCAAGAATTTCAGCAAACATGGCGCCTAACCTATCTTGTAGAGAATAAAAAAGTGAATAAACCAGGCGATTTTTAAAAAAATCGTAGGACCAGTTTTGAGAAAATCGCAAAAAAGTGAAAAATTATACGAATAAACTACTACTTCCGGTTGACCGATTTTGATGAAAATGTTCGTGTCGAATTCGATAGTAGTATGTAACTTAAGTTTCAAGTTTGAAGTTCGTACGATGTTCCGTTCTTGAGATATTCTGTTCACACACACACAGACACACAGACACACACACAGACCAATCGCTAAAAACATGTTTTTTGGGTTCAGGGGTCTGAAAACGTATAGATCCGGTGAAAACTCGATTTCGAAAAATCGACATGAAAACAATACTTTCCTTCCTATATATTCATATAGGCAAGAGAAAGTAAAAATGACTTAGGACAGTAGAGGAAAACAGTATTGGCCAATGAGTATAAATTTCTTCAATGTTTGTTGACGATCCTCTTAAAGCAGAGAATAGAAATTTCAGAATTACTCAAGAACCAACACCCAGAGCAAATGAGGCGAGCTGAAGAATTCAGTCAGTAAAATGGGATGTTGAAAACAATGAGGAAAGTGAAACAAAGTTTTATACACCAAGAAAACTCTCGCCAGTAACAAATTAGGACATTATTTTTGGTTACTTAAAGCCGCAACAGCAGCTTGGTTATTAGTGACTATGGTGGGTTAGGGAAATGGAATGGTGGATTTTGGCACGCAATAATTTACAACCCCTAGCCGGGAATCGAACTCGGGACCTTTGTTTAGTAGGCTAGCGTGGTAAATACTACGCCACGGAGGCAGAAATTAATAAGTTCATAAGCGGACAGTTTTAATTAGTAAGGCATAACACTTGATAGAACTCTTTCTTTCAAACATCATCTATCAAGAATAGCAGAGAAATTGAAAGCAAGGAATAATATTATACAAAAGCTCTGTGGAACAACTTGGGGAGCTTCAGCCTCAACTCTTCGCTCAACAGCTCTGAGCCGTGTGTTCTCAGCGGCTGAATACTGTGCACCTGTCTGGCTAAACAGCCCTCACACTCATAGAGTAGACGCCCAACTCAATAATACCATGAGAATGATCACTGGCGCTATCAGATCAACACCTACTGAATGGCTTCCAGTATTGAGCCACATACCACCCCCAAACCTGCGCCGCAAGAATGCCCTCATTAGAGAGTATGATAAGATTGTCGACAATCAAGACCTGAGAATTCATGAGGATATTGAAAACGCAAATAAAACTCGTCTGCGATCAAGAAAGCCACCTACAAAAACTGCAATTACTGCCAAAGAAGAAGCATTTAACATACCCAGTGCATGGCAGCAAGAATGGGCATCAAAGCAGCAAGAACAAATCCCATGGTTTTCACAAAAACCGCCAGGTTTTGGACTACCTCGTAGAAAATGGTCAGCTCTAAATAGAATAAGAACAAAACACGGTAGGTGTGCTGATTTATTGTTTAAATGGGGCAAAATACCATCGCCTTTATGTGAGTGTGGTCAAAGACAAACTATTGATCACATAGTGAAAGAGTGCAGAATAACTGCCTTTAGAGGAGGGACAAGAGTGGATTTCCTGATGGCAACTCCAGAATCAATAGCCTACTTGGACAGACTGGATGTCTGTATATAGACTTAAGCATGTTTTTAGAATTACGTACTGTATGTACATATTTAGACAATTAGATTAGACAGAGGGTCATATTTGATCCCAATATATTATAACAATTATGATGCTGATTTTTTAAATGTCTTGAAAAGCCATACGCTAAATAAATAAATAAGTAAGGCTATCTGTAAAATGAACTAAAAATCAAAACGGAACTAAATACTCATCAGTAAGGTAAAGTATCTGAAAATGAGCAGTGTCATTTTAACCCTTCATAGGTATTTGTTAAGTATACTTACCTCTGGTAATAAGTTAAATTTTTTACTTTCTCTTGCCTATATGAATATATAGGAAGGAAACTATTGTTTTCATGTCGATTTTTCGAAATCGAGTTTTCACCGGATCTATACGTTTTCAGACCCCCTGAACCCAAAAAACATGTTTTTAGCGATTGGTCTGTTTGTGTGTGTGTGTGTGTGTGTGTGTGTGTGTGTGTGTGTGTGTGTGTGTGTGTGTGTGTGTGTGTGTGTGTGAACAGAATATCTCAAGAACGGAACATCGTACGAACTTGAAACTTGAAACTTAAGTTACATACCACTACCGGACGCGACACGAACATTTTCATCAAAATCGGTCAACCGGAAGTAGTAGTTTATTCGTATAATTTTTCAGTTTTTTGCGATTTTCTCAAAAACTGGTCCTACGATTTTTTTTTAAAATCGCCTATTTTACTCAATTTTTTATTCTCTACAAGATAGGGTAGGCGCCATGTTTGCTGAAATTCTCGGTGAGGCTGTTTTCACGTAAAAACGTTGTTTTTTTAAGATTACGGCTTTAATATAAATTTTAGCGCAAAAACTTATATAATAAAAGTTGTAGAGAATTTAAAAACCTACAACTTCTGTTTCAAACATTTTTTTGTATAACGCTTAGTTTAGCGGTAATTTGTGATTTTCTGTTTTTTTTCTCACGAAAACGTGAGAAAAATCGATTTTTTTAACATTTCGGTCTTAGTATGCATTTTACGACAAAAGTGTATAAAATTAAATTTATAGAAAATTAAAAGATCTACAACTTTTGTTTAGAGCATTTTTCTCTACAGAGCCTAGTTTAGCGTGAAAGCGTGATTTTCCGTATTTTTAAGCCAAACTGAGTTCGATTGTCATTTTGCGTCATTCACTCATGATTAAAATAAGGTTATGTTTTTGAGGTTAGTTTTTTGTTTATTTCTAATATTTTATTAATAATGTTAGGTTTATTGTTAATTATTTGCATTGGCAAGAGAAAGTTGTGTGAGTGTTTCACACCAGATTTTTATAGAATAAGTTACGCAGTTGAACTCTATTGACATTTTATGGTTTTATAGATATTCTCTGGTAAGTAGGCTATCCTCATTTTGAAATTGGTTCGCAGCGACCATTTGCTTCATAAGTTACACCAATATCGTAAGGATTCATACCAGCGTACACAACCGTGTTGTTAAATTGTTACTTTTGTACAGTGCTTAAAAAATTCCAGTTCTTTACGAGAAAGCAAGCATTCATGCTAATATAAAGTTGAGATAAGTTCTACACATTGTTTTGTTAAATAGGACTACAAGTTGTTTTAATAAGCATTCTTACCATTAAACCTTATGTGATTCTCATTTCAATAAACATTTCTTGGTAAGTATACTTACCAGGACTTAACATAGAAAAAATAAAAACAATCTTACTGTTCTGGCACTAGAAATACATTATTCAAGTCCCTATAAAACAAAATTAAACATTTTACAACGTGTATATTTTTCTCCGTAGTACTGCCCTATAAAGGGTTAATACGCTCATAAGCTTGTGTGATTGAGGTAATTATTCGTATAATTAGCACGTGGAAAATGCGTATTAAAAATACTATGAGTTACCCCATCTTTTTCAAGCTCACAATGATAGGACGTATAGTATAGTGCGGAAAACAGTAAACTTGGATTTTATTTTATGTTAAACTTATAATAATTGTTTGTAATAAAAATAGTAAAAAAATTGTAAGAAATAAAAATGTATGTATAATACAACAGCATACACTTTATGACGGTATTATTATAATTTGGTGAATGGTTTTCATGCAAAGAATATGAAAAATTGGATAAAAAGCATAGTTTTTCTTTATTATTATTTATTCGTATAGTTTTTCTTTTGCCAGAGGTTAAACATCAACATTCTAGGTTCTCCACCAAATTCCTGCTGCAGAGCAGCCAAACCACTCGGTTTCTAACCATGCGTTTTTATCAACTATCGTGTCTTCCTGTATCTCTCTGATCTTTCGATCTTCTACTGCATTATTAAATGAATCCTTCCATATTATTTTCTCACATAAAACGCCCGAAGTACTTAAGTTTTATTATTTTTTATAATGATTATTGAAACCTAGATTCTTTACTACTACGAACTCAAATACCTTTTTCTATTATAAAATAAAAACCATCCCATATCCATAAAAAAGTCAATACAGGAAAAAATAAAGAAAATATCAGTTTTTAAGTTTTAGCATTAAGATACAGTCTGCCATTTCCTCTTAACACGATCAAAGTCCGTATATAAGGGAAAAAAATTCTTGAGGTGTCATTGTAGGCTTACTCCTTAAATTTATATACATTTTTCCTAAGCATTTCAGCAGATTTTGGTAAGTATTAATTGTTTTACTCTTTTAGAAATACAAGTACCAGACAATCGGATTATACGGTTTGTAATGAAAAATTATACCGCGTTTCCCACGAAAAGGTTGCTATTTTTGAATAAATATGCCGGTCGTATCGCACACTTTACAGAATGGAAACTTTACAGTTATAATAAAATAGATATGTAAAAAAATACCCTCGAGCTTCATTTTCTGATGATTAATCAAAACAAAATGGCGGAATAAGAAAATAATATAAAAATTAACAATAATCTTGTGAATAAAACCGCTTATATTTACAATAAAAAATTCAGGACAGTAAAAAAGCTGTTTTTGCCATTCCAAATCGATCAGCTGATTTTATAAAGTGCATAGCTATTGATGGACATCAGTTCGAATAAAGGTTAAGTAATGAAACAAATTGTGTTTATTAGTAATTTATCACTTTCATATTTCTTTCTATAATACTTACGAAACAATGTAACAAATTACCAATTTGAAATGGTTCTGCAAATAAAATTACTTTCCGCCATTTTGTTTTGATTAATCATAAACAAATGAAACTCGAGGGTACTTTTTAACATATCTATTTATTATACCTGAAAAAGATTCCAGTCTGTAGAGTGTGCTATACGTCCGGCATATTAATTCAAAAATAGTAATCTCTTCGTAGGACACCCGGGTATATAGGCTTAGTTAACATTCTATTGTTTAGTTGTGTGTGTGTGTGTGTGTGTGTGTGTGTGTGTCTTTCTTTTTTAGTAAAATTTATTTTCCATGTAAATGTTAAAGTTAATTTTCCAAAAACTTTTATCAATTTTAGGTACACTGCATGTATTAGTTACTATTAGAAAATTTTTAGTTAAGATTTTCAGAGCATATCCCATGATTATGGAATTAGTTTTCAACGTATAAAATTTTTAATATATATACATAAATGGAGAAAATAAATTTGTTCTCTTTCCAACTCAACATACAGGATTCGCTTTAAAAATTCTTAAAACCTAATTAAGTAGAAATATCTAAAAAGTGTAATGTTAAAAGGTACAAGCAAATTTAAAATTTTAATTAAAAATTAGATTCATAGTGTTATCTCAAATTGTTTCAGGGATAAGTGAACTAAAAAAAATTATAATAAAATATGTCCATGACCAACCGATAGAAAGAGTGAGACAAACAACATACCTTGACACTCTTGTAAATGAGGATATGGATAATTCGCAGATTGGGAAAGCACGAGCCGCCTTCAATAGTATGAGAGCAATGTGTTCAAAAATCATGATCATGATTATTGCATTAAAAATTGGTCTGTTTAGATGCTTAGATACTATATATTTTTAATTTTGCTGTATAGCGCTAATTTCTGTACACTCGACCAGACTATCATTAAAAAAAATCTGGAAGCATATGATATGTGGTTATATCGGAGAATCCTGCGGATATCTTGGAAGACCCACTTAACCAATGTCAAAGTACTTCAACGAATGAACAAAAGTAAAGAAATCTTAAATACCACCAAGATTCGCACGCTCCAATTTCTTGAACACAGTGAAAATTACCAGCAGATATGCACTACTTCATTCCATCATTCAGGATAAGATACATGGCCCCGGGGCGAAGGAAAATTTCTTGGTACCAGAACCTTAGACGTGGTACAGGAAAACAACTATCGAATTGTTTATAATTTAAGCTGACAGAGTGAATATAGCTATGCTGATCGCTAACATCCGGAACGGATGTGCACTATAAGAAGCCAAATTAAATATAAGGTGTCGGGCGCGAAAAATTTGAAAGTAATTCAGTTAAAAAATTGGGATGTAACTAAACTAAGTCAAATATTTAATCAACACAATTATGAACTAACTGTATGTACAGTTATGGTACAACGATACTATGACAACTGTTGTTAAAATTTATGTAAATACAATATCTAACTGTATGTTATTACATATCTAGAGAATCAATTACCAATTTTATAACACTGTAATAGTATTATTATCTCTTTCTAAATTACCAACGCTTCTAAATTAAATACTGCTGCTAACAATTACGTACTTCACTTATCTCTTAACGGGAAGTAGCCAGTCAGACCCAAGATTGTGGTTAGAGGTTTGATGTTGGAACAAGTTTCTGCTTTCAGTTATTTGGGGCGCACCCTAACCTACAAGAGACAGACATTAGTACCAACATAAACAGATTTAAGACAATACGTGGGGTAATTTGAAACAAAATGTAAGAAAGGAAACGGAGTTAAAATTTTTTTAAAGAAAATTTCTGTTCCGATAATGGTTAGAGGATAGCAGACCTAGTTAGCAGAAATGAGATTCCTTCGGGATGTCAAAGGTTTTTTAAGATTAGACAGGCTTTGAAATAAATATATATATCTGAGCAGATGTGTGATTCCAATCATTAAATACTTATATCAGTGAGTATTATCTTCGAGTCATCTAAAATATCCCTCAAGCCCTTAAGTACAAATCTGAGGGAAGTAAGGGTGTCGGTAGGCCTTGAAGGAGATTTTAAGAGTGAGTTTTTTGGTCGGTGTGGACTAAAACCAACAGGTTTGTTTACCCGTGGTGAAATAAGAAGAAAAACATTATACTTTTGATCGCGTCTCCAGAAAACATTTATTAAAACTTACATAATTTCAAAAACATTTTTAAAACAAATTAAAGAGGAATTTTTAAATCCTAATCTTAATTTTTTATTATTTATTCTAAAAGCATAACAGAGGAAAATGAGATTGAAATTAGTATCGAGTTTCTGGTCCAATAAGTTCAAGACCATAATCACGGTGGGCGTAAGGTATTGACTTACGTCTTAGCAAAACATAATCCGATCTGCTTAATTTATAAAATGAATTTTTAAGACATTAGAAAAGTGGTGTGGGGTTTATAACAAACCAAACAACAGAAGAGGAAGAGAACATGATTCACAAGTCAAAGACCTCTTTATAGAAAATAATACCAACTAATACAAAAAAAATTATCCATTCATCCAAAAGAAAAGATCGAAAAGATTAAAAATATTATAATTGCTGTTAAAAGTACTAGTAACAGGAAAGATATCATTTATTTCAAAAATTAAAAAGGTAGTTTTAAAAGTATTATATTAATTAAAATTAAATCAGAGACTTCTTTCATTAAAATTAATTACCGGCGGATTTAAAGGTCAGTACATTTAATTATAATTTTATAAATTAAAAAAATATATATAATAATTCATTGATACTGAAAAAAAATTCTGCGCGTACTTCCTTCCTTTCAGCTTAAACGTTATTGTTTTAATCCGGGCAAATTCATTTTGAATAAAAATTTCAAACGAATGTTTATATTTTATTTTAGTAAAGTTATAGATTTTAATTAAAATTTAACTTGTAATGAAATTAATATTCGATTCTTTAAGCGTTATTAATAAAAAAATGACAAATTAAAGATCAAGCATATCTCTCTGCGTACAAATGAAAATACTTTGAAAAATCAGCAAGTATTAAGTATTAAGCGTAGTGGTAATCAGACTTGCTTCTATAATTATACACGATTCTTCCCTCCTCAGTCTCTCCTATCTGCGCTCGAAAACTTCAATTCGGTGGTTTAATGATAGACAATTTTCTCCACAACACAATACAAACATTTTCATCAAAATTGGTTAACCAAAAGTAGAAGTTTCTGGTGCAGTTTTTCATTTTTGTGGTGTTCTCTAAAATGGATCCTGCAGTTTTGTAAAAAAAATTGTCTTATTTACTAAACTGTTTGTGCTCTAGAATATAGGGTAAGCGTGCCGGCCGCATTGGCGTAGTTTGTAACATGCTCGCCTTTCATCATGCGGTCTTGGGCTCGAATCCCATTCAGGCACGACATATTTTCATACGTTACAAAAATCGTTTCATCCTTCACCGTCTGCATTAGCAGTAATTGCAAAACATTTGGAAGTTAAACCAAAAAAAAAAAATATATATATAATAATATGCACTATAATAATAGGGTACGCGGCATATCTGCTAAAATTTGTTGAGGGATGTACTCTCCTGGTAAAAAATTGTTTTCTAATATTGATTTTGCGGCAAAATATTATGGAATTAATTACCTTGCATTTTTTATTTCAAGCATTTTTTTTATAGAGCTAAGTAATTTTTTGTAATTTTCTTATCAAAATTTAAAGTTCCACAGAGTTTGATTATCATGTTGTGTAATCCACTCATGATTAAAATTAGGTTTTGTTTTCGTTATTTACACTGGCAAGAGAAAGTCGTGTGAGTGTTTTACACTAGATTTTTTTTAAAGTTGCTTTACTTTTCTTTAAGTTCCGAAAATAATAACTAAAAATAATTTTTTAATTTATTTACGAATTTCTCTTATTAAAACAATGAATTTATGAACTAACGGCCAAAATAAAACTGGTTTTTAACCACAAATTTTCTCAAATTAAAATGTATGTACATTAGCAAATAAAGTTGACATCCTAAAATTATCTTGGTTAAAAGTTGCTTGACCCACGGGGTTGGTCTAGAGGTAAAGTCCTCGCCGTGAGTCAGCTGTTTATCAGCTGATTTTGGAGACGGAAGGTTCCTGGTTCAAACCCCAATAAAGGTAGTTACTTTTATACGGATTTGAATACTAGACAGTGGTTGCCGGTGTAATTTGATGGTTGGGGTTCAATTAACCATACTCTGTCAGGAGTGGTCGACCTGGGTCTGTACAAGACTACGCCTCGTTTAAATGTCATACACATCATCCTCATCTCATTGGATCATGGAGTTGATTATCGTTCTGAATTGAACAGATTGTAACGTACACATACGAGGGGGTACCCAAAAGAAACCGGAATTATTTTTTAAAACTATTTATTTTTAATAATTTTTTTACAAAAGAACCTTATCCCCTTCAAAATACTCTCCATTACAACTAATACATTTGTCCCACCGGTGCTTCCACTGTTCAAAACATTTTTTGTACTCCTCTTCAGTGATGGCTGCCAGCTCATCCGTCGTTTTTTTCTTGACATCATCAACGTTGTTAAATCGGAGACCTTTCATGCCCCTTTTCATGCGTGAGAACAAGAAAAAATCACACGGAGCCAGATCGGGTGAGTACGGTGCGTGTGGTAGCAAAACCATGCCGTTTTTCGCCAAAAACTGGGTAACCGAGATTGCCGTGTGTGCAGGCGCGTTGTCGTGGTGGAAAAACCAGTCCCCTGTCTGCCACAAATTAGGTCTTTTACGACGAATGCTGTTTCGTAGTCTTCTTAACACTTCAAGATAAAATGCTGGATTTACCGTCTGGCCTGGTGGAACGAACTCTGAATGGACAATTCCCCTCACATCAAAAAAACAAATCAGCATTGTTTTGATGTTCGATCTGACTTGACGACTTTTTTTTGGTCAGGGTGATAATGAAGTCTTCCATTGACTGGATTGTTGTTTGGTTTCTGGGTCGTACCCATAGCACCAAGACTCGTCACCCGTAATGATCTTTGACATGAAATCTGGATCAGTTTCAAGCTGTTGTTTCAAATCACTACACGTTTCAATTCGACGTTCCTTTTGAGTGTCTGTCAGAACCCGAGACACAAACTTGGCAGCGACTCTTTTCATTGTCAAGTCTTCTGTTAAAATGCGTTGGACTGAGCTCCAAGATAATCCACTAACCTGTGATATTTGGTCAATGGTCTGTCGTCGGTCTGTTCGTACAATTTCTTTCACTTTCACAACATTTTCGTCTGTTCGGGAAGTCGACGGTCGTCCAGAACGAGGTTTGTTCTCAATCGATATGTCGCCATTTTTAAAGCGCAAAAACCACTCGTACACTTGGGGTTTTCCAATAGCGTCGTCTTTGTAAGCTGTGTTCAACATTACAACTGTTTCCGCGGTGTTTTTACCGAGCAAGAAGCAAAATTTCACAGCCGCACGTTGTTCATTAAAACTTGCCATCATGAAAAACGACAAGAGCACAAAACAGCACTAGCAAGAACAATCACTGCACGAGAACAGAACAAGCTAGATCAACGAACAAAATGGCATTGAACTGGCAATGAGTAGCGCTACAAGCAGCCTAGTGGCGGGAATTTGTACTGCACAAGCTCCGCCCACAGCAGAGCTATTCCGGATACTTTTGGGTACCCCCTCGTATTAGGAAAAAAAGTTGTTTCATTACATTTAAAAACTAGAAACTAAAAAACGTTCATTAATTCTGAACTAGAAGATACAATTTTCTTCTTGCAATTCTCATCCATTCCGGATGTTAGCGATCAGCATGGCTATTTTCACTCTGTTGACTGAAATTCTGAACAACTCGCTGGATGTTTTTCCGTACAACGGGCAACCAAGAATTTCTCCATCGTCCCGAGCCGCGCTTGCCATCTATTTTCCTCTGAGTGATGGATTAAAGTAGGGCATATGTGTTGTTATTTCTTTATGTGTTCAAGGTATTAGAGCTTGCAAATTTTGATGATATTCAAGATTTCATTCTTTAAAGGACTTCGACATTGGTTATGTGGTCCCTTCCATGCTATCTCAGATCCAACCACATTTCAAAATCTTCCAAATTTTTAGTGATAGCCTGGTCGAGTGTCCAGGACTCAAAGCTATAAAGCAAAATGGAAAAGACGTTGCATCCCCGCAAACGAATTTTAATGCCGAGACACAAACCAAAAATATATATTATTGAACCAAAAATGTTTTTGAAAACCTTTTAAATATAGTTTCAACCGTTGTAAAATCACTTGACATCATTCCAATAGATTTAATTCAATAGCTATTTATTCTTTTTTACAATCCAATCAATTTAAAGAAAAGTATACAGAAAATACATTAGTAATGAGGGTATAAAAATAATGATCAGTAAAAAGATTTGTGGACAACTAGTTTTGCTTAGGTGAGTTGTTTCAGAAGTGATAATCAAATGTACATTGTGTATCGTGCCATTATCTTTACTGTACTCTCGACTGTCAATTACTGTTAACTTGTACTGGCAGTGAACTACAGTTATATCACTAAACAGATTTACAAGTGAATAACAATTACTTCAACAAGGACAATTGAATAGAGTAACGTATATAAGCTGATCCAAAAGTAACAGTTACGTTTTTTGTGATCATGTAAAATTTATTAAGAAACGTGTTATGCTGTTACTTCCCGCAGTAGTTATGAAATTTTAAAATAAAATTTGTGGTTTCATTTTTTTTCTTGTAACAGTGCATTATTCTTTTACAATCAGTTAATAAATACAATAACTAAGAAAATTTGAGTAATGTCCTTCGAATTAAAATATAAACTACACTCAGTAGTATGTTTCAAAAAGATTAAATTGTCAAGGAAAATATACATACATATATACAAAATCAAATTTGATGAACTATGAATCAGCATCTTGAAACACAAAGTTGTTGAAGTTGGAGATGACGATGATAGAGATGAAAACGACGCCGATTATGAGATGACGATGATTAGTAGTTGAAGTAGAAAAGAATAAAAATGTTTAAAAGATGTTGAAAAGAAAGAAATGTTTAATAAAAATTGTAAAAGCCGTTTTTGAAAAAATCGTAAAAAAGTGAAAAATTTCACAAATAAACTACTACTTCCGGTTGACCGATTTTGATGAAAATGTTCGTGTTCGGTCCGGTAGTAGTATCTAAATTAAGTTTCAAGTTCGTACGATGTTATGTTCTTGAGCTATTCTGTTCACATACACACGCACACACACATACACACGCGCGCGCACGCACACGCGCGCGCGCACACACACACACACACACACACACACAGACCAATTGCTAAAAAACATGTTTTTTGGGTTCAGGGAGTCTGAAAACGTGTAGATCCGGTGAAAACTCTATTTCGAAAAATCGGCCTGAAAATAATACTTTCCTTCCTATATATTCATTTAGGCAAGAGAAATTAAAAAATTAAAGTGGATTATTTTTTAATCTTAATCTCTACTTTCTAATGGAAGAGACTACACGAAGTTTCTATGCAAAAATCTTTTTAAAGGAGATAACTACTGTTTGTGACGACGACAAAGAACGTGAATAGTTCTGAAAACCAAAACTTCTCCTTCTTAAAGTTATGAATTTCAATTTTAATATTGCAAAACACTATTATTTTTAAGCTACTAATGCAAACTAGTGAAATAAATAAATGAAAAGTGCAACACAATTTTCTTCTGGTCCAACAACGTATTTTTTACAAAACAATGTAACTTTGATTGCCATTTTATTCCAACTTATTTGAGAAACACTTTAAGTCTAAATTTTCAATTATTTTCAACTAATGGCTTGTCTTTAAAAATACAAAAATATGTTCTATATTAAAGAGGACAGCCCTCTGAACAATTTGTATTTTTTTAATATGCGTATATGTTTATTGAAACAATAAATTACAAGTTTTTCCAATTTTTCCAATAGTTAGTTTATTTGACTTAGGGCTTTCTGAAATGACAGATTCCTGTTAGTACATCATATTTATACAACAACTTAATTTAATGTTAATGGTTCCAAAACGTGATTTATTTGTTGGAGTTTGCAGTCATCAATCTTCTTCTTCTTCTGCTTCAGCTTTTCCCTTCCTCAGGGGTCGCTGTTCCGTACTCTTCTCCTCCACTCCCTCCGATCCACCACATCCTCCTCGCTCAGGCCCTTCTCCCTCAAGTCGTCCGCCACGGCGTCCCTCCATCTTCTCCGGGGTCTCCCCCTCCCTCTCACCCCATCCACCACCAATCCATCCACAACCCTCCCCACATACTCCTCCTCCCTACGCATCAAATGTCCATACCACTGCAGCCTTCGTTCCTGAACCTTCTTGGACACTTCTATCACTCCCACAGACTCCCTTACCACCTCATTCCGTATCCTATCTTTCCTAGTCTTTCCCTGCATCCACCTCAACATCCTCATTTCCGCAACCTCCAACTTGTTTCCCTGTCTCCTCGTCATAGGCCAAGTCTCACTACCATATAACAATGCCGGTCTAATCACTGTCTTATATATCTTTCCCTTCATTTTTGTCCCAATCCTTCTGTCACACAATACACCTGTCATTCGCCTCCAGTTATTCCATCCAGCTTGTATTCTATGGTTAATTTCCTCCTCCAGTCCTCCACTCTCGGTGAGGCATGAACCAAGGTACTTGAAACACTTAACCCTTCTCACCACTTCATTCAGCAAACACACCCCTCCACTCTTATCCTCACCTCCAAACCATAGGTATTCAGTCTTTTCCCTGCTGATCCTCAGGCCTCCCTCCTCTAATACCTCTCTCCAACTTTCCAGTTTCCTCTCCACTATATCCCTGGTTTCTCCCACCAGCACAATGTCATCCGCAAAAAGCATTGTCCAGGGTGCCTGCTCTCTCACCCCTTCAGTAAGTGTATCCATAACCAGTTTGCAGTCATCAATACAGTCCTCAATTTGGCACTTTCGAAGAAGAGCCCTTGGCTAAAGGCCTTTTAAACGGCAAATGTTGAGTACCCATTATCGCCCTGATGTACATGTTTTGTACAAGATTGAACAAAATTTGTCGTGCATCATCATGTATAGTTGTTTCGCTACTTCAGTCATGTTAAAGCGACATTGCATTATCGCGTGTATACGTTTTTATGTTTTCTGTAAGTACCAGTGATATATCAATTTATATTACTACAGCTATGTCCACACTCTTGCGTTGTCACATGCAACAGCGCATGCGCTTAGAGCGTGCCATTCACCTGTCCGCACTCGTTTGAAGAGCTCTGTTTAAAAAAAAGAACGAATATTATTGAACACTACACTACATTAAAGCTTGTTCTTTCCTGCGTTGCTTGGTTTGACTTAGATTATTATAATTTGAAACTACTCGGAGATGCAGCAATTTACGCATAAAGAGTACTCAGATATTAGCCGCTTTTCCGTTAATGTAGTTTTTAAACGTCCGTTACCCCGTTCAGGTTTTTTATAAAAGAACGGCGTTTAAGTACGTTGAAGATCAGAGTTTTCTCTATATTAAAATTTTAAAATAGAATTCTGATGTTCCATTTTAAAAGGCCGGCCATTTTTCTTTTTAAAAAAAGTGTATTTTGGCTTCACGTAAAGATAGGGAAATGGTTTTTGGAATTCAAAACAATTTAACAAGACACTGTTCACTACTAAAAGTTCTTCTGTGAGGTTAACATCTACTGTTTACAGACCAATGGTACTAAGTGGACGAGCTGGACTATATCGAATAGAAAAATATTCTTTTTCGCTTCGTACTTCCACTGCGTTGATGTCTCACTTACCAAAGCCGCGGTATGTGCTCTTGCGCATTCATAAATTACGCTAGATTAAATTGGTTAGACTTTACCTTTAATTTTGAAAATATTAAAATAATTTCAAAAAAGTCTCTGGAATTACAGGACAAATAAAATACACGAATAGAAACGGACATATTTCTAAAATACACTTTATTGGCTCTCAAAATGTCGAAATATTCTCTTACTCTACTATAAATAAAGAGAGCGTGAAAGTATTGTTGTATTTATGTAATATAAATACAGTGGTTTTCCTTATTAAATTTTCTACATACATCAGACAAAAATTTAATAAAATTTAATCTTAAAATTATGTTAATCTTTTTCAAGTATATAAATAGCACTTTTTCAAACTGTTACTTTAGCAATACAGTTAATATTATTTAAGATTTATACATGAGATTTATGAGTTTGTTTTATTATATTTATAAGATTTTAGAATTTTTTTGATAGAGTAATATAATTTGTTGGTAAAATTTATCACTATGTAAATTTATGTTTGTAGAAATGGTTATTAACCTTTACATTTGATATTTGTCTCCAGAATTTGATTATTTTTATTTTGTTGCTTTCTCTTGTTAAACTTCCTGTACTGTATTTATTTGTTGTATTATAATTTCCTGTACTTTTATTAAATTTTATTCCTAATTTTTACATATGTATTGTGAAATTATAATGATGTTTATTTGTAAAAATATTCAAAAATATTTTTCTATTGTATAGTCGTATTAACTTACACGTTATTAAGAACTACTATGCAACTTAATTTAACATCAGAAATTACATTTCTTCCGTTAATCTAACCATCCAGAAGAACCTTAATGTCTTCTTACCTCTTGAGGGACAAGTTAATTTTGAAAATTAACCATAACCTCGCTTTAAAAAACACGCAATAACGTATAAATAACAGCTGATATTTCAATAATAGAGCAGTGCAACCGACAAACGTTTCTGGCAACGTATGTGGTAATTGGGTGTCAAAGTAATTGAAAGATATCAAGCTGAAATGGTATATGTATTGATGTGTTAATGTAGCAATATTCAAATGTAGATGTAACTAAAGAGATAGGAGGAAAATAAAATAGTATATTTATTTGCTTTTTAATTTTTTTTAAATTTTTAAATGTAGCCTAATAATAAATTTTAGGTTGTATTAAATTATCTTTATTTTCATTAGAAATAGTGTAAGTTTAATAATTATTAAAACGTAATGTATCATAATTGATACAATTGTAATCTTAGTAAATAGCAACATATTGGTTAAGTTAGTTAAGTTAGTGTAGTAAGTAAAAATAGTAGTTATTGAATGCTATTGCTAATAGTCAATACTTCAGTTTTTTGATATTAATTTAAAAGTTTCCAACCCATCCTAGTACATGGTTTTGTCCATAGTTGGATCGGATAATTTCTACCACCTCCAGTGTAATAGGATAGTAGTTTACTGTAAGAAATTTTGTATTATCGTAATTTATTTTTTATGAAATGTAATAGGTTTTTTCATGGGCGTAAATTATTAATGTCCACATATGTGTCGATGTTCGTTAAGAGGACATCTCAATTCCTGTTAAACACAAATGCAGGCCGCACGACATCCGTGCAGACTGAAGAAACGGACACATAAAGAGACGATTATATATAGTACAAGGAACATCACATTGACGTCAATACTCTAAATCTCTTTTAGACAGTAGATGACCATGCGTCAATTTGGAATGGCCGATTCACAAATCTAATATTTTGTTGTCGAAGCCGATTCGAAAGTACTTTCCCTAAATTGTTTCAGTTTTTCACTTTCATTTACAATTGCTATTATATTCTTCTATCAAACAAAGTTGCCCCGAATCGCGCCGTCCAATCAGCCTGTAACTTCTAACCAGTCTAGGAATTGTTTGTGGAGATATTCCTTCAAAGCGATTTGTCCATTTCCAGCGGTACTCCAAAAAATTGTCTCCTTAAGAGGATCATCACACATCTAACTCTCGCCGCATATCCTCATTTCTGAACCTATCCAGTCAACTGCAGCCCTTAATGCATCTCAAGAAGCGCATCTCTGCCAACTGAATGGAAATTTCATATTTTATCTCCCACACCCAGGCCTCACTGACATATTTATCAATATTGGGACAGCCAAACTGTTTTTTTTAATATCAAAATAATTTATTACACTTTATTATTCACAATATGTAATAATTATTTATTTCAAATATTTAAAAAAATCTTTTTTGGAGGAATATTTAGAAACTGTTCTGCCACATCATAGCGATTAAATTAATCTTTGATTTGGAACTAAATTTAATTTTGCTCGTTTAAAGATTACAGAGATATAATTTTTCTAAAAAATCCCCTTATTATTTTTATATTAACCTCAGTAATTGGCAATCTAATAATTACAAAAAGTTAATTATTAGATCTACATTAAGTTAAACATCAAAATTGTTACATAAAGTTAATTATTAGTTTTAAGATAAATATTTTTAAACTAGGTTTGATGCACTTTTTTTAGTAGTTGAACGAAAATTTTTAACAGTAAACATTTTCATAAAACAGTCGACCCGCCCTTAAAAAAATAACATGGATCATTTTGATACCATTTGGAGGAAAATGCAAAACATGTAGACAAAATATTTTGCAAACTCGTTTTGTAAAAATTTATAGTTATTCAAATCCGTTACCCCCATAAAATTATTCTGATTACAACCGATAACCATGTAGAAACAATAAAGTATATCTATTAAATTTGCAATTTAACTGCTAAATGTTTTTGCAAAACAACCAAAAATTATTACGGTCAAAATATGACCTACAATACACTACCAGTGTACAATAACTTTTTAATTTTATGTAACATCTTGTCATTTATATTTAATGTCACTACATAAATTTTGTTAACAAAATTATACGATTCAATAAAGATTCTTATGGGTGTAACACGTGACTATAATTTGTATTTCTAGGAACAGTAAACATTAATTGATGTGACATAGTAGACAGGTCTTTTAAGAGAGAACTCGGTGAAAATTAATAGATTGAAAAATGTTATTAAAATACGGGAGTTTGAAAAATCTGTGTAATATACGTATTTCTAATAACGTGACAGGCAATACTAATAGAAAATTATTAAATTTTTAGTGATCTATATATCATAGAAATATTTATGCTAAATTTTACATAGGTACATAAAAAATTTCCAAAAGATAAAAATAATTTCCTCTAGTGCATTGCTAAATTTTATAAGTTACAAAGCTGAAGATTCGGTCTATAAGTTTTAAATAGTTATTAAACATTACCAAAATTGTAGGGTTCCTAGTCAGATACATATATCAAAAAAATTTTCACTTTAGTTTATTAAATCTACAACTGTGTTGCTCTGCTTAACTAAGTAATTAAATACAGCTTCAGCTTATTATATATGATTTAAAGGAAAAACGTTAAGGACACCTACGGAATACAATTCTGGGGATGTACAAAAGCATCAAACCAATTAATCATGCAAAGATTCCAGAACAAATTTTTCAGAAGCATTGTCAACGCTCCCTGGTATTTTAGGAACAACGATCTGCACCGGGACTTGGGAGTGGATTCCATAAAAAAACTAATTCGGAAATTTGCCAGGAGTCATGAAGATAGACTTCTTCACCACGTGAATGCCGAAGCTATACAGCTACTCGATAACGCAGATCTGAATAGGAGACTCTCTTGTGTAAAACAATTTGAACTGGTGTAATGAACTGTATAAAGTTATAAATTTGTTTGTTAATACTTACTTGTATATATTTTGAAGTGTTTGGTAAATATCAACGATTTGTAAATTTTATAAATAGTGTATATTAGAATATCGAACATAAACTAAGAACAATTAGTTGTTAAATTCTTAGATTAAGTACTTAGATCAATTAAGGTATAAAAAAATTGTTAGTTAGCCTTAGACTAGTCACAATAAATTTCACAATCTAAAAAAAAATTTCTAATGTTTTATTACTAATGTTAGGTTACAGTGTTCGTTATTTGCATTGGCAAGGGTAAGTCGTGTGAGTATTTCACGCTAGATTTTTTTTAAATAGTTGTTAAATAAAATACTGGTTTATAAAGAGAAAAATATAATTTATTTTATATATATGATAAAATATAACGTAAAATGGGTCATTTCCGATAATAAGCACATACAAACTGCGGATTTATACGACGAGTACAATGGATTTGTAAAGATTACTTCTTATTACAAATAGGTCAATCCTGCTTGTATCTCGCAGAAGATGTTTTTCCGTCTAACACGTAGGTGTCTTTTAAAAACTGTATTGATCAGTTTTTTCTGCATTCTGTACCAGAGCAAAAAACTGATTAATACATTTTAGTTTATTACATAATTAGTTAATTACTGGTTGTTAGTAATAGTTGGTGTTACCAGAAATGCCACACTTTAACAATACCATTCACAGAGTTCACACTATCGAAAATAATATCAAATTGAATTTAATTCTGTATTGTTAGTAGTTCATTGACCACAGCCTTTTGAAGATGAGATCCTCTTTGTTTTATCTTCAATTTGGTCAGTTTAATTACAGTTCTAACAAATATTTATTGTTTACAAATCAATGTCAGAGGACTGTATCAGATGAATTTGTGTTTTGCTAATCGCGTAGAGCTGAAATCAAATTTTAATTGTCATATCATTAGACTAAACATAATACGTTAATTACTGACTAATTTGACAAAATCTAATCATATTATTTATTTCCAATAACAGAATATTATTATACAGGTCAGTAAATAGCAAATAGAGAGCAAAGTTTCATTGGTTATTTCACATGAATTGCCTTTTAATCAACATTTATATGTAGCCATTAGGTAGCATATACCTATTACTAAGATAGGAATTTTCGATATTAATGCATTTTACCGAAATTGGGACAGTATTGCCCCTTGGGGTACTTCAACGTTAATTTTTGCTGTTCACCTTCAGTAGCACTGCACAGAACCTAAAAATCTATATTCTTAAAACGATTTTACTACCTACTAAATATTACCAAGCGGGATTCGTGGTTTTTTTTTTGGACGAATAACTTGGAAGCATCATCTGCGTAAAAAAAAACGATTAGAACTTTACCGTCGCAGGAAGCTAATTTTTTAGATTGGAATTCCGGATCAAACTGAACAATCATTCCAGAATTTTAATTTAAAAACCTCTTTTTGTGGCGAATCTGGCCTTTCAGACAAAAATCTTTTAAGATTTACTCCAGGTGCTCTTTTTATGTAAGCAAAGAAACCTCCCTCTATGGTTTCCAACGTTCGACAGTAAATAATCTAATCAGATCATTCTAAAGAAATTTTGCCATTGACTTTATGATATCCCATCATCTGTCCATAATATAATTCTAAGGAACTACCCAACCGTACAATGTATAAAGCGAAAATGAAGTAGGGACATCTTGGTCTGAATAGCGGGACAACCACAGTCCAAACCGGAAAATATAACACTGGGAACCTTTTCTCCTAGCAGATAAATTTCAATATTCCCCACCCGTTACTTAACTTTTAACACCGTATACTGAAATTGTGCCACTCAGTGCACAGTACCGCTCACAAAATCAACGACAAAAACCAATATTTCACATAAGCTAGATTTATTCAATAGGCCTACAACAAAAGAATTAGTCAAGAATATCGATATTTTACAAAACATTATATTGAAAGATTGTACAGTGATATTATGAAAATGGGTACAGGATAAATTGTGTATTGTGAAAAAGTTTTCGAAAGGTCTCAAAATTAACTATTAGACCGCTGGTACAAAAACAGTTACCGACTTTGTAGTGAGGTAATCAATTAATTATTGAACTCTAAATGAAATTAGACCGTTTCGAAATTTGATTGTTAAGGGGATATCTGAATGATATCATTCATATCTGAATGATATTAACAGTGCGTGTGTGTACGGGTGTTACAGTGGTTTTGGACAAGTAAATCATTTGTTTTGATTATTAATTGAAAGTATCTTAATTATAGTCAAGTTTAGTTTAATACTAAATTTTGTATTTAATTTATTTGAAGTAATCTAATTGTATTGAATGGGTCATTTCAGAAAGCCCATGAGTCAAAAAACTAAATTAAAAAAAAGGAATTTACAACTTTTCGTTAAAAAACAATCTTAACATGTTAAGAGGACTGTCCACATTAATATAAAATATATATACTTTTTTGTCTTTTTAACGATAATCATACGTTAAATGTTGAAAATTTAAACTTAAGGTGTTTCTGAAAAATATTGCAGTAAAAATGCTAACTTACATTGTTTTCTGTAAAATACGTCGTTAGACCAAAAAAAAAATTGTGTTGTACAATAGTATTCATTTATTTATTTCACTAATTTGCATTAGTGATTTTTTTTAGATTGTGAAATTATTGTGACTATTCTAAGACTAACTAATATTTTTGTTCTAACTAAATTGACTTAAGTGCTTAATCTAAGAATTAACCAACAACTAGTAGTTCTTAGTTTATGTTCGATATTCTGATGCCCTATTTATAAAATTTACTGATCATTGATATTTAACAAAACACTTCAAAATGTACTATACAAGTAACTATTAACTAGCAAATTAATAATTTTATTCTGTTCATTACACCAGTTCAAATGGTTTTACACGAGAAAGTCTCCTATTCAGATTTGCGTTGTCCAGTAGCTGTATACCTTTGGCATTCACATGGTGAAGAAGTCTATCTTCATGACTCATGACAAATATCTGAAGTACTTCGTTTATGGAATCCATTCACAAGTCCCGGTGCAGATCTTCGTTCCTAACATACCAGGGAGCCTTGGCAATGCTTCTGAGAACTTTGTTCTGGAGCAATAGTGACTTAAAGTAGCTTTTTGCAAAATAAAAATTGAAATTTAGTACTTTAAAAAAAATGTTGGCCTCCACCTGGACAGGCGTCTAACATGGAGGACTCACATATGGAACAAACGAAAACAGTTAAATTTTAAATACCAACAGCTATATTGGATGCTTAATGGAAAATCCAAAGTATCGGTACAAAACAAATTGTTAATTTATAAAACTGTACTTAAACCTGTGTGGACATATGGGATACAACTCTGGGGCACAGCAAGTTACAGTAACATTGAAATAATTCAACGGTTTCAGTCAAAAATACTTCGAAACATCATGGACTCACCTTAGTAGTGTAAAAATGAGAGATCCAGCACAACCTTGACCTTTGACCTGGCGGCTCGAAGACAACCTTGACCTTTGACCTCGACTTTGAAAAAAAAAAAAAAAAAAAAAAAAAAAATCCGCCCCCAAAAAAAAAAAAAAAAAAAAAAAAAAAAATCCGCCAAAAAAAAAAAAAAAAAAAAAAAACCGCCAAAAAAAAAAAAAAAAAAAAAAAAAAACGCGCACGCGCGCGCACACACGAAAAATTTGACAAATTTTCAAACCCGATTTTCTCCGCAACCGCTGGGCCGATTTTGATGCGGACGGCACCCACGTGACCGGGAGATCGAGATCTACAAGATAAGCCTTAATCCGTAGCCGTATCCCCGATGGAACCCGAGATAGCTTGTAACACGTGACCCGGGGGTCGGATCGACGAGGTTCAGGTGCGCGCAGGATCCGGACGCTCCGTAGACCGCGTTACGTCCGGTTTCGACCGTTAGGTTCTTTCGGGACCCTAAATATATAAATTTAGGAAATATGTTACCGCCAAAAAAAAAAATAACGCGGGACGGACCGCAAGACTCGTCGCACCACCCGCAGGACATCCGTATCACTACCCGACGAGGTGAAGACTAATGATTGGGGCGATGAAATCTGTTTATTTGCAACTCTATTCTTTTAATTTTGGCAATGACGCATGTTGTTGTTACGAGTCACGTGGCATGCGCGTGCCTTTCATTGACATCATTCGTTTTTTATCTATGCACTCGCCAGTAAAAAAAAAAAAAAAAAAAAAAAAAAAAAAAAATCCCGTCAGATTTTTTTCCCGCCAAATTTTCAAACTCAATTTTCTCCGCAACCGCTGGACCGATTTTGACCGTCGCACCACCCGCAGGACATCCGTAGCACTACCCGACAAGGTGAAGACTAATGATTGGGGCGATGAAATCTGTTTACTTGCAACTCTATTCTTTTAATTTTGACAATGACGCATGTTGTTGTTACGAGTCACGTGGCATGCGCGTGCCTTTCATTGACGTCATTCGTTTTTTATCTATGCACGCGCCAGACTATTGATCGGGATGATGCAACTTGTTATTGCAATTAAAGATGATGCAACGTGTTTACTTTGTTTATTTGCAGTGACGTCATCCGATTTTTATCTGTGCACGCGCCCGACCATCGATCGGGATGATGCAACTTGTTTATTACAATTAATTTTTCTAGATGATGCATCATATTATTCGTTAAAGTCACCAACCGTCGACTCAGCGATAAGGTGTTTGTTTCAATTTTTTAAAAACCGTTGACGTCATACCGCTTGTTATTCTCATTATGTACACAGAACCGCAGACTCAGCGTTTCCATTGTATTTGAATAGGCTCCAATTATCTGTATAAAAGCCCGATATTTCATATTTCCCGCCAATTCTACTTATCAGAAACCGACAACTCTACCTGTCAGCTCTTCGAGTTTACTGAAAGGTGAGACACCTCTTACTGTAAATGCAAGTATCTGAAATACCTGAAGCGGGAAATCGAGTTCCGATTCCCGAAGGGATCCGACCTACCGGTTGGATCCTGTCGTCGTGCTGCGCTTTCGCTTCACGACCGAGAAAGCCTTCGGCTTTAGCAAAACTTATATCTACAGGTGTAAAGGTGTTGAAATGATGACACGTTTTGAAAATAAGTTTAATACATATATTCTGAAATCAAAACGTTATAACTAAATTACAATTGTTCAGACTCTAAGGACAGCCGTACATGAAGAATAAAACTCGTGGATACAATACGCGGCTTTACTGGCTGACGCGACAGTTAAAAATGCATTGCATGCAGTTTCTCCTCTTCTTGGTTATGGTCCATTCGTCTTCATCGTCGGCGCTCTCCTGTTGAGCGTGTTCTTCGCATGGCATCTCCAAGAGAAGTTCTTTATCATTTTTGAGGTATGGTGGTAAGTCGTCGTATACGGCGGATATGCAGTTGCCATAATGGTCCAAGAGAAACTCCTTGGGTAAGTAGCGGAGTACGTCCGGTCCGGGATTGTTGAACCCTGAACGCAGCGCCATTTCTATGCTCTTTCCTACTTTCTCGATGGTGTTAAAGACTGCATTGTTTTCTTTCCACCACATCCTCATCACCTCAGCCCTCTTGATGGAGCAGTCCGGGTGAGAAAACGGACATTGACAGTCGACCTCGTACGTATGTGTCAGATGATCTATGGCAGGACATCCGTAGTCGTCTAGGTCCAAAATCTTCAATTCGCTGCACAGCAAAATTCTATCTAGGACCTTTACCGCTTCTTTTCCTTTGACGTAGATGTTCCCTCCTGATACCGACTCGGTCAGCAAGCGGTAGAGCTGTGCGTAGTCGACGAACCCGCTGTTCCATTGTATCCCGATTCTGTCTTGATCATCCCGGATGCACCTCTTCTTCGATATGGTGATTATGCTGTTGTAGTCGTAAGGAGGCTTGAACAGGTAATGATGCTTGACGCTACCTTCTACCGAGAGGACTACCAGCTCTTTGATGACCGTTTCATGAGCGGATGGCTTGATGGTGCGAAAATCTACAATGAAGGAAGGCATGTTGTTACCCGTACCGAGACCTAGCGCACACTGGTTAATTTATCCTCCTGACGGTCCCTGTTAACGGTTGATATTGCATGACGCAATCTGTGATTATCAGGCAGTAGGCGGAGGTATTGGCAGGGATGTTGTTTTTGCACTTGATCTCGATTCTGATGTCAATGGCGCCGGTGTTGAGCGACTCGTTCTGCTTCGAGCAGTCTATAAAAAAGAGCGGGACTTTCGTCTTGAAGCTCGTAAAATCAATGAGGGGTTGATTGGATTGTCCTCCGTAGTAGACCTTGTGGAAGCGCTTAAAGTTATCGTAGAAGAGTGAGTACTCTCCCTTCGCGTTTTCGTACGGGTAGTACACCGAATTCAGGTACAGTTTTATGTCTTGGAGCTCGCAGTGGTCGAAATGAGATGATACCGCCGTCTTGGCCTTCTTGTCGGTCTGCAGTCCTACTATGATGTAGCGGGGCTTATCCGCCTGGGAAGAGGTCTTGACGGTCCATAGCACGTCGGTGCTCTGCGGTAAGACGGGGTACTCGTACAGGTTCCATCTGCGGAAGGCGATCGATATAGGCTCGTCCTGGTCCACCATCCTGAGCAGCGGGAGCCTGCGCTCGTCGGAAAGCCTGACGTAAGGCATCTTCCACTCCACCTTGGTGAGAGACAGCTTGTAGTCCTTGCCCGCGGGTACCGCCACGGCGCGGTCGTCGGTGGCCGACCTTAGCAGGATAAGTTCCAGCTTGGCGTTGACTATTATGCGGCGGTAATCCTCACAGAATCCTATGATCCTCTTTAGCGGTACGTGAGCCGAGAACCGACCGGTGGTGCTGATGGTAATGGCCGTAACGGCGTCCTTGTTCCACCCTTCAACGTCTATAGAGTTCTGTTCTCCATACCTGAAGGACGGAATGTTTTTCATAGTCGTCGTTATACCCACATTGCGCACTCTATCCACCTCGATACCGTTCATCTCTAGTCTGATCTCTTCAAACAGGAAAGCAAGCCAGTTGTCTGAAAGAGTCAAGGCCGGATCCAAAGTACCATCAGACGCCGCAAGTTTCCCGTCGACGTACAGCAGGCTGTCACAAGGTAGGGTGTACACATCCTGCTGGTTTACTGGGATCCTGATCTCATCGTTGTTGTTGAACGTTGCTGACGCGTACGGAGTGTGAGTGTGCAGCTCTGTGCCTATGATGTCGTCATCCGCCACGGCGTTAGAGGATTCCACGTCTATTATGTAGCTCATTTCTCCAACACGGTGAATCCTAATGATCTCAAAAAAGCGGCGTTATCTGAGGAGAGTCTCTTCTCTTTCTTGTCGCGAAGTGGCTGGTCGAGCTCTACAGGACGAATGTTCTTCACTCCGTCTGGCACGGTTCTTTTATAACCCTCTTCCAGGTAGACTAACCCCATCGCGTGCGTCTTTTAAGGTGAAGCCTGAGGCTGATGACTTCGTTCTGAAAACTTATTGGTCTTCCGTCCTGATCCACCACAGAGACGGTCAGTCTTCCTATCCTCGAAGTGTTTACGGGTAGGTAGATGACGTTCTTGGGCACTTCGATTATCTTATAACCCCGTTCCACCTGCGGGAAGAACTCGTGCAGGGTATGTCCTTCGGATCCGTTAGTGTACGAGCCCCTCACAATGTTGCACGTTACCCTGATGGCGTTTACAGCCGTAATGTTGACAGGGCGCTGCGAAGTATGCCATTTATTGGGCTCAAGGATCGTCGGATCGAACCCCAACACCTCTCTGATCGTTCCGGGTACGGTAAAGTCTATTTTTTCTCCGCAGAATATCGAGCACTTTAGTGTAGTAGGGTCTACTTCCATGTTGAGTCTCGGCAACGGTCGACATTCCGCGCCCGTCTTTGTCCCCTTTGCCGTCTCCTTCATCATGTCGCTCACCGCTTTCGCTTCCTCTTCCACCGTTTTCGCTTCCTCTTCCGCTCTTATCGCAGCCCTTATTTTCGCCGCATTCTCCAATCTCTTTTGGAACTCTACGAGAGGGTCAATCGATCTCTCTCCCCTTTTTTCTTTCTGGTCCTTTTTCCGATCCTTCAAGAGCTTTTGGTACTTGAGGGATCCTATGTCTTCTACGTCGGTACGGTTCGCCTCTTTGCTGCTGATTTACAGTTCATCCCGCCGTACATCTCCAACATCTCGTATTTGATCTTGGAGTGGATGTCGTCTATCTCGTACATGCCTTCGGGCAGTACCACAGTCTCCCCATCGCCGAAGCAAAACAGGTTGTTCACCCCTTTCCGCACGTTGGGTATGTTGTTGTAGCTCATGAAATCTACTAGACCTACCTCCCACTGACCCTCTCCGAGGTCTATGGGAGGGAAGTAATCGACCTCGATCGTAGAGCTCTTACCGCTTAGACACAGCATCTTTACCTGCCAGAAACTCTAAGCATAGGTGTCCGCACACGACTGAATCAAAGTCTTGCCTCCTCTCGTAATTATATCTTATGGTGATCGGTCCGTCTCCCCCGTTCTCGAGGTATCTCACCAGCTCTAAGGGTGGTCTCAGATTACCGTAACTGTCGAAATAATCTACGACCGCCCCGACCTTCTTGTAACACACCCAGTGGGTTCCTTCGTTCATCACGCTGTCTAAGTTTATGATGGCTGATTCGTTCTTGTAGGGCCTGTGAGGAAGCGTGTCACGCATAAACACCCCTCTAAAGTTCGAGATTTTGAGTGCGTCGGCAGCCGCCATCAATTGACTATCGGATAGGGGTTTGTTCGGAAGTTTCAACGAAGTTTTTTTTCTTTAGTCCGCATCCTGCGTGCTGCGTAGGGTACGGTCTCAAATACAGTCCCTCACCTCGTCGGGTAGTGCGACGATTGGTCTTGCTAGGGGTCTTACGGACGGTCTTCTTACGGACGGACTTCCCGGTCTGCCTTCGCTTGATCCTCCCGCCGAACTTGCTTTTAGCTTTCATTATGTTGGTCACCGCCCAGGCGGCCGCTTTCTCCGCTATGCTGGAGTCGGACGCTTTCACCCTCTCCCAGGCTCTCTCTGCCAATACCCGGTCTGCTTCGGACCTACCCGCTGAGTCTTTGCGGTTGTGATAGGCTATGTCGTGCTGCTTGCACGCGGCGTCTAGAGGGTTGATGCCCGGGTCTCCTCTTCTCAATCTTTTCGACAGGTCTGTGCCGGGTCCGCAGTACTGATATCCTGGTATGTGAAGCTCTACAGGTAGAACGTCTATCGCTTTGTTCAATACGGTTCCTACGACGTTCTCGGCGGCTCCTAAGACTCCGCTCGCGATGCTCCCTACCAATCCGGCTCCTGCATGCGCTCTACCGCGAGTCGTGTTGCGTCGCCCCATTTTAAATTTATAATGAGGTCTGCGGTGCAGTCACCGGCTATTTATAGAGCTCCTTGTGTTTCCAAGCGGAATGTTATTTCTTCCAACTCTTTGCGTAACTTTTGAATCTCATCACGCATTTTCAAGACTTCGCCGACTCGTTCGTCTTCGACGGGAACTGAAGGTTTCGTCTTTTCGAAGAGGGATGATACGTATTCTCTCAGGTACTTGAGGTTCACGACGTCTTCGTCATCGATCGGGTCTCCTAGTTGTGCTATCCTGCGCCCGTAAAGGTCGTAGTATGGATCGCCGCCGCCCTCTTCGTGAACTTCGAGGACTCCATAATCTTCGGCATAAGCTTGGATGAGTCTCATGCACTCGTTAACATTAACCGCGTCAGTATACGACTGGGCTACGCCTACTCGACAGATTCTCCGGTCTCTCATGTCCATATCTCCATCGGCAGTCACCCTGTAAGGGGTGAGAAAATGGCGTACCGATCTTCCGGTGTCCATGGTGAGAATAAAAGTTATAGACGTAGATCTCCTCTTATAAGCCCCAGCTCTTTGAGCTCTTCGACTATAGAATTTATCTCGCTGTCGTGACCCGTATGGCCCGAGTCTTTAGAAGCTACGAGGAGTCTCAACCTGTCGCAGAGCTCGTTGGGATCGTCGAAATATACGTACTCGGTCTTCCTGTCTCCGTTCAGCTCCATCGCAGGTAGTGTTTTCAGGCCCTTACCTCGCTTCGACCGGTCCGGTTTCGGAGGGAAAAGCCGGCTTATGATTGTTAAATACTTTTTCCCCGTGTTGGCTTTCACTTGTCCGAACGCTGAGTTGTTCCTTCTGTGTGCATTAGTAGCTTCCAAGATGGTTTTGTACTCTTCCAGGTCTTCTTCGGAGTAGACGTAAGAGTTAGGTTTCTTTTTGAAAATCAACTCGTACAGACCGTGCGTGCCTGGGTACGACACGTCTCCGATGATCACAGAGTCGTCGGGTCCAAACTGTACGGTTGAGTCCCCCATCACCAAATTGTTACCCTCGAAGTGTACACCGTAAGTTGAATCCGTATTGTTATCCGTGTCCGTGATGGCCTCATGCATGTACCGACGGGCCAGACGGCCGGGAAACGTGTTTTTGACCCATACGGAAGCTCGAACCTTACCTAGCGGGGTAGACAACAGTTTTTCCACGGTGCTGGGGGTGCTAAATTCCTCATCGCGAGGTAGAGTCCTCATCGGTGTAGCCTGCGGTCTGTTCGAGTCCCGCATCTCCACGGTTGCTCCGGCCGTAGCGTCATGTTCTGTGAACTCCAAAGGGAGGTTAGGACGCGTATCCATCCCTTCCAATTTATAGGGGTCTTCAAGATCCATCGACTCGTCGGGCGTTTTCTTCTTGGCCTGCAACGGTCCTAACTCTTCGCTCTTCCTCTTCGAATTGGCGTACCTGTACGGTCCGGACATCAGATCCTTCCAAGAATCATCGAGATCCACATCTTCCTCATCATCACCTTCGTCAGTGGTAACGGGGTAACTGGATGGATGCTCCATTTGTTTATTCCTTTGAGTATGCAACTGGTTTATCTCCTCGGGCTTTAAGGTCTTCGCAGTTGGAGACCCTTGAAATGGATCTGTATCCGTTTTCTGCTCCTCGAGAAACTTCGATAAGGATTCGGTCACAGGCTTAAGCTGCTTCTCTAATCTAAGGTCCTCCTCCATCGAGCCGCGTTTCAAAGCCAACTGTTTCTCCCGTATCCTCCTCTGGAGCTCCGCAATCTCCAATACGAGTTGTTCGTCAACCTGCTTCGAAGCCATGCCCATACCTTCTAACCGGATCCCTTCGATTCCTGCCAATATATAAAAACTACAATCTTTCGACCTGGATTTATGACCATATGCAGCTTCAGGGAGCAGTTCATCGAGCTGTGATGTTGACTGCGCAGCTAGCAGGTCAGTCGAATGCGCAGCTTAGGAAGCAGGTCAGTTGACTGTGCAGTCGACTACGCAGCTAGCAGGTCAGTCGAATGCGCAGCTTAGGGAGCAAGTCAGTCGACTGTGCAGTCGACTGCGCAGCTAGCAGGTCAGTCGACTGTGCAGTCGACTGCGCAGCTAGCAGGTCAGTCGACTGCGCAGCTTAGGGAGCAGGTCAGTCGACTGTGCAGTCGACTGCGCAGCTAGCAGGCCAGTCGACTGCGCAGCTTAGGGAGCAGGTCAGTCGACTGCGCAGCTAGCAGGTCAGTCGACTGCACAGCTTAGGGAGCAGGTCAGTCGACTGTGCAGTCGACTGCGCAGCTAGCAGGTCAGTCGACTGCGCAGCTAGCAGGTCAGTCGACTGCGCAGCTTAGGGAGCAGGTCAGTCGACTGTGCAGTCGACTGCGCAGCTAGCAGGTCAGTCGACTGCACAGCTTAGGGAGCAGGTCAGTCGACTGTGCAGTCGACTGCGCAGCTAGCAGGTCAGTTGACTGCGCAGCTTAGGGAGCAGGTCAGTCGACTGCGCAGCTAGCAGGTCAGTCGACTGCACAGCTTAGGGAGCGGGACAGTCGACTGAGCAGCTTCTACCGGGTCCTTATCGTCCTTATGACAGGTCATCTCGCAGTTCGGTAACGAACGTATCGAAATTGACCCTATAACGACCTCTGAGGATACCGCTCTCTTTATCGACTACCAGAAACCCGTTCTGGTTTCGAGACCATGCCTCGCCGCACAGATTCTTGAACTCTTCAAAAGTCATATCGGGGACTACGTGATCGTTAAAGATATGACGTAGGTTGCGCTCGTCCTGACGGAACACGAGTAAAAAATTTGCATTATCTCTAACGAGCTGTTTAGGCGCCTTACTATATGTCTGACATAGGTAAAATACGTCCAGGTTGTTATGTCTCCCCATAGCAAAGTACTTTACCACGTTGTGTTGTTTCTCGCATACAACATCGTCAAACATCATCACGGAATTGGGCTCTACCTCTTCCGGAGGCGGGACTTGCGCGTTGTCGCTGAATTCGTGATAGTCTACACCCTCCATATCATGAAACACCCGCTCCAAAAACCTATACTTGGGTTGGTGCAGAGATTTTGAAAATACGTACACATTGCAGAACCTCAGCCCGTTGGGGTCGAACAGCAGGTTGAATATCGCGTTTGTCTTGCCGCAATTCGACGGTCCTACGGCCAAACATCTGATACTATTCGGTAAGAGACGACCGTGTCTGTTTCTCGTTTCGCCTATTTCTCCCGACTCGATAAGCACATCTAAGTTGACGACAGGGAGTTTCTCCTTCTGCTCCCTACACCTCATTTTGCTCTAGTAACCGATAAACCTACATTACAGCTCTTATATAAGGTCTTTCTTGTCGATCCATGAATCGTGACTCTTGTCATGCCCTAACCACCTGACCAGCAACCTGTCACCTTTTCTCCTCAATACCTTCTCGACGAGGAATACGTCACCGTATTTCGTCTTGCTCAGTTCTTGGGCGTAAAAACTACCCTTGATCACATGTCCTTTTTCGTCTTTGAGCGAGTATGTGACGGGACGGGTGTGCAAAATACGATCTACGGTAAACACCTCATTGGTCCAATTCGGTATGTAACCCTTGTCGAAAGTCTTTTTGTACTTGCTGATCCTGACCTTATCTCCCGGCTCAAACTTGGCGGTTTGGGGAGCGCGTTTCTTACGAGTATTGTACAATATATTTCTTAGCACCTCACCTTCGTTCCTCTTATTTACATCTACAGGTTTGAAACCTATAGTCCTGTGAGACCTGTTATTGTACTGAGACAGGAGGTCGTCTAAAAGACCTACCCAAACGTAATTGCCCCGTTCTGTAAACTTTCTCCACATCATCTCCTTCAGCGTCCTGTTGAACCGCTCTACTATCGAGGCCTTCTTCGGAGAGTAAGTGGAGTAGTGGTTGATCCCGTGCTTGGACAGCAGAGACCTCACAGACGCGTTATACCACTCTTTACCCTCGTCGGTATGAAAATGGCGCATCTTGTGTTTTTCCAGTATGGGACCGAGAGCGCTAGCGACTTCTTCAGCCGTCTTGCTCTTGAGCGGTACGGCAATAGCAAATTTAGAAAAACAATTTATCACTGTCATTATGTATCTGTAGCCCTTATTGACTCTGGCGTATGGGATCATCTCTACCAGATCGGCCTGATACAAGTCGTCGATACCCTTCAGCTCTACGTTTCTGGTGGGATAGTTCCTGCGGGCTTGCTTGTGAAGCTCGCGCGCTATACCACTTCTCAAGCTCATCGTGCGATGCACTGAGAGCGACACTGCTTATATCTAGGTTAAATAGGGGTTTTGAATGGAAAAGACGTTATTTTTATATATACATTTATTAATTAAATAATACAGCCTTTGGTTTACTCTTGCGAGTTCTTCTTCATTTTTTAAATTCTACTATATTCATTGTTTTCCCATCACCCAAGTCTTTATTTCCCTTGTACACGATTATCCCGCCCCCGTTATCGTTCAGTAAAGCGATATCTTCATCAGTCAGCGTTTTTGTAAATCTTGATGGTAGGAACACCTTCGAATTGCCGATGTATATAATTATTTGCTCTCCGTACATGGTCTGCGCCCTGCCGACCTTCGTAAACCGGTATTCCTTGTTCAACACTAATTCAGACACCCTCATAGTATCTTCATTCATCTTTTTTAGTAGCGCCTCCATTTCTAAAACAAAAATAAACACAAGTCTGATAAAAACCATGGTAACTACATGACCCTCTCCATCCGAGTCAATACACTCTAACAGTCCGTCTATTTTGAACGGGTGTTAGTCCTTCAGTCTCTTAAACAAAATAGTTAGTATGTAAATACCTCATGTATTATACGAAATAGCATAGAGGTTTTTCTTTTGAGATCGATGTGGCGCTACACTCGCCTACTATCATGTCGTAGATTTTGTATAGCAGGTAAAACAGAGCTATGAACAGTAACGCTATAACGCATAGGAATATTGTTATAGCGTAAATCATGCTGTCAAAGGAAAATATAAACCGGTTTTTTAAACTACTACGTTTGAAGTTCAACTTACGACTATTGTCAAAGTCTTAATTTACAAAAAGGTTTTAGGTTCAAATTTATTTAATTCTACGTTTACATCAATTACGGTTGTTGTTGATGCAGATTAAAACAATAGAGTTCAAATTTAATTAATTCTACGTTTACGTCAATAACGGTTCTTGCTGCTGCAGATTAAAACAGCAGACTACATATTCAGTGTACAGTTACGGTAGTTGTTGTTGTTGTTGATGCACCAACAACGGCTAAAACTGGTAATGTTGCAGTACCAACAGGTTCTACGTCATAATTTTATAAACAGATTTTAGGTTTTAATTTTTATAAAAGATTCAAAGTGCATATTTCATAAAAGTGCTAAAGTCTTTTAAAATTTAAAAATATTTAAAGTTCACTTTGATTGCTTAAAGTAGAATAAAACTCACCTTCAATTAACGGTAGGTAGGTAGAGATGAATCAGAAGAACTGTGATGTCAGCGGACTGGCAGTGGATACTACTGGCAGTAGAGTTATGATTCGATGGGAAAATCGGCGCGCTTTTATACCCATGCTAATGCATTGGAAACGCTGAATCTGCGGTTCTGTGTACATAATGAGAATAACAAGCGGTATGACGTCAACGGTTTTTAAAAAATTGAAACAAACACCTTATCGCTGAGTCGACGGCCCGTGACTTTAACGGATGATATGTTGCATCATCTAGAAAAAATAATTGCAATAACAAGTTGCATCATCCCGATCAATAGTCTGGCACGTGCACAGATAAAACGGATGACGTCACTGCAAATAAACAAAGTAAACACGTTACATCATCTAGAAAAATTAATTGTAATAACAAGTTGCATCATCCTGATCAATAGTCTGGCGCGTGCATAGATAAAAAACGAATGACGTCAATGAAAGGCACGCGCATATCACGTGACTCGTAACAACAACATGCGTCATTGTCAAAATTAAAAAATAGAGTTGCAAATAAACAGATTTCATCGCCCCAATCATTAGTCTTCACCTCGTCGTGTAGTGATACGGATGTCCTGCGGGTGGTGCGACGAGTCTTGCGGTCCGTCCCGCGTTATTTTTTGACGGTAACATATTTCCTAAATTTATATATTTAGGGTCCCGAAAGAACCTAACGGTCGAAACCGGACGTAACGCGGTCTACGGAGCGTCCGGATCCTGCGCGCACCTGAACCTCGTTGATCCGACCCCCGGGTCACGTGTTACAAGCTATCTCGGGTTCCATCGGGGATACGGCTACGGATTAAGGCTTATCTTGTAGATCTCGATCTCCCGGTCACGTGGGTGCCGTCCGCATCAAAATCGGCCCAGCGGTTGCGGAGAAAATCGGGTTTGGAACTTTGCCAAATTTTTCGTGTGTGCGCGCGCGTGTGCGTTTTTTGGCGTTTTTTTTTTTTTGGGGGGGGGGGGGTTTTATTTTTTTTTTTGTTTTTTTTTTTTAATTTTTTTTTTTTTTGGCGGTTTTTTTTTTTTTTTTTTTTTTTTTGGCGGATTTTTTTTTTTTTTTTTTTTTTTTTTTGGGCGGATTTTTTTTTTTTTTTTTTTTTTTTCAAAGTCGAGGTCAAAGGTCAAGGTTGTCTTCGAGCCGCCAGGTCAAAGGTCAAGGTTGTGCTGGATCTCTCATTTTTACACTACTCACCTTGGTACATATCCAACACTATATTGCACAGAGACACGAACACTCCCACGGTACACGAAGCTATACAGAAATTTTCCACCAGTTACCAAACAAGACTTGAAAATCATCAGAATCCAGAAGCCATCAACCTCCTAGACAACAGTGGAACACACAGAAGACTATGCAGGCTACACCCTACAGATTTATTTTAATATGTGATTGTGTAATTTATTTTACATTCCTGGCAAGATCAATTCAACAAAATGGGAAATTTTATAGAGTAATACCAAGGGGTATTACTTACTCAAGATTTATACTTACAACACATCTACTCATTGTTCTATGAGAGCAGATCGTAGATTTACAGTTATTCAAAAAAAAAAAAAAAAAATGTTGGTTTTCAGGACTGTTCCTGTTGTTCGTCGTCACCACAAATAGTAATAATATCCCTTAAAACGATTTTTGCTTAGAAACTTCGCATAGCCTCTTCCACTAGAAAGTAGAGATTAACTCTCAAAAGATCATCCTCTTTTATTTTTACATTCTCTTGCCTATATGAATATTCGGAAGGAAAATACTGTTTTCATGTAGATTTTTCGAAATTGAGTTTTCACCGGATCTACACGTTTTCAGACCCCCGAATCCAAAAACATGTTTTTAGCGATTGGTCTGTGTGTGTGTGTGTGTGTGTGTATGCGCGCGCGCGCGTGAGTGAAAAAAAATATCTTAAGAACGCAACATTGTACGAACTTAAACTTAAAATTTAAGTTAGATACCACTAGAGGACCCGACACGAACATTTTCATCAATACCGGTCTACCAGAATTTCTAGTTTATTCGTGTTATTTTTTACTTTTTTGCGATTTTTTCAAAAACGGGTCTTACGATTTTTTTAAAAATCGTCCCATTTACTAAATTTTTTATGCTCTACAGGATACGGTAGGCGCCATGCCTGCTGAAATTCTTTGGGAGGTTGTTTTCTCGTAAAAATTTGGTTTTTTAGGGTTGTGACTTTAATATGTATTTTAGCGCAAAAATATAAATAAAGTTTGTAGAGAATTTAAAATCTTACAACTTTTATTTCAAACATTTTATTTTTGTATAACGCTTAGTTTAGCGGTGATTAGCGATACTGTTTTTTTCTCACGAAACGTGTAAGATCGATTTTTTTAAGATTTCAGCTTTAGCATTATTCAACTTTATAGGAAATTAAAAGATCTACAACTTTTAATTACAGAATCTTTCTCTACAGAGTTTAGGTTTAGCGTGGAAGAGTGATTTTCCGTAATTTTAAGCCAAAATGAGGTCGATTTTCATTTTGCATCTTAGACTCATGAATAAAATTAGGTTATGTTTATTGAGGTTAGTTTTATTGTTTATTTCTAATGTTTTATTACTAATGTTTGGTTATATTGTTCATTTGCATTCACTAGAGAAAGTTGTGTGAGTGTGTCACACCAGATTTTTAATCAGCGAGAAGCATTTTGTTATCCATAAAGATAAGCCTTTTGTTAGTGTTATATACTTAAGGAAAGAAAGACTTAAATGATTTTTGTACGGATGGTGCGTTTACATTCAGTTAGTCCTAATTTACTAAAGAAAAAATGTACAATTTTTACTAATGGGCTTTCTGAAATTACTGATCCATTCGTTAGTAGTATAAGTTTAATAATTGATTGTAATAATGAATTTTGTTAATAAATAAATTGTTATGAATTTATGAAGGTTTGTTTCTTGTTTATTAAACCTAGATCCCGAACGAATCGTAGTTTAAGTGTTAAATTATTATTCAGTACAAAGTAAATTTATAAATTAAAAGGAAATTGATGACAAACACGTAATAACTGGACTTTATTGTTGGATTATTATTTTTAGAGTTCACGTCAGCGTTTGTAAACTGGTAAATCTTTTAATGTAACTGACTTCATGAACTGCTTATTATTGCTATTTTATTATGAACAGCTGCAGTAATAGAAAAAACTTGTTGATTTTCCACAAATAAATTTTACGGTTAAATATGCATATTACTGATTACATAATTACTCACAAATTCCTTCATGATTTAATGTTTTGTTGTTTTATTAATTGGAAATGTTCTGAGAAGTATTGATTATTATTTTAACACATTTATTTTAACAGGATTTAAGAATTTGCAAGATAAATCCGGTTGATGATTGTTTGTATATAAATAAAACATAAATTTTCCCTGATCCGGGATAATAAATTGGCTCTATGTAATTTTTTGATGATGATATAACAATCACTGGTAAATTATCCTACCCTATTCCTTCTGTTGTTTTGCATTTTTAACTCTCGGTATTTTATTTTCCATTATTTGAAATTGTTTTCAACCTCTTGGTTATTCAAATGACAAGTTTCCACGTAAATTTTAATTGAGTTGAAAAATCAATCTGGGATTGTAACCAGTTATCATCTATTAGATTTGAAACTATTTTTAAAGAGTTGTTCGCAAGCTTTTTGTTTCGCTCTTAAGGAGTTTCCTCCGGCTTATTCTAATATCACAACACTTCAAATGAAAAATTATACTTTCATTTTTTTTAGAGTTCTCCTCGTTAAGTCATGACACTTACAGAACCTGTAATATTAGATAGAACCCTCTTCTGAATGAGGAGGTTTAGCTCTCTGAGAAAATAAATGTTATAATAATTATTGTATTGTATTATGATGTTATATACGAGTATAGTAAGTGTTGTGATGAACTGACGAATGTGGTAAACCTACAAAAGTACTTCTTAATTGGCAAAGGTTCTAACTCATTCTTTGACCATTTCTGGTGGTGATAACTAATTTTATTAATAACAAAAATATATAAAGTAAAATATGAAATTACCTAAAATTTGTGGATATATGAAACAACGTTTATTAATGTAAATGTAATATAATTTTTGCTTACTTGATTTGGAAGAATAAGTAAGCATTTCAATTTAGAAATGGTTCGGAAAATCTAAAATCCTATTCCATTTTAACCCATTCGTTATGTCTTTCAACTTCTCCACTATTGTCGAGAAGATTGATTGTCAAATGATTAGGATGAATATCTAGTTTTTCAAGTAGGCTTAGTACTTTATAGATCGACTTTTGATTACTTCTCTCGCCGTAGGAGTAGGCCTACGTAAGTTATGGTAAAGAACTTCCTTAGGCACTTACCAAGGTGCATTGCATATTATTCAAAGATAAATCGATTGGAATCTTTGTATTATTTCAAAAATACTAATATCATGTTATTAAAGCTAGGAAAATAATAGATTTAAATTTCTTGGAAATTTTACAGTTTTTTAAGATCCAATGGAAAATTTTAAAATGATCAATCGGATAATTCTAGTGATTGAAACAGTTTTGGAAGATATAAAATAAATTATTTAAGAAGTTTAATGAACTTAATAAAAATTAAAAAAAGAAGAATTTATAAAAATACATTGAATACAAAACTGAACAATGTAAACAGATTTATTAAACAAATATGCAAATAGATTTTCTTGTATTCCGTGATCGCTTCTGATCGTCAATTATTTTTAAACGCTCATGTTAAATATCCTTTTAAGTTTAAACAACTTACGAAAACACGATATTCAAGTTTATATTTTCAAAATGAGTCAACCTTCTAAAACAACACCAAGGAAGTCCATACAGAATACAACAGGTATTTACACCCACGCTACCAAGATATCATCATCTTATTCCTTCTACATTTGATTAGTTTTCTATTTTTGGAAAGATTTTCCTTTTTCGTAAAATTCAGTTTATGAATTCAAATACTTTATATTTAACGAATAAGTAAAATCTAAGTTTTTTCTTCTTATGCTGTTGTTTAGGTCATCAGCCTTGAAGGCTGGTTTGAACATCTAGATGCTTTACTAATTAAAAACGAGGAGTGAGGTTGTTTACAATTTTCTCCGAAAAGCATCTACTTCATTCACTTCATTCACCACAGGGTCTAGGCGTTATTGAAATACATTACTCTCAGAGGAGATAACTCTGACTTGTGTCTTTTACACCTCTACCGCTTCTGTTCTTTAATACTTCAATCATATAATTGGCTGACCATGTGATAAGAAACGAAACGTTTTTTGTTGAAGCCCTGGAACTAGCAGATCGAGTGCAAATTAATTTAACATACTACCTGCCTGTTATGACAAGTTTCTTCTTATATCAATATACAAATTAAAACTGGTTTTTCTACTTGTAAAAAATATTTATAAGCGAAATAAAACTCAAGTTCAGCTTTGGAATAATGTATTCCAAAATTCACTGCTGTATGCAGATGACACTGTTGTTATTTTTGACACCAAAGACGGGCTCCAATGCTCCATTTATATGTTTCACAAATTAGCGCAGAGTTTGGAATGAGAATATCGGCGCAAAAGTCAAAGATTATGGCATTCAAGGGAAGATGGCCGGTTCGCTCAAAACTTATACTTGATAACCGAACTATAAAATAAGTTCGAGATTTTAAATATTTAGGAAGCAAGATTTCCTATGACATAAATGATGACGTGAGTGAAAAACTGGAAAAATTCAGCGCTGTGTGCGGTTCAATTCGCAGGACAATAGGAACGAAAACGAAAGAGGACACTCAAATGAAATTTTTATAAAGCAATGGCTGCACCACTCATAACATATGGGACTGAAACATGAGTGTCATTACAGAGAAATGAATTTCGTATCCAAGCTGCTGAAATGAGATTTTTGCGGGGATTCAAAAGTTGTACCCGGTTAGATAGAGTACGTAACGAAGATATCCGCGCCGAGTTAAATGTTCAGTCACTGTTGGAAACGTTAAGAATATATAAAAGAAATTTGTCCAACCATTTACTTCGCATGCCAGCTCACAGACTTGTGCGAGCATGGAAATATATGCCTAGAGGGAAGCGAGGCTTGGGAAGACCTAAAAAGAGATGGATGCCGGAACAGAACGTTGAGCCTAATCCTTGACAGATGATGATGATGATGAATAAGACTCGATATAATCAAAAGTTTGTCTTTGGAAAACTACACAACAAATACGAACGGATACCGGCATAACACTGGTGTTCAATAACGGCATTTTATTTGTTACAAGCAGATACCTTAAATACAGTATTGCCATCTGATATCTAAGGAGACATGAAATTTACCAGTGAGTTACTTCTATCTTCTTAAGGGGGGGGGGGTCCTCATATCCTTACCAACATAAGGAACATTTTTTCAGCCTGTGGTAAACATAATTGGCTGAATCTTTTTTCACAAATTTATTGGACCTTGATACACATTTTAACTTAAGGGTTTTTCAAATTAACGTTTAATTCATTAGAAAAGAAATATTCCTTTGGTAATACCAATAATTTTCAAAAAAATTAGCTCATTTTGTCACTATAAAATCTGTTTAAGCTAGTTTTTTTGTTAAACTACCATGTTAAAATGCGTATTTGCTTGCAACAAATTATCCCTGAAAATCTCAAGTCAATATCTATCCGTTTTTGAGAAAACCATTATTTTGTATAAAGAAAACTGAATTTTCGTAAAAACGAAGAAACGAAGGAAACGAACAAACAATAACCTCACTCATAAGAAAAACCAGCTGTAAAGTAATAAGAAAACAATAAAAAAACAGGGCTACCAACAATACGTATGCAAAGTTACCTTTATATTTTCTTTGCGTTATTCCTGATTTGTGAACATTGCAATACGTTCAATTTAGAACAGTAAGCCATCTCATGACCCACTGAGATGAGGGTGACATGTATGATGTGTAAATGAGATGTACCTAGTCTTGTACAGATCCAGGCCGACCATTCCTGAGAGAGTATGGTTAATTGAACCCCAACCATCAAAGTACACAGTTATCTACTGCCTAGTATTCAAATCCGTATAAAAGTAACTACCTTTACTAGCATTTGAACCAGAAAAATTCTCTCTGAAAATAAGCTGTTGAACAGCTGATTCGCGGCTGCATCGGCCGCACTGGCGTAGTTGGTAACGTGCTCGCCTCTCATCATGTGGTCTTGGGTTCGAATCCCATTCAAGCACGGAATATTTTCATACGTTACAAAAAATCATTTCATCCTTCATCGTCTGCATTACCAGTAATTGCAGAACAGTCGGACGTTAAACCGAAATACAGAAAAGCTGACTCGCGGCGACTACTTTACCGCTAGACCAACCCGGTGGAATACCTTTCTATTAAAAAATTAAACGAATTCGTAAATATAGCGGATCAAAAGTAATCCAACTAAAAGTTTTGACCGGTCCTTGAAAAACAACATAAAAAATCGTAAATGTTTTAATTTAAAAAATCAATAAAAATTAAAAAACCTTATTAAAAGGTCACTTAATGTACATAAGCTTACTCAGAAAATCCAGTAGAATTATTAAATAAAGAAATAAAAAAATATGGTGACCGCATTCCCTTAATGTTACGGTTGCAATATTTTTAAAACACCCGTTACCTAATACTCACTTTTTCTGAAAAGCTTGTAAGTACTATTGTAAAATATCTTTAAATGAAATAATTTAAAAAAACGTTATCATACAACCATGGAATTTCAATATTCTTATTTAGATATACAGTATTGAAGACATGTTAGAACATAGAATATACAAGAACTACTGATTATTTTTAATAAGGCTCTTTAGTTTAACGTTGGGGTCCCGGGTTCATTTTCCTGTCAGGTCTGGTATTTTTCCATCACTCGTCTTCATCTATCATCCTTCTCACCGTCTGCATTAGCAGTAATTGCAGAACAGTCGAGCGTTAAACAAAAATGAAAAGAAAAATCTTAAATTTAACATCACATTCACGAATGTGATGATAACTAGAGGTGTGTGAACTTTAAATCGATTAATTTTGTTAAATTGTATTCGTATTGTGATAATATGGCAAATATTAAATACTTTTGTTTTTCGGACATGATTGTACGTGATCGTGTTTTTGAGATATTTATTAAGTAATACCTTGAATACTAATTACTACAGTATATGAATGAACCAATACAATTGATTTTTCATCTTAATCGTTCTCTATTAATATGATAAAGTACTTAGAATTGAAATTCAAAATATAGATTGTGTGTAATAAAAAAAATATTTAGGCGATTGGCCAGAAAACTTTTAAATTTTACGTTATACATTTGTGTAAAGAGACGTGATAAAATTAATATTATATTAATGTTGTTTGTTGTTTAGTTCATGAACCGAAAGGCTGGTTTGAACCTCTAGATGTTTCACCAAGTAAAACGATGAGAGAAGTGGTTTACTATGCCTTCCTCACTGAGTTTAAAAGTACGCTTATCCACATGCCACCTTCTCTGAAAAGTATATATTTTCCACCCTGCACATGACATCATCCCTTTGTTTACCACAGGGTCTGGCTGTACAATAAAATTCATTACTTTCAGCGGGGATAACTCTGACTACACTGTATACGCCGAGCTTGTGCAGTAGCCTATGTAAACATTTCGTTTGTGTGGGTGTCTATTCAAGGAATTTTGCTGAATTATAGACTATCTGCTGTAAACTTGCATGTTCACAGTGGCACCAGCTCAACTGCTATTTGTTCAGTGATGCACGACGTACGTACGCGCTCCGGTTATTTGCAATGAATTATTCATTATTCGGTAGGCCTATTTTACAGTTGTTAATTTTAAATATTTTTAAGTACCTCAATTTTTTAAATGTTTGACATTAGGTTTAACCTTTTGTTTTAACACAATTTAAATAATTTTCTAATTCTACGAGCTAGGTATAGGGAAACTTGGGGTAATATGGGCATTTTAAAAATAATTTGTTAACCACAAAATAATCACTACTAAAATTTTCATTATTTTTATTTGATAATTCTTTACGTATTTCTTTAACAGTTACCAAAGGTTCACATCGGTAAATTTATGAATTAATTTACAAATTTATTAAATTTGCAAAAAAAAAAAAATGTTATCAATTTACTTTATTTATTAGGAATAATTACGTGATTTAATGAAAAGAAAACAGTTTTTTGGATTTCGAGATCAAAAAAGGTTAAATAATTATTTTATAACGTAAATACAGTTTTTATGACTCATGAGTAATATTCTTTTACGCTAAAGACATTATTATAGGCATACGTTTGTTTACGTTTTTAGGCACTTTTATTCTCGTTCATGTCCGTTATGTGAACCTGCCTCTTTCATTTACGCACACGCGGTTTGTTTGGCCGTACTGCACAACCTCGACGAATATACTATAGCGTCTTTTACATACCGGTGTCCCAAAAGTCCGAGCACGGCAAAATATTTCGCGAACTAGTAATGTTATTCTTCTAAACACAATATAATCTTATGAATGCGAATAAACTCTACTGAAAATCATGTTAGTACATTTTTTCCGCCATCTTGGATCCGCCATCTTGAATGCAACTTTTTTTTAAAATACGAAGGTGGTCATGTGGCAAATCAATTCCGTTAAGAATGTAAGTTTACGAAAAATCCACTGGATAAACCATTTTCAAATATCTTACCGTTTTGAAGTTACAGCCCGTCAAACTCGGGAACATAGTGAAAATTTTTTACTGAAGTAATTTAAGAACTGAATGCACATGTAGAAAACAAAATATTAAATGTAAGAATTTATTTTATTTTTGTTTCAGGGGCCTGAAGTGTATTTTCTGTGGAAACACAATTTTAAAAATCTGCATGAAAACAATACTTTCCTTCTCCACGCATTCATATAGGCCAAGAGAAAGTAAAAAGTTGGGAAAGAAAAAATAAACAATACAAACTTTAAACTTCAAAAATTTTCGGAGATTGACTTGCGTACTAAATCTCAGTTTTCTTGTTTTTTTGCGAAAAGATGTAAAAATGATGAATGGTTGAGCCTTTACTCATTCAAAAGGCACTCACCTTTGTCGAGGTGGCTACTCTGTGACCACTGTAAAATCCTAGTTCCACAAAGTAACATTTTTCCAAAATCCCATCAAAAATTAAATCATGTTAAAGTTCATCTGTTTATCTATTTGGGAATTACAGGAGCTAAAAATAAATTAATGAATGAAAGGGGAATTCCTTTTAAAATAAACACAATAACCAAAATAATATTGTTACAAGAAAACTGGGTTAAACACTGTTTTCAAAATTTATGATAATTGTTTTTAAAAGAATTAGTGTGTAGTAATAAGCATCAAAATGCGTAATATAAATTACTAACACATAGGATCGTTTAATTTTTAAGGAGTGCAATAATTATACAATATTACATTTGTTAAGCAACATTGGCATAATGATTTAGTATTACTTTGAATGGCAACATATTTGCGTAAGAGTAAAAAAAACATTAACCAAATTAAACACCTACTCTTAAAAAGAGATTAAATTAACTTCATTGGTTTTCCCGGAGTAGAATACTTGGTAATTGAATAAAAATGAATTACCTTATTTCTTTAAAATGTCGTCTCATTATTTAATTAAATGTTTTGTTAAGAGAACTTATGTCAACATAAATAATTAAATTATTAAAATATATTATAATTTACGCCTATTGTCGTCAGCTAGTAATATAACTTTATTAATGAGAAAAATAACGTTCAGTATAAAAAATAAATTTTAGCAAAAATTACGTCTAAAAGTAGGTTTCAACAACTGTATAGTACGTTTGTTTTAGGAAGAAGCTTGTAAGGAGAGGGCGAGTAAGTAGAGTAGGGATAGTTTCAAAGGGGCAAGTGTTTTCTCCTTCTCACTTAATGATCATTCCCTCTCTTTCTAATCGTATACTTTGTTACAACTACGAGGTGCTTCCCCCACCACTAAACAGAACAGCTCAGCGGCACACAGCGTTGGAGGGAAAGCTTCTAGCTAGAACAAGTGACCTGTATAGTGTTGCTAAAGGCGGTTTACGTGTATTTTATTTAAAAAATTTATATGAGTAAACTTTATTATTTGCAATCAATATTTTAGTTCCAGGGCTACAAAAAATAATTCTATGTTTTATTCAATGGTCAGCCAATTATATTACTAAAGCATTTAAGAACAGAATAGGTAGAGGTGTAAAAGATACTAGTCAGAGTTGTTTCCTTTGAGAGTATTGAATTTTCATTGTACATCCAGACCCTGTGGTGAATGAAGTGTAGGTGTCATTTGAACGGTGGAAAGTAGATGCCTTTCTGAGGGTGTGGCATGCTGATAAGCATAGTTTAAGCATAATTAAACTACGTTCCCACACAATGAGGAAGGAACGGTAAACCAACTCACTCCTCGCTTTTTTGCACCCTAAATTCTTAGCATTCGTTTTATAGTAGGTTTTATTCCTTTCTTCCGTCTATCGTGTGTTCTGGTTTTGCTCATCATAGAAGCACAAAGTCCGCAATTAGTTGTCTGAATTTGCGTTGGTTCATTAAGTTTTCTCGGTTTATTTCTCGCGTACAGACACCCAGGTTTAAACGCAGTACTTGATCTTGGTTTGTCTTGATAGTGTTTCTTCTTATAAAAGAAAATGGTGAGTTCCTCGGAGTGCACCGGTCATCTACCTCTTATTTTATTGTACGCTACGTTTTCGCTGGTCTTCGGTTAAATTATCTCCAACAAAGTACTTGAAATTATCAACTTTTCAAATTTTTCCGTATTGTTTCTTCAAGTGACACGGGGCTGTTTTGACAATCATTATGTGTTTAGTTTTCTCAAAGAAAATTTGTAGTCTTGATTTTTCTGCTTGTTTTTTTAACACATTGATCTATTTTATTGCAGTTTTTATGTTCCTAGAAATGATTGCTAGGTTGTCTGTAAAAGCAAGACAATCTATCTTTATGCAGTTCTTTGATTCTCCAATTCGTACTTGAAAAAATTAAAAACAAAAGTTACTGAAATAAGTACAAAAATATAAATGTACAAAAGTTTTTTTGTACATAGCCTATCTATTTTAACATTACACATTAATTACAGTATCATACATTTATACATATCTATGAAAACAAGAACAGAAATTTATCTTGTATATATATCCATGATATCATTTCATCCCATTAATTATGTTAATTAGAAACCCGAATCATATGAATATACATACATTCAAGTTCAGTGTTAAAATTCTGGCCTATTATACGTACGTATGAGTGTTGATCTTGTATAGCTTATTATAGACCCATCATAAATACTAGTAAGAACTAAATGTAGCCCCCTATTGGAATTGGGAATGTTGAATTTAATTAAATATGCAAATATTATTCAAAATGCAAATAACAAAATTTGGTTAATAATAGCAGCAGAATTAATTTAATAGCTTAACTTCAACTAAAAATTACTTTGCTATTAATTAATTAACCCTTTCATGTGCTTCATATTTTTAAGCACAATAAATTTTGTACAATAGTTTTGGTGTCATTAATTAAGTTTACTTTCGCTTAACTTTGTTCCGGTTTCATTAATTATTTAAGTATCCATTACTAAAAAATTCAAGTAACAAGTACGCAAATAGTATTTAAATTTGTGTTTTTACCAAATATTTTAATACTTCAATCTATCTTCCACTACTAACAATAAAGAAATATTGTTTTACGTGTGAATGAGGTGTAACCTTGTCTTTTACAGTCAAGTTGATCATTCCTAAGAAAGTATAGTTAATTGAACCCCAAACATCAAAGTACCCACTTTTTAGTATTTAAATATGTATAAAAGTAACTGCCTTTACAATGATTTGAACCAGGAAACCTTCGTCTCCAAAAATCAGCTGTGAGATGAAGGTTCTGATTCAAGTCCTTGTAACTAAAGGTAGTCACTTTTATACGGTTTTGAATACTAAACAGTGGCGTACTTTGATGGTTGGGGTTCAATTTACTATACTCTCTCAGAAATAGTTGGCCCGATTTTGTACAAGATTACTTACTATACCTCATTTGGAAGTCATATAAATCATCCTCATATCATTGGGTTACTGATTGCACTTAAACTGAAAATATTGAAACGTACACCATTCGGGATAAAAATACACAACTATCTCCTCGTTTTCAGCGTCTTCACGGCCATCTTGGAAACGCTTATACCACTCGGAAACCTTTTACTAATAAAAGACTCACTATAGGCCTTTGTTGCAATTTATTTCATTTTTTAAGTAAAATTTGATAAAAATCCTTTGATTAATTTTTTTTAACGAACGAAAATCACCGAGCTCATAAAACACGTCTAACCTTAGCGGCCGCCGAAATCTTAGACTTTGTAACCGGCAGACAAAGTAAACAATGAATACAGCTGAAAATTTTATCATACTTCAGGGGCATGTATACCAACATAATAAAAAAAATCTTGACAATCAGACTCTCCAAACCTGCAAATTTTAAAAAATTTCCGTTATTTTCTGAACAGACCTCGTATTTAAAAAAATGTTTATTAATTAAAGTTACTAGTATAAATTGTTCACTATTTATTACAAAACAGTTTTAATTAATTATGGTAATTGTATAAAATTTTATAATTAATTTAAACACGTGTCTGTAAAAGATGCATCACTATTTGAAATAATATCATATTTTTTTATTGCACTCATTTTATTTTACGCCAGTGTTTCATATTTTATATTAATTAATAATTAAATTTATATATTATTTATTTTAAAATGTTAATTAAATTATTTTTTTCTCTTCATAAAAATAATTAGTAATTTTTTTTGATCGATTTCTTATCTAATCTTATAGCCAACCCGTTCCACCCAGAATAAATACCTATTCTTAACAGGAATGCGGATGACTTAAAGATAATGTAGTAGGAAAGTTATAAAAACCGTATTCTTTTACATTTGAAATACAAAAGGGAGAACTAAACACATAAATTTCATCAAAAAAAACATAATAATCTAGTAACCTAATTATTACATGATCCTATGAGACCTTATTCTAAATTCATCAATTTAATATTTATCAAATTTACATACAGTTCAATCAGTTGAATGCACCTATACTGCTGTGATCCTGAGATGAAGACTGAGTTTCATTTAAACCAGTTTGTCTTCTATAGTGTTACGAATCACTGCACGAAATAAATTATGAGTGGTATAATTTTTTAAAACAGAAATATTCTATGACTAAGCAAAACAGCTATAAACATTTTTAGAGTAATATTCTCCTAAAGTCTCAATCGGGATGACATTAAGCGCAGAGGAGAAAACAAATATGACGGTGATTTTAATTCACTGATTCACTGTTTACAAGAAATATATAATATTATAACCTACTTAAAACTACTGAAACTACTCTAAAAACATATAATAGACTATTGTACCCCAACAAACTAATAACTGCCGAACAACTGCTTGATAGAGAGACGAATTATCGATATTTACGTATGTAGTTTTATTTAAAAATAGCCCAAAGTAAATTATTTATAAAATACATATATTTTATAGAAATACAAGTAAAATTTCATTGTGACACACATCAGTCTTTCAACGTAAATTTGATTGTTTTATTCGTTAGTACCTGAATAGTCTCTCACCTAAAAACACAGCGCCAAAAATTGTAAGCCTTACAATAATCTAGACTTAAAAGAAAATTAATTAAAAAAAGAAAAAGAACTATAAAATAGTACGGGTTTTAAACAAAATTGCAAAAAATTGTCTTGGGAGTCTACCTGTTAACTAGCCCTAGTCAATCACACGACCTTTTCTTCCCTACAAGCCGCTCGTAAAATCAAAGATGTTCAAAGTCACTAGCGCGATAGTGAGTACTAGCGATTAAACTCAACTAGCTACTAGTTTCGTTCCCATTACGCTGCTAGATGCTAGTCAACTAGCAGCTATTAAAAGCATCGTGGGAAAAGGCCTTAACTCGAACAAAACACCCAGTACGGCGGCTATTCTCACAAACAGCAATTCTTTCGTTTTTTCTAGTAAACCGTTCATGTTCCTCAAGTTATGCAGCAACTTATACTTCAGTATTTATCAACGGGTGCGATATTCGGTGCTTTTCCCCTTACAATTTTCAGTAAGGTTAGAAATTTAAGTAAACAAATGCTAATTATATAATCATGCGATGATTTACAGCCCCAGCCGTATCTCGCTTTCTAAGTACCACCTCTCTCTGTCGCGCCAGTCTCCATCGGAGAGCCGCCGCAAAGACATTGCCTCCTGCACCATATCCAACCATGTCACTTCCGGCCCACCACTCCTTCTTCTACCGACTGGCGTTCCCTCGTATACCCTCCTTGGTCTCCTACCATCCTCCATCCTCTGCAAATAGCCAAACCATTTTAAATACTTCCGGAATATGGTATCCATGATATTTTCTTTGAACGCCGATTCTTCTTCTAATTTCAGAATTCGGAATTCGATTGATCCGCGACATACCACAACTCCGCCTCCAGAAGTTCATCTCCACCGCTTTTAGGTAATCCTTCTGTCTTTTCTCCTTTATCAAATGGTAAGTTTGAAGGTAAAAATTCGGAGAAATTTTTACCAAGAAAAGGATAAATGCTACCATGCAATTTCCGTAATTTAAGAAAAATTCTCAAATTTTAATATGTTACCATCTTTTACTCCGAGTGAGATAGAATCTTTATAAAACGGTCCTGGTTAATGAATCATCTCGTACATGATTGAAAAAAAGTGTATGAAGTACACCGAATTACTGACTTGACAAACTTTATAAAGGTTTATTATAATTTCGTAATTAGATTAACTCACTGAGATTCAATTTACATAAAGCTAATTCATTTAATAGATTAATAAGCTAAAATTTAGCAACGTTTATTTGTATTAAACTCAATTAATAAACACAAAATTAATTGTATTAATTAAAATGAGCTTTTATTTAAATTATAGACCATGAAAACTGTGTGTATATTTGATACAAATTTTAAAAAATAGAACATTTTCATAGAAATCATTTTAAAAAAACCTAAATAATTTGTTCACACAGTAATTTAGGTAATTACATATTCCAAAATTGTAAAACAAAAATTTAAACTCTGATAGAAGTACTATTTAAAGGGAATAAAATATCAAAGTGAATTTACAAGTCAAAATTTAAAAATAATGAAAATTATTGTAGTTTAAATGTCCTGACAGAATTAAATTCTATTGAAAATTGTTACCTAATTTATTTATATGCAATATATTTTATTGTTTATGTGTAGCGAACGTTATTAACAGAGGCTAAAACGTCATCTTAATTATCTGGCTCTTAATTTGCAAAAAAAATCAACATTCCAATTATCAAAGATTTAATGTATTATATTTTCTGTATAGATATAAAATAAAAAAAAACAAATTATATTAACAAAAATAAATTTTCAATAATTAACATTTAGATTTATTTTTCAATTTTCTAAAATTATTGTCGTCTTCAGCTCTCCATAAATCGTATCTAACTGGTTAGCTAGTCTGGTGCTACATTTACCGGGTAATAAAATAAAAAATAAAATAATAAAATAAATAAAATACCGGGTACAAAATATCCTATTTCATGGATATGGAAACTGACAAATTAATATCAGTTTCCCCATGAAATAGGATATTTTGTATCAATAAGTTTGTAACATTGTTACTGTTTTTTCTCACGAAAACGTTTCAAAAATCGATTTTTTACGATTTCAGCCTTAGTATGCATTTTACGACAAAAGTGTACATAATCAAATTTATAGTAAATTAAAACATGTACAACTTTTATATTGAATATTTTCCTTTTCACAGCCTAGTTTAGCGTGAAAGAGTGATTTCCGTATTTTGAAGCCAAACTGAGGTTGATTTTCATTTTGCGTCTTTCACTCATGATTAATATTATTAGGTTATGTTTACTGAGGTTAGTTTACTTCTTCATTTTTAATGTTTTATTACTAATGTTAGGCTATATTGTTTATCATTTGCATTGGCAAGAGAAAGTTGTGTGAGTGTTTCACACCAGATTTTTTAATAATTTATTTAGCAAAATAAGTAAAAATCAGTAGATATTTTTAAGGTCCCAAAAAATGTGTTTCTTTGACTTACCGGCTTTCTGAAATGGCAGATTCATTCATATTGTTTCTTAAATTACTTAATTTAGTTTTTCCTGAGGGAAGAAAAACGAGAATTAGTTTATAACACGGAAACCCATGGATCAAAGTCAGTAATTTTTTAAAATTCATCTACGCTTAATTATGAGAATATACATAAATCGGTTAAAGAATGCAAGAAAAAATGAATACGTAATGAAATGAAGAATAAAAAAGATGTAAAATAAAGAACAATTAACAGATAAATAAACAATTAAACACAAAAGTTATTTCGTAATCATAAATAATTAAAAAGAAGTATAAACGGATTAAAGTAGATAAGTAGTAACACAAAAACTTGAATGAATGAATTACGAAGAAAGATGCAAAGCAATGTGCAATACCAAATAAACATTCCATTTTACTTTCTTCCATTCTTAACTTTTTATACGAGTATCTTTGTCTCGTTTTATAAGTGAATCCATCTATCTCTCTATCTTCCCTTAACACACTCTATCTATCTCTTTTCTTACATTAGTTTGTCTTTGTTATCAAGCAGACGGCCCTGAGAGGGAAGACGTTCCTCCAATCGCAAAGAAGAACACCTCTTCAGCATCGCTAAACAAAATATCACCTTATAAAACATGCCCGCTTCTTATTTTCTATTTTAGTTCATCACATACTTTGTATGTTAGATGTTAAGGTGCTGGTGAGGCGAGCGAAAATCTATTATTTCGAACGAAGCGAAAATTGCAAGGAGAAGTCGACTACATGTCAAACTTTTAGTGATTAAAATGTGTATTGATTTGAAATTAATATATAATTGTTTATCAGACTTTTTAGTGTAATTTTAAAAATAATGGGACAAATACAGATAAATTGGATATTTCTAACAAATTGGTTGTTGTCGATAACGGTCAGTTATTCTTATTTATTTATTTATAATATAATATTTATTTATTACTTATTTATTTATAATATAAAATTAATTTATATAATATATAATATGGTAAGCGGATTTTAATTTTAATTTACATACACATTAGATATATTTTTAATATTTTGTATAAACATTTTTATTTTTGCAATCTCGTCTTCGGTCTACCTAGAATTCTTCTCCTCTATAGACAAATGTAATTTATTAAATATATTTATTTACTATTGCTTGTACATTCCTAATAATGTCTTATTTATCCAGTGCAGTATTATTATTAGGTCTACTTTGTTTTTTCCAAGCGAAAATCGTATATTTCATCGCTAAGAATTTAATTTATAATTTTAGGTAACTAATTTATTATGTTAGAATATTCACTTTTTGTTATAGTAAATGAATGACTAGATAAATATTTTATCCAGAAAGTATTGTTTTTTTTAATAAAAATTAAGGGAGAAATTTTAAATTAATTAATTTAAAACTGACGTACCTTTAATTTTGAACTTTGCACCATTTTTCCATTTGAAAGTATGTATTAAATTTTTTATAAAATGAAAATTTGAAAAGGTGCGCCAAATATAAATTTTACTGTATTATTTCCATAACTAACCCAAAAGGCTCTTTATGCAAGTTTAAATTATTCTTAATTTAAAGAGGGGGGGGGGTTTCCTACATAAGATAATATCAAATATTTTCACATTTTTTCCAATTCTTGTTTAATTATAGATTAGAAAATTAATTTTTTATTAGATAAATATAGATTAATTTAGATCATTATTATATTAATACAGATTTTTTAATCAGAAAGTAAACCAGATAATTTTTATAATAATTCCTTAAGTATCTAAAATAAGTAAGAAAAGAATTACAAAAACAAATCATTTTTAAATGAATAATACACATACTGTTATTTCCTCCCGTATTAATTAATAAGGTGACAAAATGTGAAAATTTAATGACATTATTATTTCATTGAAAAATCTGACAGAATTTTTAGGAAAGGTAATTTTCAAAGAAAAAACAAATAATACTGAATTGACTGGTTGAAAAAATAACAGTTTATGTTGAATTAAAATTTTCAAGTTGTCATAAAATATGATTTTGATACTTTTTAAAGAAACCACGTATTTCAAATTGTGTTAAAATTTGAAAATCCATTTTTCCATTTCCCCAAGCTAGATTTCCCATTATTTAAAACAAATCTTTTTTACAAAAATTCAAATACAATGGAATATTTTATAAAATTTCTTTGATTTATCAACGAATGAAAATTGAAAGGGATCGAGATGAAATATTAAGATTTCGATTTATACAATTTATCAATATTTTTAGATAAAACTTTTTGTTAAAAAATTACGTATTTACTAAAGGGCACGTTTTGATGAATATTTTAGCATTAAAAAATTTCAAGGACTATTAGTACACAAAAATTACAAATTGTATACATAATTTCACGAAAAAACCGGCGTGGTTATACGTTAGTTTTGGTATCTAAATAAATTTGTATTGAACGTTGATTAAATCGTGATGTAAGCGTTTTCAATTACAATGATATTTGAAAACGAATTTAGGCAGACGTACATAACTGAATTGTGTGTAAGACCTTGACTTACACTCAGTATATCGTAATTTATATCCGAAGAAATTTAAAATAAGTGTTCTCTTTGCCAAATTTTGAAAGTATTTCCTTTTACATTACGTACAATCATTGTGAATCTATAAACGGGTAATTGGTGATAATTGCGACGATTAGTGGTAATTATTTTTCACTACATTAAACGTGCTAAAACGTTATAAAAAAGTGATTTTCTTTATCTGTTAAGATCGGTAAATACAGGTATTTCTAAAACTAATTTTTATGAGTTTTATATTTTAATATTAAAATTTCTTAACTTTATGACCCATTTTCTAAAAAGTACTACTAAAGCTATAAAAATGAAATTTTGAGAGGCTCTTCAGCTCATTATGCGAAAGTAATACCACTACAATCATCAAAACGTACTGAAAGAAAAAAATATATATTAATTTTTTTTATATTTGTAAAAATATTTGCTCGAAAAACATCTTTATATGAGCCAAAATTATTTTATTTTTTAGTAAATATCAATAATTTTAGTGGTATAACTCTACCTCTTTGACAATAATTACCACAAAAATTTGAAGCAGATCGGTCAAACAGTTTTTGAGAAAACGGGGTTTTTATAAGAAAAATCATGATATTTGGAAAAATGCGAATAAAGACAAGAATAACGTTTAGTACCAAGTATGGCATAATGTTACTTGCTTAAAACAGCCCTGCTCCATAATCTGGGTTGGAATCCTTTTCTGTTTCATCTTCTAATTTCTTCTTCACATGTCTGTTTTTTTGGCGAGCTTTTTTTCATATCCTCACACATTTTTTCAGTTTCGTGAATTCGATATGAATCAATTTTACTCAAAATTGATACCATACTTGCTCCTAGGTTTATTCCTAATTGTTTTACAACCTCACACTTATTATACGAGGAAAATAAAAAAAAACTCGTATTACCATCATTATAGGTTGAAATGACATCATGAATGCCTAATGTCATGGTGTCAATGCCAACAAATACAGATTTGTGGATTCTACTCCAGATGATATGGTTAAATGACTCGCTTATACTTTAAGTGTTGCCATGGAGGCATTTTTTTAATAAATCAGTTCGAGACAGATCAGCAAAGGCAAGTTTGATAACATCTAGTACAGCAGTAGGCAGTGGAATGCTTATGTGGGTATTTTTTATTTTCCTTAATGACCTTTTGATATAAGAAAAGACAACTAGCTACACAAAATGTTTCCTCGACAACTCGAAAGGCACAATTTTTTTCAAGCAGTACTATTTTAAAAAATTCGTAAATAAATTGCGATTGGGAGTAAAAACATAAATTTGGTATCAAAATGCTCAGAAATTACCAAATATTTATATAAAAATATAAAAACAAAAGTTTTTACAGTTTTTTTACCCTCCGCAGTCGCTACAAAGCTGTTGATGCTGCTTTAAATAAACTAAAAAAAAAATGGAAAGCATAACCTTATTTTAATCACGAAAGAATAAAAATGAAAAGTAACCAATTTGGCTTAAAATACGGAAAATCACTGTTTAACGCTAAAATAGGCTTTCAAACTAAATGCTTTCAATGAGAGTTAGAGGTTTTCTAATTTCCTAAAATGTTTATTATATTACACTTATAAAAAAATATTTTAAGATGCAGGATTTTCTAAGACAAAGACGATGATGTGAGTGAGAAACTGACACCCAAATGAAATATTATAGAACAATGGCTGTAGCATTCATAACATATGGGAGTAAAACATGGGTGTCATTACAGAGGAATATATCTCGTATTCAGGCTGCTGAAATCAGGTAATGCCTCGGGAGTCGAAGGTTGTACAGGGTTAAATAGATTAAGTAACGAAGCTATACGCGCCGAGTTAAATTCCCAGTCACTTTGTGAAACATTAAGAATATACAAGAGAACTGGTCCAACCATTTACTTCCCATGTCAGCACAGACTTCCTCATACAGCATTGAAATATAAACCTAGAGGGAAACGAGACTTGGAAACACCGAAAAAGAGATGGATGCCGGAACAGGCCTTGACAGATGAAGATGATGATAATGAAATTCTAATTCTTTGCTAAAAAATTCACAATAAAGACAGAAATGACGTTGAAGTACGGGCATGATAAAAATCCGCAATCATTTTTTTCTAATTTTCAGCAACCTAAAATTGTGTTCAGAAAATTTATTTTCATTTTGAACATTGCTCTTGGGTTTAGTTTGCCTATAAGTAATTTTAAATCATTTTTTTAAAACTTCATAATCTGTTTCACTATTTGTAGATACAATTGTAAAAATAAAATAGAGTATTAAAAGAATTTACCACGAAATTAATAAAAGAACATCTTACTGTTAGTTTTTTAACGTTATTTTTTATTAGTAAACATATTTGAGATAATTTAGTAATAAAAATTAAATGGATAGTTTTGTCAATGTGTTCGCAGTAATTGCTAAAAGATTTCCTGTTAGATTTGGAACTATTCCAATATTAGAATATATTTTTACATTGAACAAAACACTATGAAGTTGCTAATAATATTATCAATCGTTAGAAATTGTAAACTCTTACGATATAATATTATAATATGAAAATAATAAAAATAAAACAAGATAAAAAAACATTAAAAAATGTATATAATTACAAAGGAATATATTAAAATTCTAAAGGTTTCCGCACGTGTAAGGTAGGTATTGACATTGTTGTCAATTAATACAAATAATTCATTTTGATATGTGAATAAAAATCTGATATACACCTACTCATGATGGAGTTATTATTATTTTATAGCAATTCACTAACAGTAAATCTATTATCTCATAACGGAAAAATCGTGTAAAAATACGATGTTTACAAATATTTAATATCATATATGTTTCAAAATATTTACAACATGCACACAAATTAATTAATTAATCGTCACACTAAATACATTTGCTATTACAGTAATCCCTCTGTATCTGCGGGGGTTAAGTTCCGGAGGGTTACCACGGTTCGTAAAACCGCGAATAATGATCGAAAAGATAAGGGGTTAGGTTCTGAAGGAAAAGTCGTGTAGTCGCTTTAAGTGTTTAATAGTTTTACGAACATTTTTCCATTATTATAATCAATGAATATTTAAAAAATATATGTAGTACTGTACGCATACAAAATGTAAGTTGCTTTAAAATAGTTAGTTACGGCTGTTTGCTTCCTCTTCTTTTCAAACTCCTTGTGGACTTCTTCGTATGGTATCATCAGCTCCTGGAGTCATCTTTTGAATTGAAGGGCCCTTTCCTGACGGTATCCGTCTCCACGTGATCAGCGAGCTGCGTTGTCATGCTGATGATCTCGCTGATGGTTTTTGAAGAAATGCTTGATTTCGTTACAGAATCGTCAAACAAACAAACAAAACTTACTTATTTGTACGTACGTACGTACGAATAAGTACGTATAAGTACGTGCGGGGCCCGGTACCCGGTGACACGCTCACTACATACAGTAAATGGAAATCTAGCATGGCTCATGACGGCCGTACTAGTGTGTGACTCAACACGATACGAACGCCAAAACATTTATTCAAACACGAAGGGTGACACATGTTTTCGGAATTATATGATTTCCCCACCTTCCACCAATTACGGTGTACACAAGGTGAGATTACATACGTATTTTTAAGGTTTTAGTTCCACGGACAAAGTTCGCGGATAATCGAAACCTGCGGATACCAAGGGATTACTGTAATAATTTACTAGATAATTGCAGAAATGAACAGCGACTAAAACGACTGACTTATTTGAATTTGTCCTGTTGTTGTTTAAGTCTTCACTCAAAAGGCTGGTTTGAACCTCTAGAGTCTTTACTAAGTAAACAAGGAGGTAGGTAGTGTAGTATTACTTTCCGCGCTGAATGGAAAAGTATACTTCTCAATATCAGACCCTCTGAAAAACATCTACTTTCCAACTAGCAAATGACACCTTCACTACATTCACCACAGGTCTGGCTGTATATTGAAATTCATTACTTTCAGTAGAGATAACTCTAGTGTCTTTTACAACTCTACCTCTTCTATTCTTAAATGCTTCAGTTCTAATTGGTTGTTCATCTGTTAAGAAACAGAACTATTTTTGTAGCCCTGGAAGTAACAGATAGGCGCGAAAAGTTTAATACTCTACCCGTATGTTATGGGGCAACAGGCGGATAGGATTTGGTTCTATCGACAAAATTAACTTATTCGAACTCAAAATTTAAGACGTCAATATTAAAATTGTATAAAAATTAATGTCTGAAATTAAATCCGAGCAATACTCTCATTGCTAAATTATTATTTTAAATACCATATTTGTAATACATTTTTCGTCTTTATTCATTTAAAACATAAATTTATGCATATTTATAAATAATATTTTAAAATTCAAAGTTACGAATTTCTATCTGTCTCCCCCCATTCAATTCCCCCCATTCTCTCTCTATCTTATTTTTATTATTTGTCAGAATTGTTGAACCATGTAATTATCTTTTCTGTATATTTTTACCTTAAAAAGGTGATCTTATAAAGGTATAAAATTATTGGGGTTTATCCTCAAAATTCTTAAGCTAAAGTAAAATTTATCTTTGTTAATTTTCTCATATTTCCTTATAGTTGATTAGTTGAACCATTTAAAAATATGGTTGATATAAAAACAGTTTTTAAATTCTGGATTATTCTTGGTCAACTTGAAAGAAAAAACTATTGAATACAGATCAGGTAACATGTGTCCATTTTATTAAAAAAAATGCTGTTTAAAATATTGTGGTTATTTTTACTTTTTTGACTTAAAGTAGAAAAATAATATATGTAATCTTTAACATATTTTTGGCAAACACTCACGTTTTAAAATATTTCTTCACAAAACCGATTCGTAGCGGTTTAACAAGATACGATGAATATCATAGCTTCAAAATTAATGACGTTCATTAGAAGTTTAATGGAATTTTAAAAGACATAGGATATAAAAATCCGAGAATATTTAAAATAAAAATTCAGAAGGTAAATTTTATCAAACATGGCTAAAAATACATAAAGGTAGGTCTACATAAAAAAATTACATTTTTATGACTTCAAGCCTTTTACTTATCCGTTAAAAAGATAAATATCCTCATTGTATTTTGAGTGTTTATTTGTCTGAACTGTCAAAACGTTTTCTGGTTAAATCAACATTTCAAAAATTCATTTCAGTATTTTATCAAAAATTGTTTTCTAATTTTTTGAAAAATAATTCCCTTGTTAACTGCATCACACATCATACGGCTTATTTGTGTGAGCTCTCCTCGGAAAACTCACAGGGAAATTACGTGTACTTCTGACTATTGGATATTAGAACTGTTACATACGTCAAAGGGGAAAAAATTGAAATTTTTATTTATAACTTAGTTTTAGTTACTTAGAACTTAGTTTTATTAATAGATTAGGATAATTTATATGTAATATTAAATTTAGAAAACTCGTTTACTGGTAAAAATCAATCATTTTTCAGTTCAAGTTTTTAGTTCAATTAAATGAACTTTCTATAAGCGTTTTGAATTTTTATGAAATGTTTTTGTAATGTGTGTGTACCCAACGTCAGTCATCTACCAAGATGTAAGCCTAGGTATCATACATCATTGCTGTGCTGAATCTGAAAGTTACTGATTGTGACAGGTGGAAAATCGTTTCGTCTTGTACTAGTGAAGACTTAAGTACCGGAAGTAGTAGTTTATTCGTGTCATTTTTTTCAATTTTTTGCGATTTTCTCAAAATCTGTTCTCTGCTTAATTTATTATGGTCTACATTCTACAAGATAGGGCAAGCGCCATGTCAACTGAAATTCTTGAAGAAGCTGTTTTCTCGTAAAAAATAGTTTTTTTTTAAGATTGCGGCTTTAATATGAAGTTTAGCGCAAAAGTGTATTGTAATAAATGTTGTAAAGAATTTAAAATCCTTTAAATTTTATTTCAAACTTTTTTTTGTACAGGTAACACTTAGTTTAGCGGTAAATAGTGATTTTCTGTTTTATTTTCATGAAAATCTGTAAAAAGTTGATTTTTTACGATTTCACCCTTAGTAGGCCTATTCATTTTACGACAAAAGTTATTTAATAAAATTTATAGGAAATTAAAAGATCTACAACTTTTATTTACAGCACTTTTCTCTAAAGAGCCTGGTTTAGCGTGAAAAAGTGATTTTCCGTATTTTTAAGCCAAACTGAGGTTGATTTTCATTTTGCATCATTCACTCATGATAAAATTAGGTTATGGTTAAAGTTAGTTTTTTTGTTATTTCTAATGTTTTATTACTAATGTTAGGTTATAGTGTTCATTATTTGTAATGGTAAGAGAAAGTTGTGTGAGTATTTCACAACAGATTTTTGTATTTTGTAGCGCGGCACTATCACAAGTCGCTTTCAGCCTGATCGCGGCCGTAAACTTGTCCAGCAAAAATCAACTCTTTTCAAAGAAACTTGGGTGTAAGTAGTGTTGACATAATGTTTAGGTTGCTCTCAGCATTCACACAGCGTAAAAATTAACAAAAATCATATCGTTCGCTAAAATACGATTGCGTACAAAAATATTTTCTCTAGAGTTTTCGGTCCGCAAAAATTTAGTCAGCGATCCGGGAGTTGGTGACCAACGTTTCAATACTGTATGTGGGATATTCCTGATATCCCGGGTGTAGTCAGGATAATCCAGATAAATGTAATGGATGGATAAACAAAATAGAACTGTATAATATACAGTTTAAAATAAATAGAGAAATAACTGCGCAAACACTAATATTATTTTTGTAATAATTTTATAACTAACTTATGCAAATGAATTTGTAAATTTCACTAACAGTATTGTAATATTGTAATTATACAATTGAATCATTATTTACAAAAGAAAGACAAAATAATTGTAACGCTGTTTTTGTAATAATTATAGCATTTAACAAATCTACATTATGTCAGTACTGTGGATTACTTTATATCTGAGAACCGTACAGCTGTTATTTTTGTAATCATTATAGTATTAATTTCATAATAAGTTTTAATTTTAAATACAGACTCTGCTTGAAATTTACTAGTATTTAATAATTAAAATAATAATCACATATCAAACTAGAATATTCCGTAAAGTTTAATAAATATCTGTATTTGATATATATTTAAACCTTCACCTAAAATATAACCTAAAAATAGTAATAAAACAGAAATAAACAAAAAAAAAATAACTTCAAAAAACATAACCTTATTTTAATCAAGAGTGAATGATGCAAAATGAAAATAAATCTCAGTTTAGCTTAAAAATACGGAAAATCACTCTTTCATGCTAAACTAGACTCTGTAGAGATAAATGCTCAAAATAAAAGTTGTAGATCTTATAATTTTCTTTAAATTTGATTAAACACCTTTGTCGTAAAATGCATATTAAGGCTGAATTCTTAAAAAAATCTAGTTTTTACATGTTTTCGTGAGAAACAAAACAGAAAATCGCTAATTGCCGCCAAACTATGCGTTACACAAAAAATTGTTTGAAATAACAGTTGTAGTATTTTAAATTTTCTACAACTTTTATTATATACATTTTTGCGCTAAAATGCATATTAAAGCCGCAATCTTAAAAGAACAAATTTTTACGAAAAAACAGCCTCTCCAAGAAATTTAGCAAACATGGCGCCTACCCTATCTTGTAGAGCCTAAAAAATGCAGTAAATACTGCCTACTGTTGTTCCAGCTGTTAATCCGAGTCCGAGTCCCCAAAGAATTGAGCTTGCGCTCGGGATGACGACGTCGTAGCTAGGCTACCTTGTCGTTCGGAGAATCTGATGAAAGGAAATTTTTTGAAATTTTTCTTTATTTGGAATTATAGATGATTAATTGGAGGAAAGATGAGCTCAAAATCGAAATAACAGCGAGAACATTGCCTTGGAAAGGGAAGGTTTTTCTAGTAGTTTTTTCTAGAAGGAAATATTTATAGGGATGTTTGTAGGAAGTCTATAAGAAATCGTGGAATGGCTGTTTAATCTTTACTTGTGGCGGGCGAGGTGTGTAGATTTCTCTGACAGCTGGCTGTACAGAGCGTTGACCGGCGTCGTGAAGGACTCTTGAAGTTCGGTGTATGAACTCCTCCAGGGTGGGGGTAAGGACGTAGTCGTGGACGGTTTTATTATTGATGAGGTAGCGGAGGTTGGAAATTTATCTTATTACGCGGTTGTGAAGGGTGGAGAATTTTCTTTTGTTGACTGAGGAGAAGACGGGCCACCAAACTAGCGCACCGTAAAGAAGGAAGGATCTAATGATAGCTGTGTAGATGAGGAAGGTGTTAATCTTGCTAATGCTGCTCCAACTGTCACAAAGAGTGAATTAGAGGCGGAAATATTCCCCAGTCTTCAGTTGGCGAATACGCATAGGAATTTTTTACTATGTTCTTCTCTTATAGCCGATAATGACCACGGTATTTACGTGATTATTTTTTGTTTTAATAATTTATTTTAATTATGCAGCTGTGTAAAGGCTATAAACATTATAAAATTTTAAAAACAGTTTCGATGAATCAGATATAATTTATAAACCCATCAATTTTATCAAAACAACAATCTCTTTGAGAAATGTCATTTAGGATTTATTTTGTAAATTTATTCACAAGGGTAATGATGTTATAATAATTTATTAGACAATTACACAATTCGTACCTACCTGAATCCATTGTCCTTTCAATGTTGCCGATACGTTTGAAAAATATTAAATTGAATGTATTTCTATTGAATCCAATTACCAGAAGACAGCCTCATTTGTTCACATAAAAGACCTATAAAAAAAAACAAAATGAAAGAGAATTACATTTCACACATTTTTGTTAGATCTCTTGAATTCCAACGTTGGGCTCTCTGATGCTAGGATTTCTATTTTTAGTATTGAACTCTAGAGAATTCACTTTAAAGTGGGTGGAAAGAGTTAGGCTATAACTATCCAAAGTGCTACATAAGCCTTACTGAGATAAAAACAGTCTTGGGAAAATGCCTGATTGCCGTTACAAATGTTATCCATGACACTGCATCGTTTTAACTGCACTCTTTAAACGATACAACCTTCTAAAATAACAATTTTATGAAATTTAATAAGAACGAACGTTTAGACCATTTTCTATGAAATTTAAACACGGTTATATTGTATATAACTATATGTTAAAAATATTGTTACATATAGGCTTATTTCTAAAATTTAATTTAACTCTTTATAGGGCAGTACTAAGGGGGAAAATATACATACATTGTAAAATATTAAATTTTGTTTTATAGGGACTTGAGTAATGTATTTCTAGTGCCAAAACAGTTAGATTTTTCTATTTTTTATGTTAAGCCCTGGGTAAGTATACTTACCAAGGAATGTTTATTGAAATAGAAATCACATAATATTTAGTGGTAAAAATGTTTATTAAAACAACTTATAGTCCTATATAAGAGAAAAATGTGTAGAATAACTTATCTCAACATTATATTAGAATGAATGCTTGCTTCCCCGTAAAAAGCTCGAATTTTCTAAGCACTGAACAAAATTAACAACAAAACAACACGGTTGCGTACGCTGGTATGAATCCTTACCACATTCGTGTAACTCATGAAGCAAATGGTCGCTGCACACTAATTTCAAAATGTGGATAGCCTACTTACCAGAGACATTTTTATAAAACCATAAAATGCCAATAGGGTTCAAAATTGTATAGCTTATTCTTTAAAAAATCATCCATATTGCCAGTGGTAAGTATACTTACCAAAGACCTATAAAGGGTTTCTACCTTTAAACAATCTCAGAATGAAAAAAGATATTAGGTATAATGAATTAAGATTAAAATAAAGAATGATAGTTATATAATTTGGGTATATCGATTCATGAGAATAATGAAAATATTAATTCTATTGCTAGAACAGCAGGGGTTTTAAACCCAATCAAAAGAAGAATTTAGCGTGTAAGGATTTAATATACTCATGACCTATAAACCCATTGGGTGTCTACTGGTAAAGTCATCGCCGCGAATCAGTTGTTTATTAACTGATTTTCGTTGATGGAGGTTCTTGGTTCAAATCCTAGTACCGGTACTTACGTACTTTTATACAGATTTGAATACTAGAAGTGGTTACTGGTATACTTTAAAGGTTGAGGCTCAATTAACCTTAGATTACTGTTGCATGAATAGTCGGGCTTAGTTTGTACAAGAATACACCTCATTTTCATGTCATATTTACGCGTAGGCTAATAATTCTTAGACCCTACCCGGAAATCAAATCTGGAACCTTTACACTTCAAATTTGGTAACTGACTTTCAATATAATTTTTATATGAACCAGGTTTCTTTTAAAATTAAAAAAATTATGTTGTTGTTTAGGTCATCAGCCAAAAGGCTGGTTTGAACCTCTAGAGGTTTTACTAAGTAAAACGAGGAGTGAGGTGGTTTACCATTGCCTTCCTCACTGAGTGGAAAAGTACGCTTATCAGAATGCCGAGCCCTCTGAAAAGTACATATTTTCCACTCTGCAAATGACACCTTCACTTCATTCACCACAGGGTCTAAAAAAATATATTATTCAATAAATAATTATAAAGGTTTTAATCCAGGTGTTTCTCTTTAAATTTGTACCTCCAATAAATCGGTCGGCGTACTAGTTATAAGCAACTGTTTTCATAAAACAGTGTTAGCTATAAAGGACATTTTTCTAATACAAAAACCCCGTTAGCTAAAGAAAAAATTAATTAAAATATTTTTCTTAATCTCTTACCTTCAAGTAATCCTTTTTAATTTACCTGTACAATTTCCGGTTGATCATATTCCTCAAAGATCTCAAAATATATCACAAAAGTCAATAACTAAAAAAAAACGTATTCTTTTAAAGCCATCGTATATTTTCATTTAATTTTGATACGAAAAAACGTGCTTTATATACTTTTGACATGTATTATACCTTTTTATATTTCACTTTTAATCTTTACAAAATGAAAAATTTGAAAAAAAATATATTTGACAGAATAACATACATATTGTATTATATTATATACAGACAAATATTTTTACTAAGGTCATTGTGTTTACTTCAAAATCAAAAGAGAAGAAAGAAATTGATAGGTTTCGTCTTCCGAAAATTCCATGTTTGTCTTATGTGGGTGTATTTGTGATGACGTCATGTTAAAAGCCTGAGTGCAATTTGATGATAGTAAAAGAGAATATTGTGGGGGCGGAACGCCTTAACTCGTTGTTTTGTTTTGATCATTTCTTTATTTTTATGGTAGTCAGTTGTTTTAAAAAAATAATTTAAGTGACAATGACCTATTAGTTATTTAAAAATATATATAAATATATTTGTTAGTATTACATAAAAAGTTCTATAACATACGGAATTAACTTCTAACATGTTACACCACAAAGTGGAAGGCTAGGGTTCGATTCACGAAACAATAAAACACGGTAAAATCTGTCATTAAATTACAATAAGAAAAACATAGCTAATTACTAACATTGATGCCATCTCAATGCAGCTTTTAAATAAGAAAAAAATAAATTGTATCTATAGATTTTTCTAATACTCGTGTACATAAATACGTGAAAGCCTTCAGTTACAACCTTTAAAAGTTGTGGTAATTTAAATTTGTTTAAAAGAAGATAAAACCTACTTGATTGATGAAATATTTTACAGTGTATACAAATCTTTTCTAAAAAATTTCGTTGTAAAATATTATATAAACTTTTAAGTTTATTTTGGCCTCCGGGCCAGCCCAGTCAGTCAGCTGGTAGAAAGTCACCATTATTTGTTAAGTTACACCGGTTGGGCAAGCGACTTTGAATGGTGACCAGCTTACAGCCATCCATGAATAAATTCTACTGGGGGTCCCTGTTCAAACTCATGCCTAATTCACTTCAAAACTACGGCGAAAAGCAGCAATCACATTGGGTAGTTGTCAATATTGTACAGTTCCCGATAACAAAAAAAGCTAAAAAAATATACCTATATAAAAAAAACGTTTATTTTATAAACGCTAAGGAAAATTGTGTATTATTTGATGAAAACTATTGACGACACGCTAATTGAAACATACAAGTAGTGGTAATAAATGAATTGGTACAAATAATGTTAAAATTTAGGCTTATCAGTTTTACCTTGACATATTCTATACTTCCTTCTGAGTCTACTGGATGCAGTTACATAAATGAAGTGAGACTTATTAGTTTCAATACATACAATATTAAGTACAACAGATATATCAAAAAAGTAAAGAAATCCATACTCTCTTTGGATGAGGGCTCATTTTTACTTTCTCTGGCCTATATGAATATTAGGAAGGAAAGTATTGTTTCCATGTCGATTTTTCAAACTCGAGTTTTCACCGGACCTACACGTTTTCAGACCTCCTGAACCCCAAAAAACAAATTTTTAGCGATTGGTCAGTGTGTGTGTGTGTGTGTGTGTGTGTGTGAACAGAATATCTCTAGAATGGAACATCGTACGAAGTTGAAACGTGAAACTTAAGTTAAATACTTACTAATACTGGACCCGACACAAACATTTTCATCAAAATCGGTCATCCAGAAGTAGTAGTTTATTCGTGTTATTTTTCACTCTTTTGCGATTTTTAAAAATATGGTTCCTACGATTTTTTTAAAAATCGCCTCATTTACTACTTTTTTTATGCTCTAGGCATTTTACGACAAAAGTGTACATAAATAAATTTATAGGAAATTAATAGATCTACAACTTTTATTTATAGCATTTTTCTCTACAGAGCCTAGCTAGTTTAGCGTGAAAGAGTGTTTTCGGTATATTTAAGCCAAAATAAGGTTGGTTTTCATTTTGCATAATTCACTCATGATTAAAATTAGGTTAGGTATGTTTTTTGAGGTTAGTGTTTTTGTTTATTTCTAATGTTAATTATATTTTTAATCATTTTTATTGACAAGAGAAAGTTGTGTGTGTTTCACACCAGATTTTTGAGTTGTTTCCAGGAATATAATAACGCTACTGTTTAATAAACAATAAAAGAATGATAGAATTATCTGTAAAAACCCTACTTCCAAATAAAGTAAAGATGGTAATACTTGGAGTTAATATTACACCGCAACATAGATAGTGCGAATTGTTTGCACAAATATTGCATAATAATTCTACTGTTGGTAGCCTGCACAGAACAGCGAATGTTAATTGTATTGACTTTTCAATTATTCCTGTATAACTTAGTCCGTTATTAAATTGAACAACAATGCCATTGAATCTCAATGATTTTTTAAAACCTTGCGAGGTGCAGATTTACAGAAGTCATATTCTATCATATCTATAAATTCCATGGTTATACAAAGAAACACCATATTATTTATTTAAAAGACGGAACGAATTTTGAAGAATATTTTTGACAGTGAACTAGAAAAGAATGTGAATTTCTAAAAGTATTAAAAGATATTTACAGAAGTAATATTCTATCATATTTACAATTCCATGGTTACACAAAGAAATAACTGACCATATTTATTATTTATTTAAAAGACGGAAGGAACTTTTAAGAATATTTTTGACAGTGAACAAAAGAATTTGAATCTTTAATAGTTTCATAAGAGATTTGGATTTTTTTGTTTTTTGGGAGCAATAAATCATTCCTTCTTCTATTCTTCCTCTCACTCACACACACCTACTCCTCCTCATGGATTAAACATTTCTATCCGTTCCGGCACCCTTCTTTTTTTCGGTCTTCCAATATCTCTGCTTTTTTTTTGGTTTATCCCTGCTTGCTAAACAAGGTAGCAGCTTTATGGCATTCTATTTAAATGATACCATTGGGTAAGGTATTCTAATTATTTTAATTATGAGTGAAAGACGCAAAATGAAAATCAACCTAAGTTTGGCTTAAAAATACGGAAAATTACTAAACAAGGCTTTCACGCTAAACTAGGCTCTGTAGAGAAAAATTCTTTCAATAAAATTTGTAGATCTTTGAATTTCCTATAAATCTGATTATACACTTTTGTCGTAAAATGCACACAAAGGCTGAAATCTTAAAAAATCAATTTATTACACGTTTTCGTGAGAAAAAAAACAGAAGATCGCTGATTAGCGCTATAGCGTTATAGCGTTAAACAAAAAGATTTTTGAAATAAAACTTGTAGGATTTTAAATTCTCTACAACTTTTATGAAATACATTTTGCACTAAAATGCATATTAAAGTAGCAATCTTAAAAAAAACAAGTGACACTTCTATCCGCCCCGGTGGACACACACATAAACGGCACTTTTCATGGCCACCAAACAAATAACGTTTCAAGTTGGCACTTAATGTCGCCAACTGGTGGGCTTCAGTCATATAATTGGCTGATCGAGTGATAAGAAACAGAACTATTTTTTGTAGCTCTGGAACTAGCAGATCCAGTTCAAATAATTTAACACTCCACCTGCCTGTTGTGAGCAAAATGCAGAAATTAATGACGAAAACTTTTTAATTAAGTTTTAAGGGCTAAGGATGAAACTTATAGCATTGAAATACCAATTTTTCCATTTTTACGTACATATACAATCAAGTATTTTAATTTTAGTATAGGATTTTTCACTGTAGAGTTTGAAATAAATATTTAAGAGCGAAGTGATAAAGTTTTTGAGGATTGTGTGTTAATAGTAGAGGATTTGAAAGTAATCCCAAGTTATTAGACCAAGATAAGCTATACAATTTGATACAAATACAAACTAAAAGAATAAACTTCAAAGAACATTTCATAAATTGTCAAAACAAGAAAAAGATAAAAAAAGTTTTCTTAACACATGTTTATTGACAAAATTCACTATAATGATAGTGATTTACATATTTACATGATAAATTATTATTTACATAATAATTTTATGATAAATACATTTAAACATAAATGATCAATTTTGTTTCCGTGAGGAAAAGGAAATAGAAAAAGAACTTTTACTAATATTTAAATCGTTATCAAACGAGAAGACAACGTATTTTATTATATAATGAATTATTTAAAGAAGAAAGCAGCAGCCATTGACCTTCTAAGATCTTGAAACCAACCGGTTTACACCCATAATGTCATAGACAATAATAAATGGTCGTGCAATTTTAATAAATTTAAAATAAGTGTCAATTTTATTTGTTGAAATTACAAATTGGTTTACATTTATCAGATTAAAGTATTTAATGATTGTTCATAAAAGTGTTACTTATAAAATATGATCTCTTTGTATTCCATATTATGTTAGAGGTTGTAAAAAAATTTTTGCAAAATCATCCAAAACATTAGACGTGTCTGCCTAACTAAGCCTTTCTTCATTAAAATTTTGTTTTACAGTCTTTGTATTATTAATTTATGTTAAACTGACCGGTGCAAATTAATTTTCAGTATAAGTTAATAATAATTTACTTGTATCAACAAATTTAACAATTATTGCATAATTACGTATAGTCTGATTCGTGATTATTTTTGTACTAGTATTTATGAAATAAGACATTTACGAACTTAATAACAATAAACAATTCCTTTTAATTTATTATGACAGCTAAAAAAAACTGAACTTCGTAAAGTCACCACCAGAATAGTACCTCCTTATAAATTTTAATTCAATTACTTTGTAATTTACTTCACAAAATCTCGTCACGGCTTTTACCAATTTTCATTTTCATATTTCTCGCAGAATTCTAAAAAATGTTTCTTTAAAATTGTGTTAATTTTTTTAAAATCCGTTTGTAGAACTTTGTTTTTAGAGACAGATAGTCTGCATTCAAATTAGACCAGATTTTTCATTTTAAAAATGTGCACGAGAAATTCAAATCACATGATAACCTTCTCATACAAAACATGTACACTAGGGCGATACTTGTACTCAGCACAGACTTTTAAAACGCCTTTGGTCAAGGAATAACTTGGCCAATAATTGTATGAATGTAGTGACAACTGCAACCTCGAGCAAGTAATTTAAGTTTTGGAATCTCTTGCGTCATGTTAGAAATTTTTATAATATTGTAATAAGAATTACTAAATTTTCAATAAAAAAGTGTCAAAAAAATGTTTTTACTAGAGTAATTTTGGTTTTAAATTTTTTGGCAGCTTTTTATTCAAGAGCTTAATAATCTACTGAGACATACACCTTACGTTTAAAACGAAACGTAGAGTGTTTGGAAAATTATCTAAATATATTTAAAAAATAATTGTTTAATCTGGGAGTAAAATTTCTAGCAATAGAAATATACGCAAGACGACTTAAATAAAAAATTTTGACAGATTTATGTTAAGTGATCATGAGGTGTATTGGATAGTGGAATTGACTGATAAGAAACAATTTTGGGATCATATTTTTATAAATATATAAAATGCGTTATGAATTATTACAAGGTTCCTTTTGTGTTAAGGCAACTCCACAGTCAATTGTTACTCTACATAATTTTTTGTAATTTTTCAAACTGTTTATTGTTCTTTTGTTGGATAGGGTGTTCATTTTATGACACTTTAGTTATCCATTAGATTTGGTGTGAACGAATTGCAATATGAAAAAAAATTGTGCTTTGTTCAAACGTTCAATTGTTTTTAATCTAAATAATAGAATCAGAATTTTACTTTTGACAGCCTTTATCCTGTTTAGAAGTTGTAGGAGTGAATGAAATATCATTTTCACGTTATATTTGAAAATTTAAACAAACTGAAATACTAAATTGAATGGGTTCCCAATTACTTAAGATTACCGAACTTTGATGAATACTACAGATAATTACTGTAAAAAAAACACATTATTACAATATACATAAACGAATGCAAGGAAAACATTAGCTAATAATATTTTCATCATCATCAGTCAAGGGTTAGGCTCAATGGCCTGTTCCGGCATCCATAGATCTTCCCAAGCCTCGCTTCTCTATAAGTTTATATTTCCATGCTCACAGAGGAAGTCTGTGAGCTGGCATGCAAAGTAAATGGTTGGATCAGTTTCTCAAATATATTATTAACGTTGCCAACAGTGATTGAACATTTAACTCGGCGCGAATAGCTTCGTTACGTACTCTATCTAACCGGGTACAACCTTTGACTCCCCGCAAAAATCTCATTTCAGCAGCCTGGATACGAGGTTCGTTCCTCTGTAATGACACCCATGTTTCACTCCCATATGTTATGAGTGGTACAGCCGTTGGTCTATAAAATTTCATTTCGGTGTTCTTTCTCGTTTTCTTTCCTGTTGTCCTGCAAATAAAACCGCATACATCGCTGAATTTGCCAGATGACTCACGTCATCATCTTTGTCATAGGAAATCTTGCATCCTAAATATTTATAATCTCAAATTTGTTCTATAGTTCGGTTGCCAAGTACAATTTTTGACCAGCCATCTTCCCTTTGAATGCCATACCTTTAATTTTTGCGCCGATATTATGCCAAACTCTTTGTTAGTGTTATGCAACTTATAAATGGCACATTGGAGCCTGTCTTCTGTGTCAAAAATAATAACAGTGTCATCTGTGCACAGCAATGAATTAAAAAATATATTATTCGAAAACTGAATGTCTGAGTCAATTAATTGATTCCAAATTGTTAAAATCTTATCAAGGTAAATATTAAATAGCGTTGAAGACATTGAACAACCTTGTCGTACGCCTTTATTTATTTTCATTTCCTCTGTTTTCTTGTCATTTCCAAAAAAACAAAATTATGAATAAATATTTTATTGTTTCAAACTGATTTAAAAGACCGACCTTAAATTTTCTTATCATTTAACATGATATTCTCATGCCAAACTTTTTGCTAATGTTATGCAACTTATAAATGGCACATTGGAGCCTGTCTTCTGTGTCTAAAATAGTAACGGTGTCATCTGCGTACAGCTATGAATTTAAAAATACATTATTCGAAAGCCGAATGCCTGAGCCAACTAATTGATTCCAAATTGTTAACATCTCATCAATTTAAATATTAAATAGCGTCGAAGACATTGAGCATCCTTGTCGTACGCCTTTATTTATTTTCATTTCCTCTGTTTTCTTTTCATTACCAAGAAAACTATGAATAAATATTTTATTGTTTAAAACTGATTTAAAAGACCGACCTTAAATTTTCATTCGTGTCGTAAAACTAAATAATAAATGCTACAGTTCGTTCATCAATGTTGTGTAACTTAATAATAAATGTTACTTTTTATTACATTGCACACTACTCTGCTTTTAACACTATTGCTAGACTTGATTTGCACTATTAAGTTATCTTAAAAGTATTTGATCCTTTTAAGCCTTTATAGAACATTACCATTGTCGAGAGTATGAACTGATTCAGTATTGATGTGACCGTATAAGAGGATTTTTATATACTGAAGTAAACATTCTTATTTCATTGCACAGAAAAGGTATGCTGAGATCTCTATTTAGATCACCTTTTCTAATTATTAGAAGCATTAATATTATTGATCTCAGTAATTTTTTCTGTAAAGTTTATATATTATGCCAAGCCGAAAAAAATAGTTCTGTTTCTTACCAAATAGTCAGCCAATTATATAACTGAACTATTTAAAAGAACAGAAGAGGTGGAGGTATAAAAGACACTAGTCAGTGTTATCTCCTCTGAGAATGATGAATTTCACTTTACAGCCAGACCCTGTGGTGAATGAAGTGAAAGTGTCATTTGCAGGGTGGAAAGTGGGTGTTTTTCAGAGGGCCTGGATTGCTGATAAGCATACTCTTTTAACTCAGTGAGTAAGGCAATAGTAAACCACCTCACTCCTCGGTTTCACTTATTAAAACCTCTAGAGGATCAAACCAGCCTTTCGGCTGTTGACCTAAACAACAACAAAGTTTATGTAAAATTACTCTGTAAAGAAAAAAAGTTTTGAATAAAAAACAAAATTTTTAAATAAAATAAAAATATTTAATGAAACTTGAATGAATTTAACATAATAATAGATCGATTTAATATTATTGGTTTGATTTATTGATGACTCATTTGTACGTATACTAATAATATTACTCAGTTAAATATTTTATAAAGTTTATGAAAATATTATTTGAAATTATAATAAATTAAATAATTGTTTTAATGATCTCAATAAATACATTTTTTTAAATGAATAGCTACGAAATTATTCTTTGTAGTCTGTTGTAAGTCAGCTCTTGATCCCTTCCATCCATGTAATGAGGCTTCAAGTCATTGATGCATTTTAAAGGTTTTATTTAATATTGTTAATTTCTTCATTCAATAAATTTTTTGTTCCTCCATCATTTATTTAAATTTAAATTTAATCTGTATTCTGTTTTCATTTCTCTTTAATATATTACTGATTGCTTTTAAATATTTGGAATCGTAACTTCTTTAACTTCGTGATCCCATCTTTGATTTAATTTGAATATTATAACTTCTGGTAAAATTATTTGGATTTAAATTTTTAATTTATATTGTTTGTCTTGATTGGAAATAAATCATGAAATTACTTGGAAAATTATTTTTAAAATAATTTATTTTGATTATTTTACAATTTATTAAATTTTTTAATAATGCAATTATTTATTTAGCTTTCACATCAAAGACCCAATGAAATATAGACTGCTATTCTACAACTTCATGTCTCAATTTTTCTAACGTAACCAAACACTTGTAAAGTAAATCCATGTGGTTTGAAAAATCTGATTATAAGTAGACTGAATCGTCTATTTACAAAACCAGATACATCCAAAACTTTCAAATTTTATATTTTTGCCTTTTTCAACAGCGTACAATCTTTTACATGCACTGTAAAATGCATATGTTTTAAAACCATCTACATCCTTAATAAAAACGTAAATAAAATTGGTGGTTAGTTTCAAAACCAGATACATCAATTCTCTGGTATTGACCTCGGAAAACATATTTGTGTTTATGTCACACGGCTCGAACATTAGTTTGAAGTTATGTTGTGATATGAGCAGGTATTTGCACGCTGTATTTTAGTGGACTTTTTCTTTATTTTTATAATTAGTGTCATCGTTTTTTCTAAACAAATATTAAGGTTAGTGATTAATTTTAATAATATTACAAAATGGAGTGTTAGGCCTATACTGAAGAAGTTGGTAATAATAAATCACGGAAAAAGCATTATGAAAAATATTTTTTCATATTTTTTTATATTTTCGTACATAATTTTTGTAACTTTTATTCATAAAACACCAAAATTTGTGATTACTTATGTTATAAATAAAAACAATCATGCGTTTTATATATTTCGGTTTTTAAGTTTATTTCAAAATCAGATAGATCCGAATTCCGTTTTAAAACCAGACTCATCCACATAATACGTGAAAAATATGAACGTACGTAGAAATAAGAACGTACATAGTACGTGAAATTCGTCTTAAACTACGGTCATTAGAAAACTAAAAACCAGTATGTAAAATCATCTACTCTAATGCTATTTCTAGAGTAAGTTACAATGTAGTATCATTTCATGTTTTTGAGAGAAACGTTTTTCAGGTCTCCTGAAAAATTTACATTTTTGGATTTATCTACTTTTGTAACTAGACGATTCTGTTATTTTATTTTGAACAGATAGTTGTGACTAACGTCCCAGAAACAAATTAAATTTCTTTTAACAGTAATTCATGTGTAATGTATTTTTTCGTTTTCATATATCTCTGTAAGTGGGAAATGAATTATTATTTAATTAACTTTTATTAAATGTGTGCCATAGGATAGGATAAACTTGGTTGTTGGTTGAATATTTTTTCTTAAAACCAAATTTGAGGATCTGGGACTAGGTTATAATTTTTAATACTGGTATCTCTTCTGGAGTTTTTCCTCAAAATCTTTGATATTACATATATAAACAATAAGTGCAGCGGTGTAGAAGATTTAGTATCATTGTAGTTATTTTGTTTTGGTAGCATTATCTCCTGTTTACTATCCACACCAAGATAAAATATTTTAGTAAACTATTGTTTTTGGTAACAATTGTAATTATATTTCAAATTAATTTATAAAACTTATCATACAATAACACCAAAAGCAACCCCAAAAAATAAGATTAATTTAATAGTTAACAACGGATAGATTGTTGTATGATTTAATAAAAAAAAACTAATCATTAATTGGTCTTCGAGCCAGCCGAATCAGTCAGCTTGTAGAAAATCGCTATTATTTATTAAGCAACACTAGTTTGGTAAACGACTTTGTATGGTGACCAGCTGATAGACATTCCTGAACAAAAATTTACTGGGGGACCCTGTTCAAAAATTGATTCCGAAACACATCGTAAAAAAAATACAGCAAAAAGCAGTGATAAAATTGGGTAGTTGTCAATGAAGTACAGTTCCTAATAACAAATAAAATCTTGTTCTTGACAATTTTTTATCGAAAATTTAGTATCTCTTATTACAATATTATAACAAATTCTAAACATGACGTTAAAGATTCCCAAACTTGAATTAACTTGCTGGAGCTTGCAGTCATCACTAAAGTCCTACAATTGCCCAAGAAGATCCCTAGGCCAAAGGCGGTTTAAACGTCTGTAAATAACATGTGGGGAAAAAACTATACAAGATGATGTACGACAAATAAAGAAAAAAAACTGATTATCTGTAATTAAACAACAGATTTAAAGGTTAACTTAATGATGTTGATAATTAAATGTCACCTACTTATTTAATCTCCTAGATTAAATAATCCCATTTTATTGCTTTTAAATGTATTTACTATTTTCAAAGAGTATAAGGTGTTTTAAGTTTAATTCGTACAATAAAAACTATTTAATTTACTGAAGCATTAAAATGAATTTTACTACTGGTGCAGAAAAAAGTTAAATGTGTTCATTGCTTTTTTATTTTATTTTTTATTCAAAGATAATTATGACGCTATAAAAATCTCATTATTTGCTTCATTAATGCTCTTAATGGACCAACATGCTACTAACAAAAAATGTTACCGAATTTGAATCTCTGTAGGTTTAAAATCAAGAAATAATAGTAATGCAGTGGTAATTTTCAAACTTATAATAACTTATTCTTGCAATAAAATTAATTTAATAACTTTAAAGTATCTCAACTATTGACAAACTATAAATTTATACTAGTGTGTAGTTTATAATGTGGTTTTATAAGTATAATTATTTAGGGTAAATTAGTGAATGCAGTGAATAGATTCAAATGATAACACTTAGACACGATTCAGTGTTGGCTCCATAAGTGGAAAATCAAATTAAGTGTTGATAAATCACAACAGATGACATTCACACTACGACGGTAGGCTGCCCAATTTTACGAATCAATGAGACAAGACTTAGTGTCGCAGATAAAGCCCGATATTTAGGGTTAACACTTGATAGACGCCTAACATGGAAGCCTCAAATTTCACATGTCAGAGCTCTCTCGGATTTTAGATTTTGCAGAATATATGTTATTATTGGTCGGAAATCCTCTCACCCACTAAACTTGAAGGTTATCTTGTATAAGTCACTAATCCGACCAATTTCGCTATACGGTGGCTCCATTTTTGGTTCCTGTCACGCGTCTACATTGAATAATATTCTTTAAAGACACCAATCAAAAGCTCTTCGAGCCATCACCAATGCCCCATTTTATATAACTAACTTATTCATATTTTACACACATACTTGAAAATCCCTACAGTATTTGATATCATTAAAAGCACATACAACACTTTTCACTCAAAAACAATTTGACACAAAAATTCCAAAGTTCGTTCAATCTCATCAAATACCCTTCTGTTGTCAGGCGTCTGAAAAGAAAATGGAATCGTGATCTACTACAACCACGACAAGATAAAACAAAGAACTCTCACGTACATCATTCATCCGTTAATCGTTGTCATTCACATCTCATTACTACATCATACTCATACTGTATTTATCATACCACGATCGTAATATAAATTTCACTATTCCGTGTCATTTCATTTTGTTTTTTTTGTTCATGCAAAAATTGGCCATTATGGGTGCTTTTCGGAGAGCCCGGCTTGCTGATAAGCATACTCTTTCAACTCAGTGAGGAAGGCAACAGTAAACCTCCTCCCTGTAGCGTTCACTACTGCTACGATAAATTAGGTTAGAAATAAATTAACACAAGTATATTTTAGTTTTAAATGCTTTTAATTTTTTTAATAAATGATTCTATATATATTGAATTTAACAATAAATTGACTCTACTATTTTATTTAATATAATATCTCAGGGATTTTTAATTTATTATTATTTGAGTATAAAAATTTTATTTTAATGCAACAATGAAAATCTTAAACTAAACAAAATTACAACTAAATCTTTGATTTTAGTTAAATTGAATACTGGTCTTTTATTAATTAGTTATTAAAATTTTATAGATAATTTATAAATTTTGTTTGTCGATCATACCGGTTGTTTAATTTACGAAGTTTGCTGAAGTAATTATATTGTTAAGTGTATGAATATGGCGTCCTAATAGTATTCGAATTCTTGAAATTTTATATTGACTTCTTTAAATAAATTTTGAAAGTTCGTGTTAAATAAATGATAATTATAATTTCTTACTTGATACTCTGTTCATTTGAATATAATATATTAGGCTTCTGTTAAATTTTACTTTATATTTTTAATTTTTAATCGGAGCTCGTTGTCGTGTGGCCATCTCATAGATCGTCTCGTCCGCACCGACGCTTTGGCCAGATCTTAATTTCATCACGTTAGATTTTAAAATTTGATTAATAAATTTTGATTGTTCATAAAAAATTCAAATTATTGTTTTAAAAGACGTTATTTATTTTATTATAATTATTCACATCACTCATTTAATTGTTCATCTCCGTTTTTGATTCTTTAATTATTTTTAACAATACACAATTTAGTTACACTTTTGACTCACGCAATCTTGATTTGAATCTCGCTGTTGTTTAAATATAATCATATAAATTTTATCAATATCGACGATTAACTGGTATGAATAATTAAATATAGAATATAATTTAGATTATGCCAGTATTATTAATTTACAAAATTTATTCATATTATTAAAAGAAATATTATAAATATATATCAAGTATTTCTTGATAATAGTTTTACATGTTATTAAAAATGTAGTGGCTAAACTGATCTAGCGACCGTGACCACTTATCCAAATATAGGTCAATGTCATGCTACATCCCTCCTAATTTTTACTTAGTAAAACCTCTAGAGGTTCAAACCAGCCTTTCGGCTGTTGACCTAAACAATAATACTCGTATATTAGTAGTGACAAAGAAATTTTAATATTATTTCAGTTAGCTGCTCATTTAAAAATTTTTAACTTGTCATAGAGACAAAAATTCAAATAACCTGACCAACCATGAAAGCTGATTTTTATAGTGTATTTATAACACGACCAGACGTAATCTCCATCAAGATTTATTTTTAAATGTTAAAAATCATTGTTAACTAATTTAACTGATTGTAAATATTCTACTTAAAATTTAGTAAAAGAACACAGCCTCATTGTCCTTCTTGATAAAAAAATTAATTTTATTATTTCAACTGATACAAAAAGTACATTAAGTATAAATCTTGAATTGAAGATTATAAGATTTAAAATATAATGTATTTGTGAAGTTTATATTGTTCACTATAATTTCGTGTACTAAAAATGTACAGCCTTTCAAAAGAAAGGTTTATTCTTAATAACATAATAATACCAAAGAATCATTCTCTTTTTCTACTCAGATATCCCGAAGAGAAAATTTATTTAAAAATAAATAAAAATTGACTCAAATTCAAGATGAAACCTTCATTTTATGATCAAAAAATTAATATTTTTGTTTGAAATTACTGGCATTACTTAAAAATAAAACTAACAATAAGTTATATTTTAAATGATATTTTAACCTAGTAGATAAATCTTTTCTATTGTGAATAAAAAAATAGAATTTCACGAAAAAGGGAAAGTAACCATGACATGATGTCGTGAATCTGTAAACCGGGTATGACTATTATTTTGAAATAAATATTTTAAAGCAAAATTACTGAGACAGGTTAGCTCTTGAGTTTATCGTACGCTACGATGTACGCACCGTGACAGGTGACAGACATTTCAACCTTCAAAATATTCAAAAACATCCTGTAAATAATGAAAATCCTATTATTTACAATCATTTTCAATTTATAGTTAAAAAATTTTTAAATTTAAAAATTTATTCTCATTAACTATGCAAATATTGGTATAATAAAAAATTTAATATTTCTGTGATATTAAATTTAAGTGAATGAACTTACATATTTCTATGTTTATTGGTACAGAAAAGATTTGAAAATAGAGATTTCTTATAGGTTAAAATGTAGACCTAGAGCTTTCATAAAAGAACGATTATTTTGGTTCACTTGTCGGCAACATAAATTCTTTTTGTAGGTATATTCTTTACTCAGGATTATAAAATATTCCTTAAAAATCGAATGTACGGAGGTTTTTCAAAGAGTAGGGGCCGTTTGATCATGCAAAAATATTTGTTAGAACATTTTTTATTGACGGTTTTACTTTCCTACAAATCTCTTTCACTTTTTTATACATATTCTCTGTTACTTTAAGTACTTTTCGTAACGCTCCGCCTGCTTAAATTTCTCCTTATTTTTTATCCCATGTACCCTTGTAAAAGTACAATTGTACAAACAATGGAAGTTATGGTAATTTCTGATTACCGTAACTTCCATTATTAAGGTAAAGACCAAATAAATAATGTAAGGGAAAAACCCCATTGTTAGAATAAGTTACATTTAAGAATAGTAGTTAGATAATAAGTTGTAATAGCCAATGGTAAATCATTTGATATTCATTAGTTTGGTGTATTTCCCCCTCTGTGTTTTTGGGCCTTTCTTTCACCTGCCAACTTACAGCCAATCATTGGGTGGCTTTCCTTCCCTTTGGCCCTCCAGGTTGTTTGAACGGTTGGTGGGAGAGAGATGTTTGTCAACCACAGGTTTCCTGGTTTGGATCCAGAAAATTAAAATCAGTTCCCTTGGTACTAAAGAGTAAAACTGTTACTTAAGAAGGACAACCATTTAAAGAAGTGATTAGGAGAACGAGGAGTGACCAGGCGAATGAGGAGAAGAAAAAGAAAGGGCGAAACATATTTGATTGGTGGTAAATTCATTTCGTATTTATTAAGGGTTTGTTAGTTTTGTTTTTGTATTAAAGTCGCGGCAGAAAAAAGGATTATTTTTTAGTAGTTTCGTTTTAGTATTCATTAGTTTAGTATTCATTATTATTTAATTTAAAGCGAAGAAATACGGTCTTATTTATTTATTTCTCATGCTCTGCTGATAGAACTGGCGCCCAATTTATTTATTTATTTTTTTTGGTTCATATTAAAGTATTTGCCAACGGTCTAGCTGAAGGTGGTGCACCCCTCATTAATTTGAATTAATTAAATTGAACTTCAAACCCAATGATTAATGTGTCTAATCTTTAAGTGGAATTGAATGACACTACTTTTGTTTCCAAATTTCGATTTTGATTTTTTGACTCCCAGTTTTGGGCAACAATCTTTCTAAACCGGAACTTAAAAATCAAATTCAGGCCTACTAACTTTCTGTGTTAATTACTAATTCGAAAACCGTTTGTTTCTATCTCTTGTAGTCTGACATCTGCGTGTAACGGACGGACAGAAAAAGGAAAATGATAATGAAAATTTTAAAAATTCCACCAAAAAGTACTGATATTAACACACAAATTACAGCTGTTAATGAACGGTTCTGAGATATTACCAAAATTAATTAAAGATTCAAATATTAATATTTATTTATGTAGAAAATGGTGTTGTGCTTAAATACAAAGCATATTGTAAAATTAAATCCGTATGTCATAAACACTAAAATAATAATACGTTAAATTATTATATAAAAAATTTTACCGACGTTACATAAATCTGAATTTTAAATCCGTGATAAATAATTTATAAAATAGAAAACAAAAGATATCTACAAAAATAGATTTAATATATTTATATATTAGATAGAAAACAAATTAGCAAACGTCTGTTTATTCGTAGTAGGTACATGAAATCGAAGCATCGTATTTATTTTGCATTAATAAGGAATCGCGCTGCAAATTACAGAGGTATTTGGCACAATAGTAATTGTTGGTTCAAAGCCAGAGTCGGTTTCGACACTCCCACTACAGTTCAACGTATACACCGTAAGTACTAAACTTATAACTGGGTGGTTACAAAATAGAGTTTCATAAACAAATACTATTTTTCCGTTTTACGTACGACTGTTTTGCAGTTATTTTTAATGCAGACGATATATAGCGTGGTAGGTGAAAACATGCCTGATCTGACCAGCAATTGAACCCGGGATCCCGGCGTAGAAGGAAATTGCGCTGACCACTACACCATGGGTCTACTATAAAAATATTTTATTTTTATTTATTTATTTTATTTAGTTAATTATAATACAATTTATTGCTATACTAAGCTATAAACAATATTTTAACTAAATATACTTATATGCAAAAACTCTTCTTCACGAAGAGTTCTTTCCGCGCATAGGAGTAAACAAAAACATTATTTAAAAATGTATTACTAATAATACCTACTATAAAAAATACTTTTATAAAAACTAAAAAGGGTACAAGAATTACGTCAAAGAGTTTTTGTTGAAAGCATTGAATGTAAATAACAAATACCATTAAATTTATATAAAAAATATCAATAATAATAATAATACGAGTAATAATATTACTCGTACAATTCACTCACTAGTTCACAGACAAAAATGGAACTAAACTGAAACTGAATAACTCGCGTCGCTTATATAGATGGGTCAATGGAGATTTCGAGAAAGACGGAGAATTTTGACATAACAATAAAAATACAAAATACTTCTGACGGCTTGTGGATAAATCTTAAAAACTGTAAACAAATAAGGATTGACAGTCATTCACAGTAACGTTGACCTTTTTTAACGTACTGATACAATTCACTCACTGGTTCACAGACAAAAAAAATACAAAATATAAAATCCTTCTGACGGTTTGTGGATAAACCTTAACAACTGTAAACAAATTAGGATTATATTTATAGAAGGTGTTCCAAAAATGCCAATTATCTAAATAAGTACCTGACTCGACTCTCACAATCGTCGTACAACAAAAGCCAGGCCTACCTTTACTATAAAAACCGTTTATAATTATTTTCTGGAAACCTATTATTACTCTTATTAGTTACGTTAACTTTTTTAAAGTCTAGGTCCTTCCGAAAATTCTCGAGCCCTCTTTCCTTTTCGATATTGTCACAATATTTTTTATTTGAGTACCGCCAAAGTTACTTCTAAGAATATTCAGAATAGATAAAAAAAATTTCATTAAAATCAGTTTTAAGATTACCACAAATACACATTATACTAACTTTCTCTGCGTACAAGCCTACCAATTGGAGTACATATCAAACTTTTTGACCATCCTATACACATTAGCGTCTTTCTCTAATACACACAACAGAACATGAACTCATACACAAGTGATCATCCAAAAGATCCTCTTTGCATTCATACTGATTCACTCTTACTCACTGATTCTCCTTACTGTTTTAACCTCTTTGTACAGCTTGCTTTGTGCTATGTGATTTGCAACTTTAAAGTGCATCATTCATACGTAACAACAGGAACATACCTACATTAGAAATTTCTTCACGAATTTCTTTATCCACAGCCATTTACTGATACCAAAATTAAGTCAATTTTGTCTACATCTGACTACATGTCAGTGACATTGAACAATTTATATGTTATAAATATATCAAGAAATGAAATGTGTTTTGTTTAGGTCATCAGTCGAAAGGCTGGTATGAACCTCTAGAATATTTACGTAGTAAAACGAGGAGTGAGGTGGATTACTATATGCCTTCCTCACTGAGTGGAATAATATGCTTATCAGCATGCCAGGCTCTTTGAAAAACATCTACTTTCCACCCTGAAAATAACACCTTCATTTTATTCACCATACTGTCTGACTGTATAATTAAATTGATTGGGTTTAAAGTTCCGGTTTCGACCGGAAGTGGCACAAAACTGGAAGTCAAGAAATCAAATTTGGAATTTGGAAACAAAAAGAGTGTCATTCAATTCCTCTTAAAGAGTAGACACATAAATCATTGGGTTTGAAGTTCAATTTAATTAATTCAAATTAATGAGGGGTGAAAAATTCGATTCTTCTAAAAGAATAACTTTCTTACTTAGCTTATTTTTTCAGCTGTCTTTCGAAGTTCTAAGTGGGCTTGACCTCATTATGAGGAAGGGTAACAACGAGTTAATTGAACATGGAATGTGACTTCTCAGGTCGATTCCTTTTATTTTCATGTGTTGGCATATTTCTAATACATCGCTTAAGAACTACACAAACCATAGAATTGAAATATTAAGAACAATCTTATTGCATCATAAAAATATCATTAAAATCATCAAAATATAAACTAATTAATATTTAAAAAACTTAATTTAGACTACTTTCATTTTTGTTTGAAGTTTTGATATAAATTTTTTTTAAATAAAGAAATGGAGAGGTAATACTAATAATATGAAGCACATTAAATCTCCACAACAAATTTTGTTCGAAATATATTTTTTATGATCTTTTAAATTTCTCAACCACGTGTATCTATCACAGACTGATAAAGTACCATAAAAATGTAAATTTTCTAAACAAGATATATTTTAACGGAACAGGAAAAATATTTTCAATTACAACAGGAATGTAAAATGTGCTCATCAGAATACTGATAGGCCGATTGTATTTTTTTTATTATCGTCATGTTTCAACCATGAATAACATTGAAACAGGTATTTAAATTGAAGCCAATATTTTTGCCCAAATAAAAACGATTGAAACGTGATTTAAAAAAATATGTACGCTGAAATATTTAAAGCCTTTTCAGTTATTACAGATTTTAATAAAGTATTTATCATGTATTAACAAAATATACGTAAATGAAATTTAATAAAGTTATACTTAAGTTCGAATTTATTTATATATATAATTATTTTTATTTCATTTATGAATAAAATTCCGCTTATCAGAAAAATTAATTTTGTCAGTCACTTCTATTTTCGGATATATCCGGATAAATTACATCACTCAGGACTTAAGATACAAAAAAAGGAAGGATACATCCGCATCATGATTATTGAGTAAAAATGAAAAGAAAAATTTAGTGTGAAACGCTCGCACAACTTTCTCTTGCCAATGCAAATAATTATCAATATAACCTAACATTAGTAATAAAACATTACAAATAAACCAAAAAAAACTAACATCATAAAACATAACCCAATATTAATCATAAGTGAAAGTCGCAAAATTAAAAACAACCTTAAAAACGCGGAATATCACTCTTTCACGCTAAACTAGGCTCTGTAGAGAAAAATTCTCTAAATAAAAGTTGTAGATCTTTTAATTTCCTATAAATTTTATTATACACGTTTGTCGTGAGAAAACCGCTAATAACCTCTAAACTAAGCGTTATACAAAAAAATGTCGAAATAAAAGTTATAGGGTTTTTAATTCTCTACGACTTTTATTTATTTTATTTATTTTTTTATACATTTTTGCGCTTAAATGCATATTAAAGTCGTAATCTTAAAAAGCAATTTTTTACGAAAAAACAGCCTTTCCAAGAATTCCAGCAGACATAGCGCCTACCCTATCCTGTAAAGCATAAAAAATTGAGTAAATAAGGCGTTTTTTTTTTAAAATGTAGAAGCCGTTTTTTAGAAAATCGCAAAAAAGTAAAAACGACACGAATAAACTACTAATTCCGATTGACCGATTTTGATGAAAATATTTGTGTCGGGTCCACTAGTGGTATCTAACTTAAGTTTCAAGTTTCAACGTCTTACAGTGTTTTGTTCATGAGATATTCTGTTCACATACACACGCACCAATCGCTAAAAACCAGTTTTTTTAGGTTCAGGGTGTCTGAAAACGTGTATATCCGGTGAAAACTCAATTTTGAAAAATCGGCATGAAACAATAATTTCCTTCCTAATATATTCATACAGGCAAGATAAAGTAAAAAACATTCGTGTTTACATGAAAGTTACGTAAAGCTTCTTCTTAAAAACAAAGAGATCGTACCAGTTTTTAAGAAATAAATTTTACGTTAATTTTCTTGTAGGACATATTCTGTAATTCTCAGGTTGTATTTCTTCAGTTCTACTATTCATACTGATGTCAACAATATTCCTATTTCCAGTAATTATTGGTTTTATTTTTTTGTATTAATGTAAATTTACGATCAGATTTCATTGAACAATAATGAAATGTATTGCGAGTTTTTACATAAGTGAGTAATACCTCCCTCCTGGTTGTTGTTGTTTAGGTTGATCCTCTAGAGGCTTTACTAAGAAAAACTAGGAGTGAAGTGGTTTACCAGTGAGGTAAACCTTCCTCACTGAGGTGAAAAGTATGCTTATCAGCATGTCAAGCCCTCTGAAGGCATTTACTTTTCACCCTGAAAATAACACTTCCACTTCATTCACTACAGGGTCTGGCTGTATAATGAAATTCATTCATCTCAGAGGAGATAACCCTGACTAGTGTCTTTCAAACCTCAACTTCTTCTATTCTTAAATGCTTCAGCCATAAAGTTGTGTGACTATGTGATAAGAAACAGAACTATTTTTTATAGTTAAATAATTGTTGTGTTAAATAATTAATCACTCTACCTGCCTGTTATGGGCTACCCGTTATCGCATTATAAATTTTTAATTTTGTTGTTTTGTGCTTGACGTGAATGTAGAATAAATAAAATAATGACGTATTAAAATAAATCTGTAGGGTGTAGTCTGTGTGTGTTTCACTGTTATCTAGAAATTGATGGCCTCTTGATTATCATGGTTTTAAAATCATGTTTGGTAACTGGTGCAAAATTACTTTATTTTTCGTATACTGTGAGAGTGTTTGTGTCTCGATGTACTATAATGTAAGATATGTACAAAGGGGAGTCTTAGATGCTACAAAATGTTTTGGACTGAAACCTTTGAATTATTTCAGTGTTACTGTGACTTGTACACCAGATTTGTATCCCATATGTTCACATGGGTTTGAGTACGTTAAATAAATAATTTGTTTTGTTTCGATAATTTGAATTTTATGTTAATCATCCAATACAATCGTTGGTATTTGAGATTTAATTGATTTTTTGCTCTACACGTAAGTCCTCTACATTAGACGCTTGTCTCAGTGAGGTGGAAACCAAGATACTTTGCTATAATGTATTTTAAAATTTGTACTTTTTTATTGGTGTAACGTGATTTGGCTTTCAATGTGTAAGGTTAAGGAAGAAGTTAAACGCTTTAAGTTAATTTTCAGTGAAGAGCAACGAGCGGGTTGTTGCTAGTTTATAATAGAATTAAATATACTTACAGGATATTCTAATCTAATAACGTGAACTTTTAACAGTAAAGATTACCTTATCATGATTTAAATTATTAACTTGTTAATTTAAATGTCTTCACTTAATTAAACTCACGTCTTTGAAGTTGATGAACAGGTCAATTTGTTTTAAAAAAGGAGGCAATGTAATACTATTACATTACGATGATATATTAGTGTTACTTTAGTTTTTAGTTACGACAGGTGCAATGATGGAGTACCATCTAACATTTCAAATTTATTATTAATTTTTGTATGTAATTTTATTTTTGTCATATTCGGAGATGAGAAACATACTAAAATAATATACAATGTATTTTGTAACCTTCTTCTTGGAACTCCAATATAGCTAGAACTAATATAATAATATAATAATAATGTTGTTTAGGTCAACAGCCGAAAGGCTGGTTTTAACCTCTAGGGGTTTTACTAAGTAAAAACGAGGCATGAGGTGATTTACTATTGCCTTCCTTACCGAGTTGAAAGAATCCGCTTATCAGCATGCCAAGCCCTCCGAAAAGCACCTACTTTCTATCCTGCAAATGACACCACTTCATTCACCACAGGGACTGACTGTATAGTGAAATTCATTACTCTCAGAGAGGTTAATCTGATGAGTATCTTTTACACTTCTACCTCTTCTGTTCTTAAATAGTTCAGTCATAATTGTCTGACTATATGATAAGAAACAGAACTATTATTTGTTGCCCTGGAGCCAATAGATCGAGTGCAAATAATTTGAAACTCCACGTGCCTGTTATGGGAAAATAATAATAATAATAATAATACAATATTAATATATAATAATAAATTAATAATAATGTAGATAGAATAAAGATATAATATGATATGACATGTCTTTCTGACTAATATATATTTTTGCCTGTACAATATAATATAATAAAAATAGGCTAATGGTAATGATGATACAAACAATGAAAATTATTTTTAGTCATTACATAAAACCAAAATAGTGGCTTTTAAGAGAAAATATTCTGTTCGTTCGAAAATAGTTGTGGATATTACCGGTATGGAGAGAGTATCTCACTTTCGTTCTTTAGGGTGTAATGTGGGATTTGATTCTGATTTGGATATAGAGCAGAAATTAAGCCAATTCCCGAGGATATGCGGAGCTATAAGCAGACCTTTGGGTAATATACCGAGAAAGGTTACAAAACTTAAGTTCTACAGAGTTATGGCAGCTCCAGTTATTCTGTACGGAAGTGAGGCGTGGACAACAACAAAAAGCCAAGAGCGCAGAGTCCAGAAAGCAGAGCAGAGATGAGATTTCTTCGAAGAACTAAGGGGTGTACACACTAGAACATAATAAGGAATGAGGAAATATGGTCAGAATTGGGTATTTACAACTTGAACGAAAAGATAAAGGATTATCGCCAAAGTTGTAGACAGCACATGGCAAGGATGTCGGATCACAGGATACATAAACAGGCACACTGGTGTGCTCCAAAAGGTAAAAGGGATGTCGGTAGTTCTAGAAGAAGATGGCGATAGATAATATAGTTTGCGAGTGCGGAACAGGCTGCGGTCTAATCCTTGGTTGGAAGAAGAAGACGAAGAAGACGTAAGGAACTAGTAGGTTGCTGTAAATAGTAACGTTTCGTACGTACCAAGAAAAATCCGTTATAATTTCAAATGCTCTAAATTGGCAGCACTGTAATTGAAATATATTATGCGGTTTGACGGATCCGTTGATACAGTAATAATATGCTCAAAACGGTTTTAGGAAGTAATGATAAAACATTAATATCTTTGATTAAGTGAGAGATGTCTACTATTTAGACTGTTTAAAAATTTTATTCTCTATGTGAATATTTGTCATTTTAGTGAAATATTGTGTTTTAAGGTGAGTAATTATATCAAGATTGATTCCTAAAATATATCTAATGTATCAATTTGTAGAATGGGTATATTGTTTATGTAAACTGTGGAAAAATTTTGAAAGAGCAAGTTAAATGTAATGTGACTGGATTTTTCAGGACTGACATAGCTTTTCCACTTTAGTAGCAATTCTGAAAGCTCTAAAAGTAATAATATAATTTTAATTTGTCGATTTGAAGTTCTAAGAAATGACGCAATCCCGTATCCAACAAATTTCTTTATTCCTTTTTCAATGATTAAAACGAAAGATGAATTGAGATATACACCGCGAATTCCCCGATTAATTCACTATTATATGTCTTTGTTCTTTATTTTAAATCAGTTATTATGTTTTTCAACAAAATCTACGATTGCATTAGACAATTTAATTATCTATATAAAAAAATGTATTTGAGAAATTGAGTGTAAGGAGATATAGCTTGACTGATTGATGACTTTACGACTTTGTATCTCCCCACACCTAACCGATGTCAATTTCACCTGGGAACAAATATTTTTTCTTTAATCAAAATGTTACCCAGTAGAGGAATAAAAGTTAAAATACCGTTACTATAAGAAATTTTTATGTACTAGGTTATTCAGGAATCATGCCTTCGTGTGTCGTATGATACGAAATAAATATTAATAAATTTATAAGATCAGTTAAATAATTTATCAATTTTTCTTACTAAACAACATTATGTACAATCAAATTTAATTAAAAATTAACATTATTTTGTAATTACAAACACATTTTTCAAACAAAATTTACTAAACTTATTGGTAGGCTATAAAATTTGGAAGACTTTTCCGTTTCAATTGAAATGGAAGGAAAATCAAGAATTTGCAATACGTCTACATAATAAATTCATTTTTTATTAAGTGATGGTGTCTACATAAGCCTTGGCATTTGGGCAGATAATGTTAGAGTTGTTGTAGATAATTAAATGCCAGACTTAAACCAGAATTGAACCCGGAAACCCGACATAGAATTTAGTTGCGCTGAACACTACACCACGAGCGTTCTAATTATAAATGTAACGTAGCCACTACAATCTGAAGAACTTACCACCTTTAAGCACTTTCAAGACAAACCAAGATAAGATATTATAATAATGTGGTAAAACCTGCGTTTTTAGGACGACTGAATGAATGTCTTAGAATGACCGGAAATACTGGCCTATGAGAAGCAGATAGCTTAGAGAAAAGGACAAGATAATGGGTCTGAATATAGTGTATGAACAGTGTAAGTTGCAATGAAAAGAAGAATCGAATAAGAAAATGAACGGTTAATGGAAATGATCAGAAAATGAAGACAAAATTTATGAATACCTGTACAGAATAGATGACTAACCAGATCTTTATTACACTAAACAATGGATCTAAGAAGTCAGAAAGGATACAGGGAAAACTGGAATGAACCGAGAAAGTTTTAAACTAATGAACCAAACCAAATTTAGACAACTGGTTAGGTTACTAATTTTAAAAGCTTCCACAAAGACAACAGAAAAACCCGGATGGACGGACGAAAGGAGAAAAACCTACAGTGAAATAATTTTAAGAATGTGGGTTGCCAAAATCTTTTTATAGAAATATCTAAAATCACTTTTCCTAGTCTAAAATGGTCCTATAGGGAAAATGAAGATGTATCATTTGATGTTGAAGATGTATCACGTGCGGCTAAAAAAATCTTTTTGGATTTTCCTGTTGAAATCAGTTTTAAAGAAAGATAAGTTTGTTGAGTAAAATTAATCTTCTTCTTCTTCTGCCTTTCTAGGATTAGGCTTCTCTGCCTGTTCCGAACTCTCAAATCTGCCTATATCTTTCTCGGGCATCCTCGTTCTCTACTGCCCTCCGGCTTATAGCCCAGTGTTTGCTTAGGTATCCTATCCTCCCTCATTCTGTTCACATGCTCTAACCACTGCATTCTGCACTGAGACACTCTGTCGTTTATAGAGAAGATGTTGAGTTCTTTCCTTATCTTGGTATTCTTGTAACGATCTTTTCTACTACACTCATACGAAGTCGAAAAAATTTCATTTCAGGTGCTTGCAATCTACTCTCCTCTCGCTTTGATAGCACCCAAGTTTCACTGCCATAGAGTAGGGTTGATACTTCTATTGTTTTATGAAATTCACCCTCGTGTTTATGCTGGTGCTATTTTTTAAGGTACGGTGAATAGTTCCGCATATTTGCTGAAATCGGTGCATCTTATTGTAAGCATCCTTATCCTGTTGGTATGTTATACTGCAAATTAGATACTGAATTGGATATGTGACTGATATCCCACTTTCAGAAAAAAAAATTAATCTTCATCAAAATCGTTTAAAATATACGAAAGTTTTAATAAACTGGGAATGTCCTGTACATAAATTATTATACCTTTCTTTGAAATTCATTAAAAGATATGAATATAGCTACCGTAATATTGGTAAAAAGTGGTTTTTATTGAACTTGTTCAAGGATACAAGCATTAATGTATTGTATGTATTTCTACATTTATGCAAATATTTTTGTACTCTGTCATGTTTATTTTCTCCTATTCGTCAGCAGAAATACAAAACAGTAAAATAATAAAATAATAATGTATTTCAGTGCATTTTTGTTGTCCATAAATCATGTTTAATAGAAGAAATAGGTAACATAAATATTTAAAGTATCTAATAAATAAAATAAATAAATAATTTGGTATCCACAAGGTTATGCATTCTTTTCAATAAGTTTGTGCACTTGTTTCTTCTTTCAGTAAAATGTAAAACGCGTTTGCAAATTTTAAGTCATTTATGAAAAATCGTGTCACTCTAGACTTATCCTGGCATCTGTTAGTGCAACAATGGGTTGAGAGGAAGAAATTAAATTTTGATGATATCAATGAATAACACTAAAAATGCTAAAAAGTTTAAAAGTTTAAGATGTCGATCACTCTTGTACAGACTTAATGGTGCTGAAATCCCCGCGATGAACACACTATTACCTTTGAAGAAAGGCTTTAGGCCATCGGCGCTTGATCCTTCTCCGCGGATTATTTAGAGATAATTTCGAGATTTGTCTAATTAATCGTTTCAATAAAAATAAAAATGCTCTTTGAAATTGTATCATGAAATTCTAATGCGTGTATCCTACGTCAGTCGTCTGTCGAGATATAAGCCGAAGTACCGTGTGCTATTGTTGTCAAATTTGAACGTTTTTAATGTAACAGAAGGGCAGTCATTTCATTTAATCACAAGGGTTACTTGTGAAGGTTTCATCAATAATTATTATTTTTAATTTTGTAAGGCAATCCGCTATACATTTAAATAGATCTAAATTTTGCGCAAAACTTTTGCTCGATCAACAGCCTTTGACAGTATTGCCATATCATCAGTAAACATCGACATGATCGTGTTATGGACATGTAGGAACATCGTATGAGCCAACCATGTACAATAATGGCTACCTTGGGGTACGTCAGCCTTAACAGAATACAGCTGAGATAAGTCATTACTTTGTTTTACTTTAAAATATCTATCCTGAAGGTATGATTTTATTATTCTGTAGGCCTACAACACTTCCGGTAGCAAATGTTTTAGGTTGAACAGGAGCCCTACATGCCCTACATGATGGATTGCCTGCGACACATTCATAATTACACACAAACAGTAGGGTTTTGTCTCTAGGGTAGATAGAATGACATCGACAGTTCTATGACACTATTGGAGTGAGAAGGAAAGCCAAATTGATGATTAAGAATTATATTTTTGAATCTAAGGAAATGTTTATGCAAGGAAAAATTAATCTTTCAAATAATTATGACTAATAGTTGAGCTTAAAAAGTTTTATTTAGTTTTAAAACATTTATTACCTTAGTGTTGGTACAAATTTTGAAATCAAAAAATAAAATCTGAAAATTGATAAACTGTCTCTTCCAGGCCTTTTTATCAAACTAAAATATGTTCGACGTTAGGGCCGGAAATAACTTTTTACCAAGAGGGAGAGAAAATTTGAAAGTTTAAGAAAAAATCATATCTAATGAGTTAAACATCAGCAACTGTAAAACTTTTCAAATCAAATAAATATATTACAAAACGCTGAAACAACAATTTTGATGAAATTCTATTGGTAAACTGTAATATAATTTAAAGTTCGGAAATACAATTTAATTTTAATATAGATTTCTAAATAACAACGTTTTTTATTTTACAAAAAGTCGATGAAGGTCATGTATATATACATAAAACAAATAAAAGTACATAGAAATGTATTTTACGAGCACTGTTTTCTTCTATGTATATTTTAGTAACTACTACATACTTTTAACAGTTGCTTATTACATTAAAATACACATGGTGTAGGTAGACTGACCGTATAATAACTTTTAACTTTACAATAATAAATTATTCTATACTATAACAGTGTACTGTCAGCACTTTTCAAAGTTGTTTCGTATTTTTACTTTCTTAATCTTACGCATGCATCTATCAAACTGTCTTGTTTATTTAATTTAATCACATCATGTTAAATAATCATCGTTTATTTCATCAATAACAATTTTATGTTATAAGTGGTATTTCTTTGTTATGTCTGACTTCTCTAACTCGAATTTGAAAGAACCGATATTTTTACTTTTTCTTGACATTTAAACAAATATACCGTGCTTCCCAATAAATTTAACGTATAGGGAAATTAACATTTGATAATTTACTGTCATCTTTAATCTTATTATAAGGGTGTAATCTTACTTTTATTACTTCTGTCGTTTGGAAGCAGAATAAAAATGAGACTACAAAAAATTTTAAAAGCTAATATTTTAATTATTAATAAAAAAAAAACAGAAATGTTATTCTATTTCGACATAGCACGGCACTATCATGACACAAATTTCGCGTACTGTTTAGTAGCTGTGCGCGTTGAGAAGTCACCACAGTTTTTTTCTGTAACATCTGAGAATATTTACAATCAGTTTAAAATATCAAAACTATGAGTAAATAGCATGAACGGGTTCACATGATGAAGACAATACCCAATGGTATTGTTTCGGAAACGAAACAAAATTAAGTATAATTTTTAAAATATTAACAAGATAAAAGATGAATAGCATTAATAGAAAAGGTAACCAAATTAATAACGGTGATAGTAGAATGGGTAGAGGAAGAAGATGATATTAAAGATGATTTTGATGTTGATATGAACTTCAATTACTTAAAAAAAAGAAAAAAGTAGGTTAGTCGGTAAATCTAAACGGAAGGTCAAGCAATTTTATTCGTTCCAGTCGTGTCACGTCTTAACTATTATCAAGTAAATTAAGCGCCAAAGAATTCGGGTGATCTGCTAATTTTTCTTGATATTTTGAACTTAGTAGCGTGATTTCCTCTTTCACGGTGTTGACAAATAAGTCCTTATGCAATGTATCATTTGTCACATACCATGGAGCATTTGTTATTATCCAAACAGTTATAAAAACTGTGGTTATTATCAGGTCGAAAGTCTTACGGATAATAACCACAGTTTTTAGTTTTGATTTTATCGTACGAGAGTCGTGAGTTCGATTCCTACACTAACTAAATTTTTTTTATTTAATTTCTTTTCTAAATAATTTTATCAAAAATATTAAAAATAAATTGTTAACTTAATACATCTAATCTGGTTACGTATCAATAAAAAGTAAAATGTTTTTTTTTGTTCTTTTTTATTTTATAAATTATTCGAGATGGTTTGTAGTTATTCAGATTTAGAAGCCTTATAGCAACTTCGACTTTGATTAAGTGAGGCATTGTTTTAATTGGTAACGTTTACTATACGAGAAAAAAATATAAGAATTAAAATATTTCAATTATAATGTAAAATGTTTTTCATTATTCAATTAAAATAATTAATGATAATTTAACAAAATAACAAAAAAAATTAATTAGAGTGGGATTTGAACTTACAACTCTCGTACGTTAATATCAAAAGAAAAATTGAAGAGCCGTTTAAACGCACACACCTACTGAACAAACACCAAAATACGCGAAATTTGTTTTATGTAAGTACCACGCTATGTCAAAATTGAATAACATTTTTGTTTTTATATATTAATAATTAAATTATTAGCTAATAAAATCTTTTGTAAACTCATTTGTATTGTGTTTTAAAACGATTGGAGTAATAAAAGTAATATTACACCCTTATATAAGATAAAAATGTTGACAGTACATTGTTCAATGTTTATTTACCTACACAACAAATTTGTTGAAATTTGCTGTTTTAGAGAATTTAAAATCCTACAACTTTTATTTCAACATTTTTTTTTGGATAACGCTTAGTTTAGCAGTAATAAGCGATTTTCTGTTTTTTCTCACGAAAACGTGTAAAAAATTCGATTTTTATTTTTAAGATTTTAGCCTTAGTATGCATTTTACGATAAAAGTGTATAAAATCAAATTTATAGAAAATTAAAACATCTTAAACTTTTTAGAGCATTTTTCTTTACAGCGTCTAGTTTAACGTGAAAGAGCGATTTACTCTATTTTTAAGCCAAATCGAGGTTGATTTTTATTTTGCGTCTTTCACTCATAATTAAAATAAGGTTATGTTGTGTGAGGTTAGTTTTCTTGTTTATTCCTAATGCTTTAATACTCATGTTAGGTTATATTGTTAATTATTTGCATTGGCAAGAGAAAGTTTTGTAAGTGTTTCAAACCAATTTTTTAAAATTTCCCTTACGTCGCATCAACTGCAACGGTCATTAGTGACGACGTTGAGGTGTAACTATAGGGTGATTAAAAAAGAGCGCCAGTTTTGATATATCAAATTAAGAGATTTATTTTATTGAAAAACTGAAAATAAATACATCAACAAGTTCATCTTACCTTCCGATTTCATGTATGAAAATAGATGTCATGCATGTGTCCTCCTCTACTGCGCTGGCACGCATCAACTCTGTCCATGAAATTAAATATTACTGCACGACAAGTTTCGACTTCCATTTGCCCGATAACCCGTCGAATTTCCTCCTTCAAGTCATTGATGTTTCGGGGTTTATTGGCATACACCAATGACTTCAGATGACCCCAAAGATGAAAGTCACAAGGCGTCAATTTTGTTTGCGAAGGTGTCATCATCCTGCCGTTTTCTCAATACCCAGTCAACAAACTGTCGTCTCTTCTGGTGGTCTGCCACTTTCAAATGTTGCGTCAACTGAATTTTATACGGGTGATATTGGAGATCGTACCGAAGAATTCTCCGTACAGAAGAACATCGTAAACCCAATTGTTGAGAACGGCGACGTATTGATTTTGCTGGGCTAACAGCCACATTATCACGAACCAACGCAACGTTCTGCTCAGTTCGGCCAGAACGACGACGTCCAGAACTTTTAAGGTCGACTGTTGAACCCGTCTCAAAAAACCTTTTCATGAGCCTGCGAACTGTTGATTCATTCGGTGCTTCATTACGTCCTAGAGTACCGCGAAGTCGCCTGACAGTAGCCGCATAACTCTCTCCACTCTGGTAAAATGTTGTGACGATTAACACTCGTTGTGCAATAGTAAACTTCTCCATGGTTAGACACAGACTGCGAGAGTACGACACTGCGAACAAGAGAAACTACAACTGAATCGTCAATCGGAATGTTCTCCGAAATAGAAATGAGGACTAACAATGTTGCCAACCGATAAACAAAAATTTACCAGCCGTTTAAAAACCGGCGCTCTTTTTGAATCACCGTTATATAAAATGGAGGATGAAATTATTTTTTGGAACGTATGAAAATATGCCGTGCCTGAGTGGGATTTGAACCCATGACCACATGATGAGAGGCGAGCACGTTACCAACTACGCTAATACGGCCGGCAGAATCATACCTTGATAACGTATCTAATATCCATGAATAGAAAAAGTATTTAGTAGTGATTACATAAAATATTTTTCATAGACGTCTCCACTCGTTTTCGTAGTTAAAACATTTCTCCTTTTATCATTATCTTAATGTAGTAAACTGTTGACTGTAAAATATTTTTATAAAATGTGTTGTTGTTTAGGTCAACAGGCAAAAGGTTGATTTGAACCTCTAGAGGTTTTACTAGTAAAAACGAGGAGTGAGGTGGTTTACCTTACCTCCTCACTGACTGGAAAAGTAGCTTATAACCTTGCCCTCTGAAAAGCATCTACTTTCCACCCTGCAAATGCCACCTTCACTTCATTCACCTAAAAAAATTTATGAACTTAAATTAAAAAGCTAAACTTAATGAAAACTTAAATTTATGAATTTAAGATAACTTATAAAATACGTTAGTTATATTTATTTGTATTTATAACGTGAGATAGATTAATACATTAGTTTAAAGACTGGTTTTTCAGTGGTTAAGTAATCGAATGATTCAATGTATGAAACATGATCGTATGTATTTAGCAACAGTACTTAATCAGTATCGTGCGTTAACAAATGTGTTTTCCCCTTATATGAATTACAACAAATATCTATTTTGCAACTGTTTTGTACTACTTCAAGCATACTTTAGATTATTTTTTACTTGTGGTTTTGTTTTAAAACTGTTGCTCAAAGTAATGGTTATTAAAATGTTGCCAATAAAAATCAAGTACTTAAGTTATTAAGTAAAATGATTTAGTCACTGTCAGTATTATCACACGTGTTGGTATTTCACACATGTTTTCGTTTTTTTTGTTTTTTTTTTGTTTAATGTCCGACTGTTCTGCAATTACTGCTAATGCAGACGGTGAAGAATGAAATGATTTTTTTGTAACGTATGAAAATATGCCGTGCCTGAATGGGATTCGAACCCAAGATCGCATGATGAGAGGCGAGCACGTTACCAACTGCGCCAATGCGGCCAGTTGGTTTTCGTTTTGTTAAATTAGGCGAACCGCCACTGATAAAGTGTGTATGAGTATCGCTGTGATGTCATTTTATTATTACACTAGAATGAATAACTGCCCATATCAGACAAGTGGAGTGACAAATTATTTACTCTCAATCTGTTCGTTGGAGGGCTAAAATAAAAGGTTCTGTTTCTTATCTCATGGTCAGCCAATTAAATGACTGAATCATTTAAGAACAGAAGAGGTAGAGGTTTATTTCAAACGTAAAAGACACTAATCAGAGTTATCTCCTCTGAAAGTAATGAAGTTCATTATACAGCCAGACCCTGGGGTAAATGAAGTGAAGGTGTCGTTTGCAGAGTGGAAAATATGTGCTTTTCAGAGGGCCCGGCATGCTGATAAGCGTACTTTCCCACTCAGTGAGGAAGGCAAGGTAAGCCAACTCACTCCTTGTTTTACTTAGTGAAACCTCTACAGATTAAAACCAGCCTTTCGGCTGATGACCTAAACATCAACAGAATGAATAAATATGTTAGCGCAATTGTTTTATTAAAAAATGTAATAATAATAATAATAATAATAACAAACAGAATACTGTAGTTTGTGTTTGATTGTCCAATCTTTCAGTTAAGTGAATATTGTTTACAAAATATCAGTTCCATACATTTCTACAACTTCATTCAACGATTTGAATTAAAATGTACGTGCTCCTCCAACATTTGGCTCTATTATCCTAACTTTTCTTTATTTCAAACGTGAATAACTTAAGTGTCGGACATCTTTCCGCGGTTTTCGTTTTCTCTCTTTCAGTCCAAATATTACTTCGTTTCGTTCAACTCAAAACAACTATAATCATATAATACCTAATGGTTTTTATTTTATTTTTTTCACCTTTTCTATTTCACCTTTTTTCTGAACCATTTTTTAAAATTTTCATTACTTAATCTATGTTTAGTGTTATTAGACCTTTATTCGTTTTCTTGAATCATCTTCGTGTCTGCTTGTATTCATTTAGCTTTTCAAATATCTATTTTGTAAGTCTTAATTGGGTCATCCTTTCCAAATGTCCATGAAACCTCATTCTGTCCTATCTTATTATATAAATATATATATATTCATGCGAGGATTTACAACCCCAGCCGTATCTTGCTTCCTGAGCACCACCTTTCTCTGTCACGCCAGTCCGCATCGGACAGCCGCCGCAAAGATATTGCCTCCTGCACCCCATCCAACCATGTCACTTCCGGCCTACCTCTTCTTCTCCTACCGGCGTCCACTCCCATACCCTCTATGGCTACCTATTATCTTCCATCCTCTGCAAATGGCCATACCATTTTAACTGCTTCCGGGATATGGTATCCATGATATTTCCTTGAACGCCCATTCTTCTCCTAATTTCAGAATTTGGAATTCAATCGATCGGCGACACACCACAGCTCTGCCTCCAGAAATCCATCTCCACCGCTTTTAGGCGATCCTTCTCTCTCTTTGTCAATATCCACACTTCCACAGCATAGATACGCACACTCTTCAGAATAGCATGACAAATATTTATCTACGTCTCCTTCCATATTTAATCATTCCAAAGGACAAAATTTAACTGCCCTATAACCCTTCGCCCTAGCGAAATCTTGCTGTTTACTTCCGCTGCACTTGTTCCATTCCTATCAAAGTTGACTCCTAGGTATAAAACTTTCACAGCTTTTCTCTACACTCGTACCCAGCTGAATATCATTTCCTGGCTCACCAACAGTAAGGTTTTCAGTCTTGTTTACATTTATACCGAGCCTCCATTTTTCATACTCCTCTTACAGCTTCCTCATCATATAGCTGGCATCCTATCTTATTTATAATTTTGGAAATATATTGTATATCTTATTTATATATCTTATTTAATATATTATTTATATCTTATTTAATATATTGTATATCTTATTTACAATTTTAGAAATATATTGTATGAATAAATTACCCTTAATTATAAACCCTTGATCAAAATTGAACTTTTGTACCAAAATTTTCATTTAAAAACCTCTTTTAAGACAATCTGGGCTTACGGTGTCCAGCTCTTTGGAGCAGCGGTAGAGAGTAACTTAAAGCCCACCCAGACCTTTCAGTCAAAATTATTAAGACTTGCTTCTGGTTCTCTTAATTATGTAAGCAATAAAACCCTTCACGACTTCGAACTACCAACAGTAAAGGAACTAACCGCGTCCTCATACAGTAAATTTCGTGAACGACTAAATAACCATCCAAACCATTTAGCCCGTGACCTGACTATAAGGTACTTCCCAAATGTACGATATCTAAAGCAAAAATAGAGTAAAAACCTTTTGGTTTGAATAATGAACAACACCCACAGTTCTAAACAGAGAATGTATCACTGGATACCTCTCTCCTAAAAGTTAAATTTCCCAACGCCCGGTAAATATAATTTATTGTGTACGCAAACTGTACAGCTCATTGCACAGTCCCGTAGTAAAAATAAAATAATTTTTAAATTTAAAAGACATACAAAAATGTATTTAAATGGTCATATGAAAATTTTCTTACATGCTTGAATTTCATTTCAGCAAAACAGAAACAAATTAAAATAGAGTTAGGTTAATTTGACTCTTTTATAAATTACATCATGGAATAAATATTTTAAGGGTAAAATTTAATAACTTAATATCAATTAAATATTTTTTAGGAGTGTTATACAAGATGACATCAAATATGAACAAAAATTTATTTTTCAAGTATATATTAACATTGAATTGTTTACGAATTCTTTGTTCGTAAGAAAAAACAAAATAATTTAATTATTATTTTACAGTATAATACCTGAAAAATTGTATCAGTTTCAACATAATTTTTTTATAAATTAAAAACTATTGCGTATTGTTTGGTGAAAGTCCAAAATAAATTTACGAAACTGATATTTAAAATTTATTAATAGGTCCTATCCTTCAACCTGATCTTGAACTGTATTTAAAAAATAAAAGGGCGTTAAATATGTGTATAAATAATACATATAAAATAAAATACAGAAGCTGTCGCCACACACATATCTTCAAACATTCAAATGTGAAAGTTAGTCTTAACTCTTTTTAATTTGTAGTGGAACCGCCCTACGGTCTATGGGCCTACATTTTTTTAAACACCTACGAAACGTAGTCATATTTTATGTAAGGAGCCAGACGAAGTGCTCTTCAACCTAATAAGTCTATTATTTTAAAAATAAAAGTTGGTTCAATATTCATATAAAGTCAAAAGATTGTTTATAAATTGTAATTTATAATAAATTTATCGTAATTAATGCATAATATTTAAGTCTGTCAGCCCACATCCATCCTTTCATGAATACAACTAATAGTAGACCATCTTCGTGGCTTATTCGGCAAGTAAAATCACTCGATTTTTAACCTATAGGTCCTGGGTTTGATTGGATGTAAGATTCAGGAATTGTTTCCCGTTTTATTGATCTATTCTGTGTTGGGTGCGAAAAATGTGTTAAGTCAAAAATCGAAGTTTTAAGAAATAAACATTTAAAAGTTTTAAAAAATCTGTGAAATCGATTATTTGTACTATGCGTTTCAAAAATTATTTGAAATATATTTAAACAATTCTTTATCGCTTTAACATAAAATACAGCCAATTGGGTTTGTATCTGCCGTGATTTTGCGGCTCTTAAAAAAAAGTGCTATAATCGATTTGACTTGACACATTTTGCACATCGTAGTTTAATCTACCGTCGAGTGACTAGTAAAATACATTGTACAATAAAAATGAATATTGATATTAACGCATTATTCTTTTATTAAACCTTTTATAACAATAAAAAACAATATGATAATACAAACAAATTTATGATAGTATATACATTACTTTAAAAAACCTATGTGATCAAAATAAATTTTTTCTTATCTAAACGCAGAACTTTAATTATTAATAATTTACTAAACATTATTTTTACAATTTTTAATGTTAATGATTTTGTATTACAGTACTTAAGTGTTTTAAAAAATGTACTAAATTTTGATAGAAAAAAAAATAAAAGATAAAACCAACAACAAAATCAAACTGTAAATAATATTTTTAATCATCGTTATCACTTTCTTGAATAATTGTATCTGGAAGGGTATTTCTGATAGATTTTGATGTCTCCAGGTCTTTGTAAAAGTTGTGAAATACAGAAGAAATGAATGGCATGAGTTCCATCAAGTCTTTTTTTTCTCGATAGATATTTTGTTTGGTTCGTTGTACCTTAGGCATGGATTAAATTTTATGTCATTTCGTTGTCCTCGTCTTCTGAAATTCAGTCTTTTAAAGTTGTCACTGTCTAATTCGTTTTTGTAAAAAACAATTCCTGGTTGATCTTTTTCATAGCGCAGCCACTTTATATTTCTCCAATTCACAACGTTTCCATCTTCATCAACCTTTCGCAGTTGAAGTTCATGTTTCAACAATCCAGCAAAGTCGAAAAAATTTTCTCGCGACATTTCTTTGACAATAAATTGTCTCTTCTTACCTGCCTGGCGAATCAACTGGGCCCAGTCATGTGGATGGTCTATACTACCATTAAATTTTTTCTTTTTCCTCTCTATTACACTGTGATCAGCGTCGCATTCCATGTGTGTATGGCCTGACAATAGAAATTTATGGTCAATCCTTTCCAACGTTGAAGAATGTTTTAATGCTACCATCCAAGTGACAGCAATGTGGCTGTTCTTATTCTGACCACCACATGCGTCAGAATACATAATAACATTTTTAATTTTTGGCGAAATATCATTAAGCAGAAAACTGTACAAACAGGAACCTACTTCATTGGCACCTCTTCCTGCTATACCTTCATGCCACAAATAGCAGAATGGTTGTCCATCATCGCAGTCATGTACTGTTAAATTGAAGGTCCAAAGTTGCCTTTTGTAAAAAGCAACAGAATTTTGTATTGATGGAGTAGACAGACATTGCTGCATGTCGAAACAAATAGTCTTACTTACTTCATCAGTTGATGTCAGCAATTTATCATTCTTCTTAGTTTCATAGGCTAATTCTGCCAGTTTGTGGTGAGCAGCTAAGTCTTCCTTAAAAGCTGTACTGTTTTCGTTACTTTTTATTTGTAAAGACAAATTGTCGCAAGTTGCACATGTATCAATTTTTGGTTTTTTATGCTAAGGTTCATGCTATGAAACTCTTTTTCAAAAAGCCGTCTGCTGACTGATGGCTTTGCATCTGAATTACATTTTTGTTTATATTCTTCATAGAGCCCTGAAAGAGTAATGAACGATGGAAGAAACCTTTTTTTACAATCTCTCCGTGTGTAATGACTTTCGTAGGTTGTGATACAGTTTAAAAATTGCCTTATTCTATTCATATCATCCTCAGATTTTTTATTTTTGGGTGAATGAGAACCCCTCGCATCTAACTGCACAATCCCAGAGTCAGAAGATCGTTTTGTTTGGATGACAGTCTCCATAAATCTTCGACTTTCCCCAAATACCTTTAAGAAACACGTCTTGCAAAACTTTTCCCTTCGTCCTTGTTCACACAACGTAACACATTAACACATTAACGTAACACATAACGTAATACATTACAGTAATCTGCCGAAATCGATTTTGACCATCTTCATTTCTAATTCTTGTACTTTTCTTATCGCTTATTTCTACTAAAGAAGATAAATAACTAATTCTTCTGTTAAAATTTCCCATACTCCAGTAATCATTAAATAATTTTTTATGTACTTCATTCGTCATTTTTTTCTGGTAATGATTCTTACAATTACCTAATGGATCCATTTTTCTTTCTGGCACAATTTTTCCTTTCCCCGTTTTGTATTTTTGCCCAGTATTACGACAAAGTTTCCTTTTTACCCTAACTTTTCGAGAATCGTCTTTTATCCCACGGATCTTTACAGAACCCCGATTGGTGAGTGAAACGGTCTTTATAGAATCAATATCATTAGAGCTTTCATTGTCTGTAGAGACGATGTTTAGTGTACTTATTTGAGAAGACTTACCTTCAGTCAATGAAAAATTGTCGATGGAAGATTTTTGCTTACATAATGTCACGTCCTTCTTACTTTTCTTTTTTTTTACTTCATCATCAGAGTCCGAAACATTGAGGTCATCGACAGTAAAATCTGGATCGTTATCGGAATCGTCCATCATAGCTAAAATATCTGGGATTGAAGGAGCAGGACTTGACTCTGAAAAGAAAGAATACCATTACTAAATTATTTAGATCTAGGTAAAGAATTAATTGTTTTATTAAAAAAATGTGTAGCCTACCTACACATATACATCTCATAATTTAGTAGTAATCCCCAAGCATACTTATAAATTAATTTGAATAGTAATTTTTGCATGAATAGATTAGTACAAGTATAAGTTAGAGGTTAAAGTTAAGAGCAATTTCAAGTACAGTAGCCTACTAATAACCCTTTGGGCTCTAATGAAATTTGACTAAATTTCTATTTTATTATTATATTAATTTATTACTTACTCTTTTATTATTGTAAACAAAATTCCTTTTTAATACAAAATCTATGCTCCTACTTGCTTGATTTCTAAAGTTTTTAATCACTATTATATTTTGTTAGCCAATATACTCATAAAAATGTCAAATGAAAGTAATTTTTTATGACATATAATAACCTAAAACATTCTTACTTTCCAAAATAATTTTGATAAACTGCTAATATACTATCATCTCCTAGCTATTATGGTGACAAATTTTACCATAGTAATACAGTACTTGTAACTTTTTCTTGAAAATTTGTAAGTATTACTGAATCTAGATACTAATATAAAAAATTAAGTATTACGTACCTCTACTGGAATTTCCTTGTTCATTTTGTAGCACCATATTTAGTAATTGTTTTCCTCTGATACCATCGTGTAGATTTAGACAAAAATATTCTTTAAAAAAACTTACAAAACAAACAGAACTCAAATTTAAAATGTAATGATAACTAACGTAAGTAAAACAGATAAGTAAATGATAAGTAACGTAATACAAAACATAAACTGTGAATAATAGAAAACACGTGAAAGTAATATTACAAAGCAACCTCTGTTCCTGAACAGTAGACAACAAGTGTTTGAAGGGACTTTCAGTCCCTAAAATATATCTTTCTGACAAAAGCTGCAGTGTAGGTTGTTTTATTTTGTCTAGAAACAAAAAATTGTTTATAAACGGTACGCAGAAAGCGCATTTGGTATGGTGGGCAAAGAGAGTCAAGTCATCAAAATACGTGACTTGACACACTATTCACAATACCCGATAATAAAGGATGGTGAGCAAAATGTGTTAAGTCCTCTTATACTGACATAACACACTTTGCACAACCAAACATTGTAATTTCGTGAACAAACACGTTTTTCACAATCAAATATATTAGCTTACAATAGGAATATGACTTAACACACTATACCCACGAGTAGCCCTGATTTTTCTCTATTCAGGCATAAAGTAAACACATTTGACGGTTTTTTTGACTTAAGAAAATGATATTTAATGATCAAACTATTGATTCAGCGTTCAATAATAATAAAAAAATTATTTTCATCCCTAATGTGTGTACGTTGAAATCTGTTCAATTTAATAACAATAAGCAACTAATAACCCAATACAATGAGGTGTAATCTTGTAAAGACCCAGGCCGACCACTCCTAAGAAAGGATGATTAATTGAACCCCAACCATCAAAGTGCACCGGAACCACCGTCTATAGTCATTTTCACGTTCAGATGACACAATGGATTTTATGGGAATCGTCACTGCGATTAGCGCAACTAAAAACATCAATTAAAGGCATCTGGATGCGAATATAAATACATTTTTTAAACCTCTATAGAACACGTATATTTTAAGGTAGAACTACAATTCAATTTTTGCTTAACAGGAAAAATTATGTATCATGTAGAATGTTTAATGAATTGTAAAAAATGAAAAATAACTGCAAAAACTTTTCTTCTATAATGGGGGGGGGGGGAGGTTAAAATGAATATCTTATCTATTTTACTACAGACCTACTAATACCTTCTCCACATTCCCTCGCCAGTCTTTCTAAACACTGCGTGATAAATGTAAATAAATGATGCAATCAGTTTTTACAAACCTAAGAAAATCTTTCCCAGAACAGAATATCGAAAAAATATTTCACATTTGGAAACGTTTGTTATAGATGTGGCGCGGAGGAGGGAATGTTATTGGTTATGATGGCATTGATTGATCTACAAAGTCGATGTTTGAGTATGTGCTAGTAGCAGTCAAAGCCTCATAAGAAATACATTGTTGTATACTCCTCCGTTGTGTCAACTGAACGTGCAAACGACTATAGTATTCAAATTTGTATAGAAGTAACTACCTTTACTATGATTTGAAGCAGGAATCTTTGTCTCCGAAAATCAGCTGTTAAAGAGCTGACGTGCGGCGACGACTTTACTTCATCAATTTATATAACAAAACGTAATCATAGCTGCAGCTTGCACTTGTAAAAAATCTAAGTTTAAAAATTAATAATATAGGAACTATAAAATTTATATGCCCACTATGAAACTATAATAATCCAATGAGATGAAAATGATATGTATGGCCTTTAAATGTGCTAAAGTCTTCTACAGACTCAGGTCGATCATTTCTATGACAGCATGGTCAATTGAACCCCAACCATGAAATTACACCGGTAACCACTGTAGAGTATTCACATCCATATTAAAGTAACCTTTTATTAGAATTTTAAAAATATTAAAGTATCAGTGAATTTTGAGTTATGAATTTCTTAAACCTACTTGACAATTTTTGTAAGATTTTACGTCCCAGAAATTCAATTCGTAACTATTAAATAATAAGATATTAAACACTTAACGAAACAAATTTTATTTAACTCAACAATAAAAGTTCACGAACGAGACACATCACGTTGCTAAGCCTTCGAGAAGGTTCCAAACAATTAACGACTAGAATATTCCAAAACCGTTGAAACCTTTAACACAATACAAGCAACATTATAGTGTGTGAGTGCATCAAAAAAAAAAATGACTCACGTCAAACTTCTTTACATGAATCTTCAGTAGCCTACGGTATATTTTTATTATCAACATTTTTATTTTTTTAGAAAATTAGAAAAATATCGAAAATGATAATATGAGAATATTCATCAAAATTTAAGTAAAGTTGTAGTATTTTGAAAAATTAAAAAACTTTGCTGATTACAAATTGGGAAACAAGGGTCACAGACGTGGGTTACTATTTTTGAATATGCTTATTTATCATTATTCACGTTTATTTCCTGTTTCAAAGGGTGTACAAACTTGAATGCTCTTATGTTTCCTTCCGTTTCTCCCAGCTATTTGTCATTCCTTCCTATTCCTTTCCATTCCACTCGACATTTTTCTTATTGATACCCTGTTCAAATTCGTGTTTTTTATGTTGTGCCTGAATGTTTCTCAGTTGTCCATGTCGATTTCTGTGAGTAATAGATTTTTGAGGTCTCCTTATCAGTTTTTTTTTGTTTTCATAGTTTTGTTATCATAACTTTTAAGTGTTATTAACTTGTATTCTGTCGGGTTTTTAAATTTTATTCTAACGTGTTTTTAATGTTATTGATCATTTTCTCTTTTGTGGTACTTCTTAGTTTATGTAATAAGTGATATTAACTATTTTTTTCTTTTTGCTTTTTATCAGTGCTATTATTGTTGTATTGAAGTATTTTTTTGTTACGTATTTTTTGTAATTAGAGTAAACCTCCTTCAAGGCTTTGATCTTTTGGAGGAGTAATAACAGAAAACAATAAATAAATAAATCTAGTTTGGCTTATTGTTTTGGTGATTGTGATATCAAAGATTTATTTTATCAAAATGTTCTTATACATTCTTCGTATTATTTCGTAAATTTTCTATCTTCTGAAAGTGTCTGTAATTTCTGTGTGTTTCTCCTAATGTTGGCCTGTATTCTTTTTTTGTTGACTGGTGCAAACATTTTCCTAAGGATTTCAAAGATCACACAAACAAAAATCACACAAAACGTTGTGGATTGTAAATCACGTACTATCGTATGGTGGGACACGTCACTTTGTAAAATTTGAATTGTGGTTCCTAACTCTGACGTATCTGTAGATTCGTCAGTTTGTGATGCGGTCGCTAACGTAATGAAACCGTAAACTGTATGTGACGTATTCGAATAAGTACGCCTATATAGTTATATATAAAACTAAATACTAATAAAATTGGCATTTTATAGGTATCTCCTTGATGAGGTTAGGTAGCAATCGTCAGAATATATCCCAATATCCATATTTTTATGCATAAGATATATGTCATCGCATTTATATAGCGTTGCCTAAATTAATGTAGAATTTATAAAAAAACCAGTGGATCATCATGTATTTGTTAATATTCATTTTCGATCAGGATACTTTTATCTGTAGAGATACGTCATTTGTTTATATTACATAATTGTGTATATTGCCATAAATCACGTACCGTCGTAACACGACAATTTATACATTATTGAAAAAAAAATTATTAACTTACATTATTATCATAAAAGTATCAAAGAAAATAAAACAGTCTTTTGTTGATTATTTAAAGCAATGATTAAGGTTCTATTGTAAATTATTGCTGAGATGTAGGATTGAAAACTTAACACAAAACTTCAAACGGCTCTCCTAGAAAAACTGATTTTCAGATAAGACGGTTTGTGATGTAGCCGACGATATAAGGGTAGGAAAATATTATTTTCATGTCAATTTTCCAAAATCAATTTTCCACCCTAAATACACATACAGGCTCCCTAAGCTAAAAAATATATCATATTTTTAGCGATTGGTGTGTGTGTGTGTGTGTTTGTGAAGTTAGATGCAACTATAGCACCCAACACGAATATTTTCTTCAAAATTGGTTATTCGAAAGTAGTAGTTTATTCGTCTGATTTTTTACTTTTTTGTAGTTTTTTCTCAAATCGGCTTCCACGACTTTTTTTTTAAATCGCTTCATTCACTAAATAACTCTATAAGAATGGGTAAGAGCCATACTATTGAAATTCTTCGGAGGGGGGCTTGTTTTACTCTCCTGGTAAAAAATGTTTCTTTAAATTGTGATCTTAATATGCATATTAGGGTAAAATGTATAAAATTAAAGTTGTTGTAAATTAAAAAACCTACAGCTTAATTTTAAACTTTTAATTGTTTTACTTTATTACTTTTTTTACTTAATTTACAGTCGCATCAACAGCTCGATCAACTGCGACGGTGGGATATGATTAGTTGATTTTTACCTGGTAAAAATTTTCAGATCCTGGCCAGGAATCGAACCCGGAACCTCCGCTTGGTAGGCTAGCACGCTACCACTACGCTATGGAGGCGGCCAAACACTTTTTCTATAACGCATAGTTTGGAGACAAGTAGTGGTTTTCTGTATTTTTGTTAGACAAAACCGGTAAAAAAATGCTATTTTTAATAAAATCATCTTCCTTTGTATCCATGTTACTCCAAATGTTTGTTTAATCAAAGTTATAGCAGATAAAAACTTCTACAACTTTAATTTCAAACATTTTTTCTACAGAGCCTAGGTTAGCATGAATTAGTGAATTTTGGTTCTTATAAGTTTTCAGAGGTTGATTTTTATTTTGCTTCATTCACGTTGGCAAGAAAAATTTGTCAGCGTTTCTTGCTATACATTTTTTAAATTTCTTTTATTTCTGGTTTTTTCAAGAATTAGTGTAATTCGTGCTGCTTATATTGCTTCTGGTGAAAAACTGTATTGTATTGTTTGAATTTTACATTGATAGAGATTGTACATGTTCATTTATTATTACACAGTTTAAAATTTTAAATCAATCTAACAAGGATTTATAGTAGAATTAAAAATAATACAATAAAATTTTATTACATTTTACAAATTTCTCATAAGTTACAGTAAAATACGCGTTAAAATTTTGTATACGGCATTTTTTTACCCAATAATTTTTCTTTAAATATGCGATTACATAATGTAAAACCCACATTAAAATCCAGTTAAATGCACAAAAGAAATTTATGTTCATAATCAGAGCCAGGAATATAATTGAATTAGTGGAATAAAATTACACGGTGCATTGCTGTATTCATTGTGTACGTAAGAATACTAACATTATTTATTACATTGTAATACAAAATATTTAATATCCTAAAATATACTATTACTATAATAAATCATGGTATGACATTACTGTATAATTTACTTAATGCAGAACTTAAGTATTTAATAAATTAATTAATTATAGTGTCAACCGATAAATAACTTTGAAATATTAGTATTTTAAAACCAATGGGATATTTTGTGTCAATTTCATTAACTAATTTATTAATTATAACAAAATTAATTAATTATTTATAAATTCTGGATTCAAGGTAGCTGGTAAGTCCCTCACTATTTGCACATATTGGAGAAGTTCTCCACTCATCCAGAGTCACCACTTGAGGGATGGAAAATATGGATCTTACCAGTCATCCTCAATAAAGTTTTTTTGCCAATTTAATCTTTAAACTCATTAGTGCAGGGATTGAACTTCTGTTCGTTTCGTAATAATAATAATAATAATAATAATTGTTGTTGAATAATATAAAATTTTTCTTTAATTTAGTTAATGTTTGATTTTTACAAAAACAATTTCTTTGTTTGTTTTATTTTAAGTCGTATCCAAAATTTTGAACACTTTCCAGGCAAGTTCATTAATAAATTATCAATCCCCACACACTTCGTTTTGCATTCATAAATTTTATATTTTTTCTGATCATGCAATACTTTATAAATTTTTCCGAAGAAATGTAAATGTTTTAGTGTTCAGGAGGCAAGTAAAAATTTTCCCAATAAACTTCGTTAGTATACTACAATATCACAGTATCGATTCAATTAATGAACGGATTCTAATATGTTAAAAATAAATACTACTCTTCAAGATAAAAATAAAATTGTGAAAATTTTTTGAATTTAAATATAATATTATTATGAATTTATTTCAGGCCTGGGGTGGTCACTTTAAATATATGTTTTTTAAATTTATTTTATTTTATATTTTTTAATGAAACACTTGTTGTTTCAATTAGAGAATTTCACTCTTTACGTTACGTTAACCTTCTGAAAGGATTATTATTTTCTATTAATATTTTTTGTAGCTTTTATAAAATACAAATTTACTTTATATATTGTAAATTCTTGTTACAATAGCATGATTTATAATTATTATTAAGATACGTACGTGCAAATTTTTAATTTATTAATTATAATACTTGTAAACTGTACTTATATATTTATATTGTAAATTAATAAATTGAAGTCATTTTATTTATTAATTTATTCGGTAATGTCATGTTTTTTATAAAAATAAATATAAATATTTTGTATAATATTATTAATGTTAACAATGGAAAATTGTAAAAATAATTCAAAACATTTCATTAAAACAGACTTGTTTTTTAAGAACGATTGTTGTTTAAGAACAATTTTTACATTTAAAAAAATTGTTATTTAATTTTGTTTTTGTTAAATAAGGCTGTTAAATTATTTTTGAAAGAGTAATTAATAATTTTGTATAATGTTTTAATTAATTGTTTATTAAATTTAGTCAAAAAGTTAAAAATGTTGAGAATAGAAAAATTCACATTTCTTGAACAAATTTAAACATATTTGAAAACCTATTTGTAAACTTATCCTTCTTACCTTAGATATTTGAAAATCAGTTCAACATAACATATTGTGTCGAGTGAATAAAAAAATAATAAACAAGTTAAGTTTCTTATTTTGAAAGTTATGCATTTACTTACATCGATGGTTATGAAAATAAAACAATTTATATTATTTATATTATTACGAATTCAAGCATTCCAGTCAAAAACATTACGCCTTATAGCAAATGCACCTCTTTACGTTAGCAACAAAACCTTACATACAGATTTGAAAACACCACTTGTACAAAATTCCATTGAATACCTATACAAATGCTTTCACGACAAGTCACACGAACACGAGAACCCCCTGGTGCGTTCACTTTCCTCCGTCCATTTACCTGATAATCCCCCTAGACGCTTTAAAAGACGCTGGAGTAGAGACCTGCTAATTTGATATACAAATTTCATTCTTGGGGAGGCACCAATGGGGGCCCTACCCCTCTCATGCCTATCATGTCATTTACATTATTATCATAATCATCACATTTGCTTGTTGTAACGTTTTACAGTTGTAAATAAAGAATTAAAAAGAAAAAAAAAATATTATTACAAGTTAGTTGTTGCTAAATAAAGACAAAAAAGAAATTAAATATATATTAAGAATTACAAAATAATAATTTCAAGATGAGCTTTACTAAATATTATATTTAGTAAAGCTTATATAAATACTAAATATTTTATTTTAAAGACTTAATTTTGAAGAACCATTTCTTTATAAAATTATATGAATACAAAAACGTATTAAATTTCTAATTAAGATTGGAATAATTAATAAAATGTGTTTGAGTATCATGTAACATTTACAAGATACCTATATTTAATTATATAATGATAAAATATAAATAATTAATTACAACATTAAAGCAATGCTGAAACCTTTGAAAACAAATCAAATATTAAGGAGTATTATATCATCAACGGGCTTAAAATGATAAAACATTCCAACGCTGCTTTATTTAACAGATCTGATCAGAAAAGGGTAGAGCATTCAACATTTAGAAAGTACCATCATTTATAGGAAAATGAACTGTACTATAGAATTTATAATTGAAAAAAGTAACTGTCATAACTTAAATATACTATGAAACTTACTCAGATGTAGTACAAACCTATTCATTAGTAAATTACACACAACAGTAAACACACACCCAGTAATTCAATGTCTTAATATTACCTAAATAGAAATTCTTTAGTTCATATACATGTAAAAAAAATCTACATAACTTTTTTTATTAATTCTTAGTTATTGAACACGACCGCCTTAATTGTAAGGCGCTCTTACATAAGGCTAATAAAATACAAAAGAATGTTTTATACTGTAAACACATCATTGAAGCAATACCGTAGTATTGTAAATCGGATTACACAAGTAGTTCTAAAGAAGTTAATATTAGAAACTTTTTTATTTATATATTTTTTGTATTAACTCAACGAAATTTAGGTTTCGCAATGAAAAAGTTTATAGTTTAACTTAATTTTATCCTCACATGGAGACCTCGCGTTTCACTAAATTGCAATAATGCCACACAATGCTGGGGTACTACAAGGAAGTAGTGGACCAATGCTTTTTGTTTTTTGTAAGCACTATATTGACATCCCAACTTATATCGATACGACTATGGCCATATTTACTGATGATATGGCCGTTCTTGAGGTAGATACCGATCCTAAAATTGCAATGCGAAAGACTTAAATTCATTTGTAACTGATAGAGGCATGGTTAAAACTACGGAAAATGAAAATTAATTGAAACAAATCGCCACAAATGACGTTTAATCTTTGACGACAAAACTGCCCAACCATTTCAATTAATAATATTCCATTTCCTCAAACTACCCAAACAAGCTATTTAAAGACTTAGACAGAAAACTTACATGGAAGGCACTTGTTACAAACACACGCCTCAAACTCAAAACACGCTTCTATCTGCTGAAATACCTACTCGATAGACTTACTAAATGTCAAGTAAATTAACAATACACAAAACAATCATAAGACCAATCTGGAGTTCAACTTTGGGAATCTGCTAAACCTTTACACAAGAAATGTATACAAGCAATTCAAAACAAAATTAACAATTACAAAAATATCAAAATAACAGTCACAAAATTAATATTGCAAAAAGACTTACAAATCCCAGACGTAAATGATGTCGGAAAAAACTATACAAGACGATGCACGACAAATTTGAATTACATGACAACTTTCTCTTACAAAACTTGTACACTAGGGAGATACTGGGTACTCAGAACAGATGTTTAAAATGCCTCTGGCCAAGGATTCTTCTTGCAGGCCAAGGGATCTTTTTGGCCAATTTGTAGGACTGTAGTGATGACTGCAACTTCCAGCAAGTAATTCAATTTTTGGAAACTTTAGCATCATATTTAAAAATTGTTATAATATTGCAATAAAAGATACTGAATTTTTAGTAAAAACGTGTAAAAAAAAGTAAATTAACTAATGGCAAAATAATTACACTTCGTTAAAAAATGTTCAAGTACTAAAAACAGTTTTTACTCAGTTAGTGGTTTCCAAATCCCTTTTTAGCACAACCCTTCGGAGGCAAGAAATATACAGCACGGGTACAGCACGGGAATAATTGCTGTCTAATCTAAAATTAATTTAGAATAAAAATTCTTGTAATACAAATTAAGTGCAAAATGAAGGTATATGTATAATGTAATAAAACTTATTAAAGTAATTAAGAATTTTGAATAGAAAGGTGTTTATAATTAATAACCAAAAGGTCCTTGAATTAAACTCAGGTGTAATAAAACGAATAACAATTGAACCTCATAATATGTTATGGTTTATCATAAACAATTTAACTGTATTATGGAATTAAATGACTTTGTTAGAATAATTAAATGTTCATTGTTATTAATATCTACTCAAATATGACATCATATTTTACCTAATACTTCTGAGCATGTAGGTCATACAGTTATTTTCTTAATATATTACATTTTAATTACATTAATTTGTGTACGTAAGACTAACGTTTTTGTGTTTCAAACACAAATCCGATAAAAGATAATTATACGAAAGCTATTTCAAAGCGAATGAAATTGCCAGGAAAAATAAAAAATTAAAAAAATGTTTCTTAGAAATTTGGTAATATGTTTAAACAAGTTTTATTAACGACTAACACTTATCCAAGGAATAAACCAAGAAACAAACCATCCTAACCAAGGAATAAACGGAAAACAATTTTTCTAGTACATTGTAGTTTGATTTTAAAATATATTATCGTATGCATTAGGAGAAATTGCAGAACAGTCAAACGTAATAAAAAAATTAAAATATGGAGCTATCCCAGTCAGCTTTACTGCTATGCAAAACCATCGGTATTAGCACAAATTCAGCGTATCCAATCAAGGCTTTTACGGAGGGTAGTTAACGCCCCCTATTATGTAACCAATAAAACGCTACACACAGACCTAAACGTACCCTACATAAATGACGTTTTCTTAAAACTCTGTACAAAATTTAGGAAGAAACTCGTGAACCACCATAACACATTGATCTCAAATCTGGTTACGCAGACTCTCCCAAACAATCCAATAAGACGTCTAAAACGTCGATGGAGCCAGGACCTCATTAATTAACGTAAAGCTATAATTGACTATCCATTACAGTGTTCATTGAAAAAAAAATTTGAAAAAAGATAAATATACGAAAGCTATTTTAAAGCATAGTTCTGTCACTGGACTCCGTCTCCACTCACGTTTACGTACCATGTTAATTTTTTTTCCAAATTTTGTATTATCACATTCACTGATTGTTTCCAACAGATTGTGAATTTTCTAAATAGAGAAAAATATATATTTTCAGCACATCATCAACTGCTTTAGTCATCACCACGAAAGAAGTACGTTATATTTGAAGAAATTCATATCAGAAACTAACGAACAGAAAATTTTGAATTTTACACCAAATAAAAGCTTGTTTTTTTCTTCGTTAGTTTGTTTGACAAAAATATTTTTATTTAAAAATTAATAGAAAATAGAGAAATTTATGCATACAAAACACCCAGTTGTTTAGTAGGTAGTCGCCTGTTAACTAGTTCAATTAGTTTTGGACAAGGTAAGAAAAATATGATTAGGTATGTTTAAACCAGTTTAGTACTTAACACATTGCGAATGTAGCAGATCTCCGTATAACCGTACAGGTACAATGGTTGGTTGTGTAGGTAAGATTAATTAATTATTAAAATTGTAAATGAACATATATTATTTTTAGTTAAATTTAGATTTTTAATAATATTTTATACTAATTTAATCTACGTAGTTAAAATTAGGTTTACCAGTATGGTAATTCAATAATTTGTTCATAAATACGTGTTATAAAGTTAAAAAAGGTTTTTTTTATCATTTATTAACAAACATCCTGAAAGAAACTAGAAAAATTATTATAATATGATTATTATTGCTGTATTATTATTAAATATCTACTTATAGACACTATCGTAATCAGTCTTGTTTACAGTAGCTATAACTAAATTTAGCTAGACTTGAAAGCAAATCTGATATATTGGATTCAAAGATTGGTTTGTATTAAATGGCTCCAAATACATATATGCTTCTAATAATGAAATATTTGTGTACAGAGGCATTAGGTAAATTCAAATTCCGATTAGTACGTTATTAATTCATGCACATGAAATTGTGTGTCGATGGATTATAAATTTCAGCAATAACTTAGCGTTTGTATAGGTAGATGATTATTGTAAAATACGTTTTCGTTCTGAGTTAAATCAAGCGACTAAATTTTCATTAGGAATGTGTTACAGAACAGTTGCTTAATAGCTAATCGAAATTTCCAATCGCTGTAATGTAGTAATATGAAATGACATCGGTTATGCGTATTTAAATTACACAAACAGATAACTATGTAATAAAGTACAAATAACCATAATTTATTAACAGTAATTAATAAAGTAATAAAGATAACCTACTTAAAATTAACATAATAATTTAATGATAAATTAACTAACTATTTATAGTAATAAAATTTAATGAAGCCTGAAACATGTTTTAGCAAATGGCTGTGTATTATGTCTGACTGTATGTGAATAAAATATCTTAAGAACGGAATAACGTACAAATTTGAAATTTGGAATTGAAGTTAGATACCACTAGTGGATCCGGTACACACATTTTCATCAAAATACATCAACCTGAAGTAATAATTCATGCAATGTTTCACTTTTTGCATTTTTTTCAAAAACGGCTCCTAGAATTTTTTTAACAACCGCTTTAATTACTACAATTTTATTCTCCACAAGGTAAGCCCCATGTATGCTGAATTATTAGGGAGGCTGTACGTTTGTGGTAAAATTTTTAAGATGGGTAATTTGAAAACTATTCAAGCATTCTAGTCTAATTTTCTCCGTATACTTACCGGTTCACCATACTATGTCTCATGATTTTCTCTATGATTTTTTAAAGATTACAGCCTAAGTTTGAGTTTTACTACAAAATTTAAAAAATTAAAATCATTCATATTTTCAACAGTACTTAATTGCCAAGAGAAAATCGTGTGTTTCACACTAGATTTTTTAAAATTAAGTTTTTCAGGCATTGATGGTCATGGTCATTAGTCCTTGTCAAAATTCTGTTTAAAAACAATGAAAAATAAATGAAACACTCACAAAAACATTACGGCGCCCGGAATAACCGGTGTTGTCAACACAATTCAAAAATTATATCCACTTAGGCTTACATTTCATCAGTTAAAATACAAAATTAATAAATTCCCAACAGACATTGACACCACTGACCATGTTAATGAGACTAAAATAAAAGATTAGTTTCCAAACAGTTATTTTATAAAAATATATGCAAAAATATTGTAATAAATAAATTTCATATACATTTTAAAAGATTCAGAACAAAGTTCTCAGAAGCACTGTCAACGCTCCCTGGTATGTTAGGAACGACGACCTGCACCGGAACTTGAGAGTAGATTCCATAAACGAAGTAATTCGGAAATTTGCCAGGAGTCATAAAGATAGACTTCTTTACCTGTAAATGCCAAAGCTATACAGCTACTCGACAACGCAGATCTGAATAGGAGACTTTCTCGCGTAAAACCGTTTGAACTGGTTTAATGAACAGTATAAAGTTTTTAATTTGTTAGTTAATCGTTACTTGTATATTATTTTGAAGTGTTTGGTAAATATCATTGATTAGTAAATTTTATAAATAGTGTATTAGAATATTGAGCATTAACTAAAACCTATTCGTGGATAAATTCTTAGATTAAGTACTTAGATCAATTAAGTTAGAAAAAAATTGTTAGTTAGTCTAACGCCGTTTTCACACATACGCCGCGAAACCGTTACAGCGGTTTTGCTTTTGTTCCGCGGCAAGTTGTCGATCTTAATACGCGATCATCAGGTGAAACAATATGTTACCCCCTTACAGAGATATCGGTTGAGACGGCTAGAGCAGCGAAATCCTTTCACACTACCGCCGTAGTTTTGCCAGTTCGCCACAGTATCGCTTCAGTACCGGAATCTGCCAGAGTCGATAGATTTTCGCCCGCGAAACATTGCAGAATATTGCATTCTGTTATGTTTTGCAAGTATTTTGCAAGTTTACTATTACCATGGGTAACACATCTGCCCTAGGTTTCCTGGCCATTCATGATTTATTTACTATTCTTACTAGTTTTATTGGTATGGCTTTACCATTTACAATAACATGATGAATGTTACAAGTAAGTTTTACCATAATTAGTGGCATAGATATTTAAACATTTATTATCAATTATCATGAATTAAATAAAGTGAATTTAATTGAATTATTAAAATCTGATGAATAAAATAAAGATCATTAAAGAATGTTTGGTAAATTTAAATGTTTAGATTTACCAAACTAATAGTGAAATATGTGTACTTTATTTAAAAACAAAATGTAGTTTTTAACTCGTTGCTTTGTTTTAAAGTAAATGGGTTTTTTTATTTTGAAAGGAGATAAAAAGAATTTTGAAAGATGAATCATTAAAATTATTATGATATATTAAATGTAAAACCAACAGCAACAGATGTAAAATCGACAAATTTATTAGTTCAGTCAGTCAGCAACGACCTGAAATATATTTCATGAGTCATATATATTAGTCTCTTCTTCTGAAGAAGAAATACTTGACATTTTGTATAAACACTATCAAAGCTAATCGACCATTAATACAAATATGCCAGGATCACGCGGTACCGCTTTAAAATTTTCGCGCCGGTGTGAAAGTCATTTCACTGCGAAACAACAGCGAAACCGCTGTCACGATATCGCAGCGATGGTGTGAAACCAGCGTTAGACTGGTCATAATAAATTTTAAAAAAATTAAAAGAATTGAAATGTAAATTTATGTACAATTTTAGGAATATATAGGCGATGGTTAGGTATCAAACCTAGGACCTTCAGGTCAACAGTTCATCACGATAATAATCGAACTATTTATTATTCATATTTATTGCCACAAACTTCAAAAAATCCCCTTGAGTCAGTTGAAGGTGAGAATATAACTATTAGGACATTTGTTAAAATTACTATAATTTTTTTAAGTATTTTAAAATAGTTATACTAGATAATAATACATTTTAACCTGAAGAAGAGTGTAACCCTACCAATGTGAGTGTATAATATAATGAAAGGTCAAGAATACTATAATAAAGGTTAAGTCAATAAATAAAGTTTTATGTATATGTAAAAGATAAAAAACAAAACGCTGTAATTGGCTTATTGTTTCCAGTATTATTTAGTTTGTAAGTAGGTCTAACAGTCGATTTCAATACAAATATAATAGTAAGGCTTAAAAGGTATGAAATGTATTCTGATCTTACGATAAATTGCTTCTCCCTTGACATCCCTTGTTATACATGTAAATGTACTTATATACCAAGCAAATATATACTATTGTATGATAATAAACAGGTTGAATAAGCTCAAATTTATAAATTATACATTTATTTAAAATATCAACAAATTTATTTGTAACTAATTCAATTTAATTTTGAATATTATTTAATTAAGAATTCTTCTTTCCCATTACTACTTAATAATTCAGTCCTTTTTGGTGGAACGTTTCTTCTATGTCTCTGAAAAAAATGCTGATTCTCATTACTGCCCATTACTAGCTCGTGTACCTTAGGGATCTATCTTAGCCCCACTTTTATATTTTATTTACACTTCCGATGTACCATCCCATCCATGTAAACTTGCTTCTACGCGGATGATACTGTAATATTGTACTCCGCCGATAACCCTGCTCAAGTTATATATGTCCTTCAACAGCATATTTCTCGCCTAGAATCATAGCTTACCAAAAGGTGGATAAAAGTAAACACTACAATAACATATCACGTTATATTTATCCTGCGTAAACGGTTTGTCCCCTCGTATTTTTATGACACTTAACTTCACACTTCTGAATCTATCCGTTATCTAGGATAAAAGGCTCACGTGGAATGTACACGAGGATACATTCACTGATTGTACCTAACAGATTGTGAATTTCTTGAATAAAGAGAAAAAAAATTAAAAATGTGGATTCACAAAAAATATATACTATAATGAACACACATAGCAGAAAAATCTGGTGTGAAACACTCACACGACTTTATCCTGCCAATGTAGGTAAATAACGAACAATATAACTTATATATTTAATCATGAGTGAACACTTAGTATATGAAAAACATAACCTAATTCAATCATGAGTGAATGGCCCAAAATAAAATTCAACCTCTGTTCGACTTGAAAATACGAAAAATCACTAAATTAACGCAAACTTAAGCTCAACAACAAAATAATATAGCTCAAAAACATAAATAACATAACTCTCTAATGGAAAAACCAATTAGCTTTTATCTACTCTACTACAACAGATACACTGGTAAATAGTAAAATTTCAATGAAAAACGACAAATTTTTTTCACTCTGACGGTATAAGAACCATGAATTATAATATTCATGTATTTCCTCAGGTTGAAAGTATTTTTCTTGATTTTGATTGCATTTATCTACTCTAGTAAAACAGATTCTTCAATCCATTTAATAACATATCTTTTCGTTAATTGATTAAACGATAATATTGTTATTGAGAATATTTGAGTATTTCGTTGTCAAAATTAGCAATAAACATTATCATTTTCAATCAACCAACTAAGATGTAACTTAAGTACATCTTAAGTAGGAGAGATGGATTACAGAATTAGTTTTTCGGGAAGGAGGCGATTTTTTAAATATGATGTGTCATTTATGTTTTTCTACCGAAAATAATTTTATTCATGTAGATTAAGGTTGGGGATAGCGATTTTTCCCCGATCTGGAAATTTCAATGGCTAATATCTAGAGAATAATGAAAGATATCGTTGAATAGATTTTCTCATTGTCTTTCTCTTGAAAATTTAAATAGAAATAATGGTATTTGTCTACCTACTTATTTAAAATAATTAATTTTGATTTAATGTGGCAAATCCAAGATGACCGACAACATTTTCAAAATAGTTCTTTGATAAAGTATCCAACCGCATTTGATCTGGTTACCCTGTGAATCTCACGTACCTATATTGAGCAATTTTCAGACTTATGGACACCCGGTACAATTTAACTTATGTTTGTTCTCTAATTTTATTAATTTTATTTTCCAACTCTTGAATTAACCACTAGGATGTATTCTTTAACGAAATTATTGTTTTTATTTCATCTCATTTGTTTGTTCAAAAAACTGGTTAAACTTTTTTATCGTTATTCTATAAATTATACAGACCTATTTCTAAATAAAGAATATAAGTTTAAAAAAAATTATCCCTGAACTTTTTTGTAAAATGGCAGTTGTATATAAATAAACAGTTATTTTTGCCGTTTATATGTTAAAGAATAATTAAATAGACTTCTCAAAGTTATACTGAAAGATGCTATGCAATTAATAGTGATGTCTTTACTATAGGATTGAGTCAATGTGCAATTCGATGCAATTAATTTGAGTCCGTGCGGTTTGAATAGTCACGTGAGAATATACACATCTTAAGTACTTTACGTTATTACTATTAACACTATTAATACAGTAATACAAAGTATATATATAGTATACTAACTTCTTATGACATCATACGATAGTTTTGTCCTTGGAAGGTATTTATATTCATACGTCCCGATGACCCACATAGCTATTTAAATTCCATAGGAAAATGTCGTCTAGACTTTTATTTTAATTAAATAATTTAAATAATTATCATTGCTTATTATTATGTGAATTGTAATGTTTGGGGTCAAATAATTATAGTTAATTATCGATTACTCGAACGTTCGCAATCCGATACCTAATATTCTGTATTGTAATATAACAGTTACTGGATTACTTTATGATTAAACTGATGCCTTGCTGATTTATGCACCCTAATTATTCAATTTAGTTAATTACTGCATATTAATGCGATATTATTAATTGAAGCTTCCATGCAATGCTTAGTACGTGCAATGTTAATGATGATATGTTATGATATAAAATTTGTTCTCAGTTTTACTGCCAATGAATTCTCACTAAAAACCTTTCAGTTTTAAATTTTATGTTGCAAATTTACAGCTCCGGATTACAATCAATAGTCATATTTTGTGATTTACTTGAACTTGATTTGCTGGTTTAAACCTCTACAGGTTTTACTAAGTAAAAACGAGGAGTGAGGTGGTTTACTATTGCCTTCCTCACTGAGTTGAAAGAGTGTGCTTATCAGCATGCCAGGCCGCCGAAAAGCACCCACCTTCCACCCTGAAAATGACACCTTCACTTCATTCACCACAGGGTCTCGCTGTATAGTGAAATTCATTACTCTCAGAGGAGATAACTATCACTAGTGCCTTTTACACCTCTACCTCTTCTGTGCTTAAATAGTTCAGTTATATAATTGGCTGACTATGTGATAAGAAACTCAACTACGTTTTTTAGCCCTAGAACCAACAGATCGAGTGCAATTATTTTAACACTCCATCTGCCCGTTATGGGCATACAAAACATTTTTATATGACAAAAAAATGTCTAAAACGTTAATGATAATTATTGCGAACGTCTCCTGACATACTTCCACTATTCATTAGCTAACTGTACCGAGGGAAACCAATTAACATATTGTAAAATCTAAGCCTAGGTTCGTTTGGGATCTGGGTATTAAAAATATTAAATAGACCAAATTTAACCATATAAAAATTAATTATTTTACAAAATTATTTATTAAACTTAGTTCACTAACAAATACAATTAATTAATTATTTACAAAACTTACATTTCAACTAAACTTGACTATTTTTAAGAAAATATCTTTTAGAAATCAAAACGATTGAGTTACCTGTCTACAACCACTTGTTACCACCCGTACGCACTAATAACGTAGGCTACTAAAAACCGGTCCCGTAACTACATTATTTTCATTTGACAAATTTACATTCACAATTTCCGGTATTGATCGCTTGACTAAAAAGTTGCTAACTGTTTTTATATCTGCAGTCTCACAGTGTCCCAAAAAACCGAGGTCTTCTAACAAAATCTCCGCTATTATCGAACAGAGTAGTATAAATCAAAATAAAAACAAACATTTCGATTTCCTAGAATTCCTATTCAAATTATCTCATTCACTGAAATTCACTTTCTTGTTCAACGCACTTCACGCCATACAATTTAGAATTTCTTACAACAATCTATTCCATTAACCACTTCTAGACTAATCACAAACTGCTACTATTACATTACTTTTGAAGAAATAGATATCACTGATAACGTTTAAATTTTATTAATTTGCAAATACCTTCCGAATTATAAATTTATCAAGTTTAATAGCTTTTCTTTCAAAAAAGTACTTATACTCTACCAATTTAAAAAAAAATGAAAACACTGAGTTGTACTAAAATCAATATGTACCATTTCACACAGGTTACACCATATTAGGTACGGTTTGTATTTAGAGGTATCTTGGTTTTCCCAAGCATTTAAGTCATAGTGATCTTACATCACAAAGCTTTTATAAATACCAAATTAGTTGTAAAAAATTTAACATTTAATTGTATATTAATAAATTAAACACGAACGAATTTGATACAACTATAAAATATTTAATAATACAATAAAATTCGTAATATGCAATGCAATAAAAGTGCATTTAGATAAAGTAAGAAGAGATATTTTAAGAAAGTTTTGAATAATACCAGAGAACGAACATCTTACATCAGTAATTTTGTATTCTTAAATAAGAATTTTATAACCATTGCAAGCAAGCACTGTTATTAAATTATAAAATTAAGTACAATATTAACAACGTTTACGTAACCACTAAATAAAACATAGACTTCTATTTTATTGTAGATACTTCACACACAAACACACACACCCACACAATAATACAAAGTAATCAGAGTTGTGTAGTGGTAGAACTTCACGATTATTCCTTTTAAGACCATAATGTAATGATGTAAGTTTAAGAACATTGTAAAATTATTCCTACGGGATATTTACCTACGTTTATTTACATAATTTATTAGAATTATTTTTGCAATTTTTTTCTACAATATATTTATTATTATATACCGCTATAATACATAAATTTAAGCCGATTTCAGCATCTGATAATAAAAATGCACTTACTTAGTAATAGTAACATTAAATTGTTTAGACAACTTACATTTTTTTCAAGGATTCCTAATGATACAAATTTTTGTAAACGAAAGTTTTGTTATTTTTGTACTACAGAGGTAAAGGGTGTTAACTCCAATTTTGGCAAAATGGAGTAAAAATTACCCTTAATATGAAAATGCTCTAAAGGTGTATAATAATAACTCTTTCCTGCCTAACTTACATTTTTAGAGCTTGTAATACCGTATTAAATTCAACTTTGTAGTTGATGTACAAGATTTTTCGTAAAATTACTATTGAATGTGTTTCACTGATGTCCTCAAATTTCGTTTGAATTTTTGTTGTATTTGTTATTTTGTTCATCTGTCACTAAACAATACGAAGTAAATTTGGAAATTTTTTTAAACGTTGTGTATAAAATGTTTCTTTAAAAAAAGTGGTGTTAACACTAGGTATTTCACTAAAGTTATCTTTTATAAAATTGCCGTAAACTGAAGTTAACACTATTTAAAACGTTAAAAATTAACAAAATACAAAAAGCAGTTAAAGCATTAAGCCCTGTTTGGGTGGAAAGGAAGGAGTATAGAAGTTGACAAAGTTATGAAATAATAAATATGTAAATAAAAAGCATTTTCTGTGAAATTTGGGTGTAAATTTTAAGTTTCTAACACCTAACTTACTGAAATTTTGTTACAATAAAAAAAGAAAATATATTTACGTACTGGCTCTCCTGAAAAATCACCAAAATGGTGTAAATTCCTTATACTTCTTAGGTAAAGATTTAGATCAACAGCCAAAAGATGGGTTTGCACCTGTAGAAGTTTCATTTAAAGGAAAATGAGGAATAGGTCGTTTATCAGTGCATTTCTTACTAGGTTGTAAAGTATAACTGCTTATCAGTATGCCAAGACTTTAATTAATCAGTCTTATAAGAAGAAGTGGAACCATTTGTTATAGCCTTGGAACTTAGCAAGTTCTGTATCCGCTCTAACGACAAAGTATCAATTAACTAGGAAAATTACCAAACTATTCATTTTTTTGTACAAGAGGAAACCGAATTTACCGGTACCCAGGTAGGTCTTTACCTGGAGTATGAGGAGCTCTGCCGAAAGCAACTGTCCGCCAAAACCTCTCAGTTCCTTTCTATCCCATCCCGACTTGCCGCGGGATCACCGTTAGGCATAACTTCACAAAAAGCCGGAGGTTCCTTATTAGCTGAATAAGGTTATCTCAGCGCGATTTCTCTCCTTACCACCCATTTCCCCCTTTCTGAGTAATTTTTTTGAGACTTACACAGCTGGTCTTTTTTGCTCTTCATCACTTTTTGGATGAACTCCTCAATGGCCTTCCAGCTTTCTTTTTCTGCTATCATAAAATCACCCAGATTTTCTAGAAAAATCGGTGACCCAAACTGGGTCCCTAGAACCTCCCTTTCCGGTGTCCATCTTCTGGAGTCGAAAATCGCATGTACTGCGTTGTCCTCTTCCGCCTCACAATCCAGACACCTTGCTTCGTCCGATCGTGTGAAACGGTGGAGATCCGCCCGAAAGCAACCATGCCCTGTCAATCCCTGCGTGAGGTAATAACCAATCTCGCCGTACTCCCAACTTAGCCATTTTTTTAGATCCGGAATCAATCTATGTGTCCATCAACCGGATACCTCTTCATCCATCTCTCTTAGTCGGTGACTCGTTTGAATCATCTAGGAGTTTGATAGCGAGATGATTTGAGTCGTAGTTGGTACTTTGTACTGTATGTTTTGATTCCTAGTTGTATTGCAGAGTATTTAAAAGTTAGTGTATTTTGCTATTTATTGTATTTTAAGGTAATGTTGTGTAATTGTGCTGAGTATCTTTGATTCGAATATTTGCCGGATTTCAATATTTGAATGGCGTCTTGAATCCCATAATTAGATCCAATATGTCCAAATTGGTTTTAGAATTGATTTGTATCGTAAAAGTTTATTTTTTAGACAGAGAGTTAGCCATTTACCTATTACCCAATAAAATTATTAAGAAATCTGGTGTTAAAATATTCACACGACTGTCTTTTTCCAATGTAAATAATTAAACATGTAACATGTGTTTGATCATGAGTAAGCTACATAAAATGATTTTTAAAAAATTCGTAAGAGCCGTTTTTGTAAAAATCGCAACAAAGTGTAAAATTGCTTGAATAAACTGCTCTTTCCGGTTGACCGATTTTGATGAACATGTTTGTGTCAAGTCCCGTAGTTGTACCTAACCTAAGTTTTAAGTTTCAACGTCGTATGCTATTCTGTTCTTGAGATATTGTGTTCAAAATCATACAGGCAAATTGCTAAAACCATTTTTTTCGGGTTCAGTAAGCCTGAAAACGGGTATATCCGGTGAAAAATCAATTTCGAAAAATCGAAATGTAAATAATACTTTCCTGTCCTATTTTTATATTCACATAGGGCAAGAGAAAGTAATACAAAAGCTGTTAAAATATTTACTGGTCCAGCAGATTTGCAGAATTGTACATTTAAATAAATAGTAAAGTTACAAAATTATTTAATTAAATATCTATTTAACCTTTTAGAAAATTCAGGTTGATTAATATTAATACCTATTTAAAAACTGAGAATAAAATTAAACGATTTGTTACGTTGTTGGAAGAAATCTTACTTAGCAAATAAACATGCACGAAGACAATCTTAAGATGGGACATTTAATAAGAACACAAAAGGAAATAATCACTCTGTCCGAGAACGTCAACATGGATACAAACACAGAAAACGCTTTCAATTTCAATTCTCAGATGACAGTAGAAGAGTTGAGTTGAAGTTCTAATTTCTCACTAAGCACGACGAAGTTCTTTGACTTTCAGCTTCAGCGCTCTCAAATGGATATTTCCAATCCTCATCTGCATTTAAATTAATGGCCAAAAGATAATAAACGCAAGCTTACTTATTTTACACCATTGCTACTACGGTTTTATTAACCATTATCTTCCTAAATATATACGGTTTAGAGTAAAATTCTTATTTTATTCATTTACATAATTATTATCAGAACGTTAAATATCATAAGATTTCTAAAATTTTAAGATTTTATTGACAAAATTGTTTCACCTTATCAATTTCTTACTCTACACGAAATTTCTACTGTCCGTATTTACATAAAAAATGGGTAATCTTAGTTCATGGAAACTTAAGATAAGCTCCTAACTAAAGAATTACTTATATATTTGCTGCCCGTTCCGGATTCACTCACGGATAATTTTGTTATTTCAATAGTTTTTACATTAGGGTTACAAATAAATCAAAAATAAGGTTTCCTGATTTTGAAATATCTGCTATAATATATATGGACACCTTCACCGAGTTTCAGCCATCTACCTGATCCTGAACTTAATAACAAAATATATTGTTATCTAAGAGGAATAGTGGGTTTTGTCTTGTGAAAATTTTCAGACCCTAGCGGGAATCAAACCCGGAAACTGCGCGTTGTAGGCTAGCACGCTACCACTACACAATGGGGGCAGCATAATAATAATTTTTATTTTAACTCTATTTAAATTTAATCCTATATTTTCGGATTTGTTCTTCAATTAGCTTATATCAGCATTAACAACAATTTTTCAAAGCTGTCTGCTGTTAGGCAGGCTTTTCCATTAAATCATAAACCATTTATCTTGTTGTTGTTTAGGTCAACAGCCGAAAGACTGGTTTGAATCTCTAAAGGTTTCACTGAATAAAATCGGGGAGTGAGATGGTTTACTATTGCCTTCGTCACTGAGTTGAAACAGGGCCTGGCATGCTTATCAGCATGCCAGGCTTTACGAAAAGCACCCACTTTCCATCCTGTAAATGACATCTTTACTTCATTCACAACAGGGTCTGGCTGTACGGTGACATTAATTACTCTCAGAGGAGATAACTCTGACTAGTGTCTTTTAAACCTTTACTTCTTCTGTTCTTAAATAGTTCAGTCATATAATAGGTTGACTACGTGATAAGAAACAGAACTATTTTTATAGCCCTGGAATCAGCAGATCGAGTGCAAATAATTTAACACTCCACTGCCCGTTATGGGAAACTCTTTATCTTATTGATTCAAATTGTATTATACGTACTGAAAATGTCGGATTATTTTATCTAATATAAACTATCATTTTTCAAAATATATTTATAAATTTTGTTTTTTGTTTTTCGTCTTGACTGTTTTGCAGTTTCTGTTAATATAGATGGTAAAGAATAAACAAAAAAATACTATTTAGTTTTTTAAAATTCACATCAACAACTGCTTTCGTTATTATTGACTACATTTCGCTACAATACTAAAATGGTGAGTTATATTTTGTAATAATGTCTAGACCAGGAATTAAACCTAGTACCTTCCATTTTACAGTATGCAGTGTAGTTTGGCTCTACCACTGAATTATGGAGCCAACCAAAAAATTATTGTTTTATTGTAAAGTTAAAAATATGAAATCTAATAATGTTAAAATATGATGCTATCTAAAATTTGACTTTAAGAATTGCTAAACGATTTTCTTTTTACTTATATTTCTACCTTTCATGGTTCAATACATATAGCAATTTAGTTTTCTCAAAAAAGACAAAGTTAAACAAATTCCCTAAAATAATGGAGTGGGCAGACTAATGAAAATAGCTTTCTCTCGTCAACGTGAAAACTGTTAATTAAAACCTGTCAACTATAGGTTTATAAATAACTTAGACCTATTTAGGCGGTACCATCAGTTATAAATAGAAGAGGAAAACTTCCAGTCAATAACGATTTTCAAAACAAGTTTTTGATCAAGTTAAATGAAAGTACCAAAACATTGAAGCTAAAATGAACTGAAAATCTACTACTTCAACGATCTTAAAATTGGTTTCAATCGGGTTTTTTTAACAATTTATTAATATAAAAATGAGAAATTTAAAGAAAATAAAAATAAAAAATAAAATAAAAAAATAAGAAAATAGAAGAATAAATAAAGCAAATTAAAATATTTTGAGTTAATACATCTGCCCTGACAGTAAAAAATGTTGATAACTGATTAAATCTTTCTTGTTTATGCACAGGATTAAACAATAGACACTGGAAATACAATTAAAAATCTAATAATAAGAACAAATAAAATTTATTTGATGTATCACAAATATTACTAAGAGTTTATAGGTTTTATCTTAGTAACAAAAATGTAACTATTAGTATAAAACATTACTGTAGTAATACATTAGGCAATAGACTGAGGTTTACGGTTTACGGCCTACTTTGAATAAAACACCTTGCACATAAACACAATGTAATGATACCTTGTAAGCAAATTTTAGTTTATGAATGTAACATTATTCTGTAAAGTTATGATGACTTATTTCCCTTGAAATTTTACCTTATTTACTACTGCATAATTATAACATTAGCTTAATATTACTTTAAAGATAACAATTTTGTGATTAATGATTATACGGTGTTAATATTTAAACATTCAGAAAAAAAATCTTTATACTAACAACGGTAAATAGGTTAATTCACAATGAAAAAATATATTTAAATGTTTAGTAAAATATTTTCTTACAATATAAAATATAACCTTGCAAGAAATAAAATATTTAAATAAAATAGAGAGCAAGTGACAAATTTTCAAAATAATTTAATGATCATAATTTAAAAATTTACAGTGACCTTTAAACTTCATATTTTATGTAAAATGATAAATTTTTACACAGGATTATTCAAGATAAATTATTAATTTTAAAGAAATTTCGAAACTCAATTTAGGCAGTTAACTATTTGATTTTTACCAAACATTTCTGTAATGAACTAGTATTAGTGCTCTAATTCACCCGGGAGCGGTCGCGCTTTTTAAAATTCTACATTCGGTCACGCGTGTAGATATTTATTATCTAACCGATTAATATTTTGACATAAAAGACAAAATTAGTACCTGGACTGTTTTATTTTGGAAAACACTATAAGTCTTGTAAAAAATGTTTGAATTACTTAAGAAACAATTTTTAAATTCAATATAATATTTCTATGACGGAAATTATCCCAATTATAACAAGTGCTCATATCTCTCGACTTAACGTTTGTAAGTTTTACAATTTGAGAACAATTTTAGTATCATTTGGAAAACCTTCAGCAGTAAATAATAATTTCTTACGTCTTTGGCTTCCCATTTAACTCCAAGAAATTTTTTTAAATAATATTTTGTCGATAAATGTTAGTTGCTGGTTGTTTAAGTACATACCACTTTATAACTACTATGTACTCTGACATATTCCAGGGTTGAAATGAAATAGAGACAGAATTTCATTACCAAGATTCATGGTTATCTCTTCTACTATATTATCAACATGTTCCTCAACAACTTATTCTTCAACGATAGCTACTATCGTTTCAGCTATTTCTTCATCTGACTGTTCTGCATCTTAATGCTTACAATAATCTGACGTTGCAATACTATCGTAGAAATCTTACTGAATAGAAATATATCATTACATTTTTTCCGCCTTCATCTACATCTAAACAGTTCAAAATAATTTAATTTATTTCTTTACGAGCTATCGCACATGAAAATTAACAGAAACACATAAAGACGAATACAGATTTTTTTGTAACAGTGTATTTATTTTACAACCACTTTATAAATACAAAAACTTAAAGCAAAGATGAAAAAAATTGAATAATTTCCTTAGAATTAAACTAAAAACCACACTCAGTAGTGTGTTTCAACAATACTAAATGTGAAGGAAAAATATATATGTATATATAATATGTACAAAACTAAACTTGATGAACTGTGAATCAACATCTTAAAACACGAAGTTGTTGAAGCTGGAGTAGATGACGATGTTAGGGATGATAACAATGCCTATTATGAGATGTAGATGATTAGCAGTTGAAGTAGAAAAGAAAAAAAGGTTAAATTATTAACAAAATCGCAAAAGTAAGTCTATTGTTTTAAAACGTCTGTGGGTATCTTTGCTGTTGACGAAAATACAGAATACAAAATAGAACAACAAAAATAATTATATATTATTTATCAGAATGATGCGTGGAGTTACACATAAAACTAATCAAAATTTATAACATGAAAGGTCGTGCGTATAGAAAAAATATCCAACAACAGAATATCACGATTGGTGATGCTGTTAGAAACAAACTAACATTCATTCTAATTGACTCCTCTCATAATTTGAAATCAACGGACAGTAATGTAAACATCGAAAATTGACATTCCAGAAATATATTTAAAAGATCAGTAATCTGCGATTAGTTACGAAAATATTTCTTTAATAACGACTTTTTTAAATAACAACAAAATCTACAATTTGTTCTTAATCAGAATGTGTTAACTCATCAGCCGAAAGGCTGGTTTGAACCTCTAGAGGTTTTATTGAGTAAAAACGAGGAGTTAGGTGGTTTACCATTGCTTTTCTTACTGAGTGAAAAAATATGCTTATCGGCATACCGGGCCCTCTTAAAAGCACATATTTTCCACTCTGGAAATGACACCTTTACTTCATTTACCACAGGGTCTGGCTGTATAATGAAATTTATTACTTTCAGAGGAGACAACTCTGATTAGTGTATTTTACACCTCTACCTCTTCTGTTGTTAAATGAATCAGTTAGTTAATTGGCTGACCATGTGATTAGAAACAGAACTATTTATTTAGCCCTGCAACGAACAGATTGAGTGTATATAATTTGACACTTCACCTGTCTGTTTGAACAGTTAATCATTATAATGAGAAGTTAATTTTTCTTTGTTAAATGTCATGATCGAAGAAAACCTCCCAATGAGAGAACTTCATGGATTTAATTGTTATGTTGTATTGTTGCTTTGAAAGAATCTTTAGGATGTCTTCGTTTTAGCCTGCCAGTGTAGTTGAGTGCCAGTGTCTTTAAGAGTGAGATGGTGAGATTATTTGTGTGATAAACGATTTTTAACTATAATGACTTTAGTAGGTTATTAAAATAACGAATTTGAACGTTAGATTTTTTTATAATTTGAAACCGCTTCCGGGTTAAATACTTATTGCGCAGAACTGTCAATATAAGATGCATTGCGTCTATGACATAAAAACCACTAATAAAATTGTTACTGAAGTATATTAAATAACTTTATTACTAGGAATAAACAAGACAAAACTCAACAGTTTGCACATTTTAGAAATATATCCTCTGTATGAGGGTGAGAAAGCCATCCACGTTCGTGAAAAACTCACAAATTCATAATGAACACATAATAACTATGTTTGAGAGCTTCATTTAGGAAACAACTAGAAAATTTCTGGGTAAATTATCCCTTATCTCTGGCTGCTGTATTTTGAATTATCGGTTGAAACCGAAAGTTGTAAAAGACATTCTGCAAAGAGTATACATCGTAAACAATTTTTGTTTGTTTTATCTTATATTTATGCTTTTTTTCTTTTTCTGGGCTATACCTATATTATCGCTGCTGTGATAGTAGTTTTGTTGAAGTCTTCTCTTTTTCTTTAACCTTTCTCTTTATAATTTATTAATGTATATAAAATTTCCAAGATTTATGAAGGTCCAACAGTAGCCGATTTTAATTTAGCTTTATTCAATCATGATTATAATTAAGTAAGGTTTTTAATTTACATCGTTTATTCACGATCAAACATAGGTTACTTTTTAATAATTTACATTGGAAAATTAAAGTCGTGTGAATTTTTACACCAGACTTTTTAAATTGTGTAACAGTGGAACAATAACTAGCAAATAGGATCGCAACACATATAATATATTTAAAAAATTCTTTAGTAGCTTAGAATTCCCTTAGGCAGGTGAGTGTTAAATTTTCTGCACTCGATCTGCTAGTTACAGGGCTACAAAAATTATTACTTTTCCTTATTACATGGTCAGCCAATTACATGACTGAAGCATTTAATAACAGAAGAGGTAGAGGTGTAAAAGACACGAGTCAGAGTTATCTCCTCTGAGAGTAATGAATTTCATTATAGACTACAGCAAGACCCTGTCGTGGATGAAGTGAAGGTGTCATTTGCAGGGTGGAGAGTAGATTTTTTCAGAGGGCTTGGTATGATAATAAGCATACTTTTCACCTCAGTAAGGAAGGCAACGGTAAACAACCTTAATTTTTGTTTTACTTAGTAAAGCCTCTAGAAGTTCAAATCAGCCTTTCGACTGATGAGCTTAGCAACAACAATACCTTAGGGAACAGCACCCAAGGAGAGAATTCGAGAAAAGTATAAAGTTATTTTAAACTTACATTTCGGGTTGAATTAGTTAAGCAGGGCAGGGTCTAATAGTGTAGTGTTAATTTATTATAACTCTGTTCCATCAGCGTTTCAGTTGCCTTTGGGGAATTCTTGATAAATCGTGAGAACTTAGATTGCAGGTTAAGAAATTATTATTAAGTTAATGTCTATCTCTGAACTGACAGTACAGTTTTAGATAGTCTATGTATCATGTAGTTATTTCACGAAACAGTGTTTCCAACGTAAATTCTTGGGACTAATTACTAATTCTCAAAGTTAAATTTGTTTATCCAACAAATTCGTAACATGAAACCCAGTAAATTTAAGACTATCATGTACGTAACGTGTAAATGACACTTGAGTGGTAACCACTTCATACTGAATCTCTGTACGTTGTGTCTTAAATATTATGATTAATTTTCAGTTGAAAAACAATAATTGAATCAAAAAAGGGCGTAAAGTTGGTAGTTAAATATAGATTTTACAAACTGTATTTTAAAAATATATCTATCTATATTTATTTATTTATTTAGTTACTTTATATTATTATTTTAGAAAAAAAAACATTAAAATACAAAGTTACTTTCTTTACTTACTATTTAAAATTTAAAATATTACATTAACCTTGAGTTGGAAAATAATCTACCTAACTGTAATATTTTATGATCAACTGTAGATCATTTTTATAATATAGGTAATTTTTATCAAGAGTGAATCAAGCAAAATGAAAATCAAACTTGGTAGGAATTAAAAATACGGAAAATCAGTAGGGTAACTGACGCTAAACTAGGCTCTGAAGAAAACATTCTTAGAATGAAAGTTGTAGGTTGTTTATTTCCTATAACTTCGATTATAATAATACACTTTTGTCGTAAATGCTTACTAAGGCTGCAATTCAATCTTAAAAACCTCATTTTTACCAATTGCAATGAAAAAAAAACATAAAACCTCTGATTGACGCTAAACTTAGCGTTTTAAAATATTTTTGACCTTAAAGCTATAAGAATTTTAATTTATACAACTGTGTTTCATATTTTTTTGCCCTAAAACGCATATTAAGGCCGCAATCGTAACAAAACCATTTTTTACTAAGAGTGCAAAGACCCCCAAGAATTTCAGCAGGCATGACACTTACTCAATCTTGTAGAACACAAAAATCGTAGCTGATATGACGTTTCTAAAGAAAATAGTAAGAATCGTTTTTGAGAATATTGCAAAGCAAAATTAAAAATGCACGAATAAACGGGATTTTTCTTGAGTATAATGAAATTAGGGTTGAAAAAACTTATGCCTGGATAATTGAGATTTAAGATTCAAACATTGTTTTTTTTAGCTTTTATTTGTTATCGGGAACTGTACATTATTGACAACTACCCAATTTGATCGCTGCTTTGCTGTATTATTTGACGTGAATTTGGCGCTTGAGTTTGAACAGGGACCCCCAGTAGAGTTTGTTCACGGATGGCTGTCAGCTGGTCACCATACAAAGTCGCTTGCCCAAACTGTGTTACTTAACAAATAATAGCAACTTACTACCAGCTGACTGACTGGGCTGGCCCGGAGGCCATCAAACATTGTTAACATAATTTTGTACGTGAGAGGTAAAATTTGTTAATTCCATTTTGGTGATTTTTCAGAAGAGCCAATAAGAAGCAGTATTATCTTTTCATTATTGTAACAAAATTTCAGTAGGTGTTAGAAACTTGAAATTTTCACCCAGTTTCTACAGAAAATGCTTCTTTTCTGCAAATTTATTATTTTTATAACTGTTAACTTTCATAATTTTGCCCATAACGGGCAGGTGGAGTGTTACATTAATTGCACTCGATATGTTTGTTCCAGGGCTACAAAATAAAGTTCTGTTTCTTATCACATAGTCAGCCAATTATATGACTGAAGTATTTAAGACCAGAAGAGCTAGAGGTGTAAAAGACACTAGTCAGAGTTATCTCCTCTGAGAGTAATGAATTTCACCTTACAGCCTGACCCTGTTTTGAATGAAGTGAAGGTGTCATTTGCAGGATGGAAAGTGGGTGCTTTGCGGAGCGCCTGGCTTGCTGATAAGCATACTCTTTAAACTTAGTGGGGAAGGCAATAGTAAACCACCTCCCTCCTCGTTTTTACTAAATAAAACCTCTAGAGGTTCTAACCAGCCTTTCGGCTGTTGACCTAATTAGCAACTTTGTTAACTTCTATACTACTTCACACCCAAACAGGACTTAAAACCTTAACGGCTTTCTGTGTTTTGTCACTTTTTTACGTTCTACAATAGTGTTAACTCTTATGTACAATAAGTTGAAAAAAAACCTTATGTGTTAATACCTAGTGCTAACACTACTTTTATAAAGAAGCAGCATTTTATATGCGTTTGAGAAAAAAATCAAATTTACCAATAGCCTACTGTTTAGTAACAGACATATAAAACACTAAATTCAACAAAAGTTTTAGCAAAATTTACTTGACTATCAGTAAAACACATTCAAAAACGATTTTACAAAAAACCTTGTACATCAAACACAAAATTAAAGCATTAGAGATTTTCTTTCTTATTTTAAAGGCAGTTTTAACTCGATATTGTGAAAATTGGAGTTAACACTCTTTATCTCTTTGGTACAGAATTTTATTTGGGAAGTTCAAGATATTTGAATTTAGGTTTGTAAGGTTACCTAAAAGAGTTATTAGAAGGTGACCTGCAATATTTATATTAGCGGTAAGTCCATAGCTTTCATAACTTCCTTTGCTGATGTCGAATCAAGTGACCAGGCGACGAATTTTTGGTTGGTAGGCGGTTGCGGCCTCCTTGAGGCTGGACGAGGACGCCTTAATTGAGTCCAACACTACTTCCCTCATCGTGAGGGAGTGAACATGAGTTTTTTCGCCGCCTCGGATAGTACAAAAAGTCCATAACTTACGGTTGGCTGACATATGGAAATATTTCTGTCGGATCTACTTTTACCAAATTACCAAATTTAGTTCCAAACTTTACCTAACTTAAGTACCAGAATAAGAGCTGCTTTATCAGAACATTTGGTGGGCATTACATGTGTATTTTAAAAGACTTTATCTCAAGAAAACCTGAATGAGTACCTAAGAGTAAAGAATAAAAACGTTATAAAGCAGTGTTTAGATTTAGCTGTATTCGATGAATAGCGTGAAGAGGTCGTTCAAAGGAAATCAATTAGTGGTCTTCTCGAAGACAATAGAAGAAAATAGTTATTAAGGAAATGACCGTTTAAAATATAAAAAAGCCTAAAACACTAAGTTACGGGTACCTGACGCAACCCGTTTAGTTTTTATTCTCTTATTCTCTTTGCACACCAAGGACAAGTTATTTTAACTGAACAAACGGTTCTTTATTTTTATTTTTTTGAAAATTCCTTATTCATTCAATGAAGTAGTAGAAACAAAACGTTCAATAAAATTTTATATTTTTGTTGATTCATTCTGAAAATATCTTCATAAAATTGTCAATAAAAACAACATCAATGTTTGTTAAAGAATACAGTGAAAGGTTTTTCAATGACCGTGAAAATTGTAATGAGGTCAAGGTCGAATAGTTGTTTATACAGTTAATACAATTATTGTAAAAGATTCTAAATTTATATAGTTTTTCATCAAGTACTTACAGTGATTGAATGATTCAGTAATTCAGTGTTTGAATGATTTTCTGAGCCCATAATTAATTGTACCCCGTGTGTTTGAAAATTTATTTGTAGGCTTATAATTTTTATTGTTTAGATTGAGTGAGGAATGGTCACCCAGTATCCAATATAATTACTTAAGTTTTGTGTTTAGAAGTTTTCTTTTGTTCCGTATATTATATGTTTTTAACCCTAGAGCCGGCAATCGTCGATTTTGAGACGATGTTACTGCTTCTTGAACCGGTCGCGTCGCAAAATCGGATTTGCTTTATAGCATTTCAATGTTGTCGTTTTAGTTTTAAATTCATCTACTGACAGCGTTGCTGTTTTGTGCAATAGTTTAATAATGTAAAAGTAAATTTTTACGTATCATACAATAGTTTTAGTTGCATATTCTGCCTGTGTTTCTCAGTTGAAACCACGCTATCCTAGAGCTGAATTTGGTTATTTCTTTGTTTACATGATCTGTTTTTGTGTATATTTCCTTCAGTTTTGAACATAGATTTGACATAGTTTTTTTTTTTTAATAAACATTATAAGTAACATTTCATATGTAATAAAATTTAAAAGTAGAGCATAAGAAAGTTTTAACAGTAGTGTCATTTGAAATTTTAGAAAAATATTTGTCTAAAAATTAAGTATTTTCAAATAGCTTCAGCATCTGTAACTATCAGATTAAAATTTCAATTATGTATTTATTCTATTTTCCGAAATTTTCTAGTTATTTTGATGCGTCACGATGTAAGGTTTGTGATTTATAGCGAATTTTTAATGATTTCTTTACGGTTCGGTGATCCAAATGCTAGAAATTCTCTGCCGGTCTAGAAAAATCTTATTGCCGGCTATAGGGTTAAAGTAAGCCTAATAAATAAATGACGGGTGTTGTTTGTTTACGTCATCAGCCAAAAGGCTGGTTTGATCCTATAGAAATTTTACTAAGTAAAACGTGGAGTGAGGTGGTTTACCATGCCTTCTACTGAGTGAAAAAGTACGCGTATCAGCATGCCGGGCCCTCTGAAAAGCACATACAATCTACTCTGCAAATGATACCTTCACTTTATTCACCGCAGGGAATGGCTTGTCAATGAATACATTACTTTCAGAGGAAATACCTCTGATTAGTGTATTTTATACCTCTACCTCTTCTGTTCTTAAATGATTCATTTAATTGGCTGACCATGTGATAAGAAACAGAACTTTTTATTTTAGTACTGCAACGAACAGATTGATTGTAAATAATTTAACAATCCGACTGTCTGTTATGGGCAGAAATGAGGGGTATAGCTGAAAACTCACAAAATACAAACTTTTTGAAAATTGAGTTACCACCGCCATCTGTTTTGTTATGTTGAACTACATCATTTAAACATAAGAATGCGGAACAAAACTTACTTTATCCTATTTTTTGGGCTGTCAAATCTAACATTCGAATTAAAAGTCACATTCTCCAACTGCCTATTTGTGTTAAAACTTATACAATCCGAATCCACTAAAGATAACGCTTCAACAGAACATTCATCTTAGCAGCCTGCAAGGGGAGAAAGCGAGTTTTATTTTGGTAGTGTGCTGAATACTGTGCGTCTACGAGTCTTTCGTCTTAAGTTTTCAAAAATATTTTTTATATTATTATCTTAACGTTTTCTTCATTATTAAAGCTAAATTATTTCCACTAACTTAGTTTTTTAAGAGCCTAAGTCACTGCATTTCTTATACTTTCTTTCAAAGAAGTTTCAAACAAAACTTACATTATCCTAAACTTTGCTCCAAAACTCACATTATCCAAAATAACAATGAATTTTTTAAAGTTTTTTTGTAACTAACAGCTGTTTGTGTGTGTCTAAACTAATCTAAAGATATTTTGCAATATCAGAAAAAAATCAAACTCAGAAGTCAGTTGAAAATTAAGAAGTAAGTTTTTTCTTCACGGAAAATAAAAAAAAAGAATTTTGTGAGTTTTGCATTTATACCCCTCACAACCAAAAGCGGCAACTACTAAATAACAGACTGAAACAGTTTTACAGGCTATAAGCCAAGCGGTCAAAACTACCCATGGCTTTAAAACTCTTGACGTACAAGGCCATGCTTCAACCGATCTGGATATACTATATGGTAGTCAAATTTATCGTTCAGCAAAGCCATCAGTAATTTCACGACTACATAGTTTTTAAAGTAAATTCTTACGAATGATTACTAATTGCCCGAGTTACGTATCCAATAGAACACTACACGATGACTTACACGTTCCTTACGTCAACGACACTTATCTAAAACTGTACCGTAAGTTCAGAGACAAACTTCACAATCATAACAATCCCTTATATGTAATATAAATCCTGCGGACCTACCAGGAATCTTACAAAAATGACTGAAACGCCGATGGAGTAGAGACATGATACATTAACGCAACTGTAACATTATTACGTATACAAAAGCATAATTTAAAAATGAACACATTTATCGTTACCTGGAGAGCTATCAGTGGGTGGTGTCATCCTCAAAGCCATTAACGCGATTGGTTTTTGTTTTTTTTTCTTAATTTAGTTGTGAATGTTTTTGCTAGTTGTTCTTATACAGTTGCAAAATAAATAAAGTAATAAAGAAAAAACCCTCATAACAATATTTTGTAAAAGAAAATATTTTTATATGTAATATTATTTTTGCTGATAATGATAATGCTTTTGGTTTAACTACAGTAAAGTCTAATTTAACTATATTATTTTACCTGGTTTTTTTAATTTCCTTACATCTCGCCCTGGTTTGAAATAGTAGATGAACCGGGAAAAGAACTCAGAAAAGCAAGAACAGGAGTAAGATATTAATAATTTCCATCGAGTACAAGTTTCTTCAAAGGTTTTCCGGCGATCCTGTTAAAACAGAAAATTTTAATTTTATAACGTTCAAAAACTAATAAGTGTGTGGGTGAAATGAACTACTGTTCAGTCAGGAAAAGAAGAAGTTGAAAATTGGGAGGAAAATGAAACGAAGTTTCATGTAGTAAGAAAACTCCTAAAAACGTACACCTGTAACAATTTCGGACAGTTTTAATAAATAATCAAAGGTAAACTTCGTACAGAATGAAACTGAAAATCAAAATTAAACTATAACACACCCAGTAACGAATAAAATTTATAAATACATACTGTCGTTTCAATCCGATTGTGAGCTTGTGTGAGTGGGCTGTGTGAGGTATTCGTACAAGAATCACAGGGAAAATTCAATACGGCAATACTGGCCTCACTCCATCAACCTCCACGCTTCGTGTCATGTTAATGTATTGTAACACTAATCTCCAAGGTCCGTTTCGGGATCTGGGTAAATAAAATAATTAACACACTGAAGTTTAAAATTACAAATATTTATTACAACTAAAACTGCTATGTGAAACACTCACACAACTTTCTCTTGTCAATGAAAATAATTAACAATATAACCTAACATTAGTAATAAAACATTAGAAATAAACAAAAAACTAACCTCAATAAACATAACCTAATTTAATCATGAGTGAAAAACTTAAAATGAAAATCAACCTCAGTTTGGCTTAAAAATACGGATAATCACTTTTTCACGCTCAACTAGGCTCTGTAGAAAAAATGCCTGAATTAAAATTTGCAGATCTTTTAATTCCTAGAAATTTTATTATATATCCTTATGTCGTGAAATCCATACTAAGGCTAAAATCTTAAAAAAATCAATTTTTTACACGTTTTCGTGAGAAAAAACATAAAATGCTAATTACCGCTAAACTTAGCGTTAAGAAAAATGTTAGAAATAAAAGTTGTAGATTGTAAATTCTCTACAACTTTTATTATATATACAATTTTGCGCTAAAATGCATATCCAAGTTGAAATCTTAAAAAAAACAATATTTTACGAGAAAACAACTTTTCCAAAAATTTCAGCAGACATGGCGCCTACCCTATCTTTTAGAGCATGAAAAATGTAGTAAATGAGGCGATTTTAAAAAAAAATCGTGAGAGCTGTTTTTGAGAAAATCTCAAAAAAGTGAAAAATGACACGAATAAACTACCTGTTTCCGGTTGACCGATTTTGATGAAAATGTTCGTGTCAGGTTCTCTCAATGGAAGTAGTTTAAGTTTCAAGTTCATACAAAGAGTTGAGTCCGGGTACCTATTTAGAAAATTGGGCTTTTTTGTAACATCTATTCAATCTTAATTTGTTTACAATTGTTGAGATTTATCCAGAAGCCGTCAGAACGATTTCGTTTTTTTTAATCATTATGTTGAAATTCTTTCTCTCTCGAAATCTCCATTGGTCCACTTTTATAAGGGACGCGAGTTATTCATTGAGTTCGGTTTCGTTTTTGTTTGAGTACCAGTGAGGCTTTTAAAAGTGCGTTTGAAGAGGTCGAAGTTACTGTGAATTACTGTGTATTATTAAACGTTATTTATTTATCTTTTATAAGTCGTATTTAGTAAATTGGTTAATTTGTTTATTGTTATTATTTATTATAATTAGTATTTTATTCATTATAAGTAATTTAATTGTAATTTAGGCCTACTTGTAAATTTTAGTCACTTTATTTTGTAATATGTTTTGTAAAAATCAATCAGTTGTAATAAATACTAGTAATTTTAAACTTTATTGTGTTAATTAATTTATCCAAATACCGCAACGGACATAGAGATAGGTGTCTTAATAAATAATATTAAAACTAATGAAATGAAGTCTTTCGACTTTGATCAATAAATTTATATCGTAACACATTAAATAAATTATACTAGATTGGTGTCTGTATATTGGGCTTATGTAATACACTAATGGTTGAGCTAGACGACTAGGGCGTGGAAAATTGTAATTTGTAATCTTGTATATAAAAGTATAATGTGGTTTGAACTTAGGTGAAAGGAAAAATAATATGTTCATATATAGGCCTAATGTAGAATATAGATCTATTGTAAAATTCAAGTACGGAAGTGACAGTTTACATAAAATATACCGGGAAGATAAAGTATCAGTTCACAAAGGGTACGCGTTTACGTTGTACTATGTACACAAAAACGACGAAACTCATCGTGGATCTCTCTGTATATACCAGTTCACTCACACTGGCATCTTAAAACATTTTTCTTGTTCTGTAGATACATGCATATTTACAAAATTTTCTTTGATAATAATGTAAAAGGTAACAGAAAGTTCAATGTCTTAAAATTACACTGTTTTGTTTTTTTAAACACCCTGAAAACTAATGATCAATAAATGTACTCGTATGCTAAAAATATTTTGAAAATAATAAAATATTAATCTCGTATGACCCAAACTTCTTATAAAACCATAGGAAAATATAGTTTTGCTGTTATGAGTTATCGCTTTTAAAGAGAAAAAATCATTACTGAGATGTATATATTCTATTTTGCTATACTCCGACTTGGCGATGGTTTTGACTGTTTGGCTTTTTATGAATGGGTGACCTTTAAGTTTTGACACCTTAATTTATTGCACTCCTGAGGCCGCTAACGTACAATCACTTATTTTTCTAGTATAGAGTAGAACGTTTTTTTACATTATACGAGGTGTGGCTATTAAATAATGAGACTAACGTTGTAAAAAATTTTATTTTTATTTTATAGGCTACATAATCACTTATTGTCACCTTCAATATACACTCCTTCTCTATCCCTGCAACGCTCCACGGGAATTTGCCATTTTTGAAAACAGTGCTGGAAGTCATCTTCTGTCAGCTCCTTCAGGACAGGTGCCCCTTTCTCTTTTAGAGCATCCACAGACTCAAATCTTGTCCCTTATAATGCAGGTTTTACCTTAGGGAACAGGTAGAAGATAATAACATGTGATGAAACGTGGTTTTTTACTTATGATCCGGAAACGAAGCGCCAATTCATGCACTGGAAGAGCCGAACTTCACCGAGAGCCAAAAAGCTCGAATGAGCAAGTCAATATTTAAAGCAATGATAATTGTTTTTTTTAAATATCCATAGGATTGTGTACCTTCACTGGGTTCCTGAAGGTCAAACAATTAATCAATATTACAACCTTGAGGTACTTTCTAAAGTACGCCAAAGAGTAAGGAAAAAACGCCCCATAATGTGGAAGGACAAATCATGGGTTCTTCACCAAGACAATGCGCCAGCTCATTCCACGTTATCTGTCAAGAGGTTTCTAGCCAAGTACAAACTCTCAGTGTTAGAACATCTACCTTATTCACCAGATCTTGCAACATGTGACTTCTACCTTTTCCCTAAGGTGAAATCTGCATTAAAAGGGACAAGATTTGAGTCTTTGGAAGCTGTAAAAGAGAAAGCGGCACGTGTCCTGAAGGAGCTGACAGAAGATGACTTCCAGCACTGTTTCCAACAATGGAAAATTCTCGTGAAGCGTTGTAGGGATAGAGAAGGAGTGTATATTGAAGGTGACAATAAGTGATTATGTAGGCCTATAAAATAAAAATAAAATTCTTTAAAACGTCAGTTTAGTTATTTAATAGCCACACCTCGCACTATTCCTTATACATTGAGAAGGTTCTATGTTTGTTTATTATAAAAGCACCTGCTCTAAAAAAATCCTGAAGCGAACGTAATAAATACCTACATAAATTAAAAAATAATTATTAGAAAAATTCCAAAGGCTCAGAAAACTCAATTGATTACGAATTCGATGGCTAAGACAACATTGCTATATTTGATTCCCGGTTGGGGTCAGGAAATATTATCAAAATAATAAAGTTGTAATTACTAATAACTGTACATTTGCCAAGTCGATACAATATAAAAGCATGAATCAAATCCTATTAACGTTCAACGTTTTTAAAACATTTTACTTTCATTATAATATTTTATTAAAAGAGGCGTATAAATTTTTAAATCAAATTAATAGCTTTTTTAATTAAAACCTTTTGTCATGATAATTATACTAGGTAACTGGTTTTGTTTAATTCAATTAAAATCTTGGTCGGCAGTAGACATTTTTAATAAGGTTTTAGTGTAGAAATAAAGGCGAATAATGACGTATTAATTAAGAAATGAAGAATAGGACACCCGTATATAGGCTATGCCCTCAGTGAAAAATTTATTAAGGACGAAAAAATCATTTAAATAAAAATTATGTTTTGTAATACGGATAATATAAATTTTATTGATAATTAAGGCTAAGAAATTTGACCCCTATTGTAATGGTCTAAAATTAAAATTATAGAATGTTAGCATGAAGTGAGGATAATTTAATTATAATATTTTTGTTGCTTTTATTTAGCACCCCGAGTTTTTTCACCTTGAAAAAATTGACAATAATTTTTCTATTTTCTGCTCGTTTTCCATGGTTTCTTGGCTGGAGTTAATTTGAATACGATTATAGAAACCCAGTGGTGAGTATATTCATAATTGAATTTAACCAATTCGCTTTTCTATTCGGTGCATCGTAACTTATTTAGGAGATTCTGACTTGGAAAAGTGGAGAAATCTACTACGTTTTGTAAAAAAAATAACAGTTCGATCATTTTCACTTCACGATTTTAAGTAAATAAAATAAAGAGGAGAAACTTGCCAAAATATGAAACGACATAAAATATACTTCCTCAAAAATTATAACAAGTATAAAAAAAAACGAACAATTAAAATTAACTTTGAATCGATAAAATTACAGAAAAACAAGAACAAAACTAAATACATGAAAAAAATATCTGCAAAGGAGGCCTGTACGCTGGTATGAGTCTACGTATTACGTTTTCTTTTTTTAAGAACGTAAAAGCTTGGTAAATTTTAATTTCTGCCCATAACAGACAGGTGGAGTGTCAAATTATTTACACTCAATCTGTTCGTTGCAGTACTAAAATAAATAGTACTGTTTCTTATCACATGGTCAGCCAATTAAATGACTTAATCATATAAGAACTGAAGAGATAGTGGTGTGAAATATACTACATTAGAGTTATCTCTTCTGTAAGTAATGAATTTCATTATACAGCCAGACCCTGTGGTGAATGAAGTGAAGGTGTCATTTACAGAGTGAAAAATATGTACTTTTCAAAGGGCCTAGCTTGCTGATAAGCGTACTTTTCCACTCAGTGAGGAAGGCATGATAAATCACCTCATTCCTAGTTTTAATTAGTAACACCTCTACAGGTTCAAAGTAGTTTTTTTGCTGATGGTAAACAACAATGTTGATTTGGAATTACATTTTAATAAATATTGTAAACATATAAATAAAATAAACATCATAGTTACCAAAAAAAGGAGGAAACATTGTGAGAACCGAGTTTGTGATTCTTTAAACATTTAAAACATAAATAAATGTAATCAATATTATTTAATCAAATTTAAGATGTGTAAAAGTTGGTTTAGAACTGGTTGGTAGAACACATTCATGATTCCTTAATAAGTATTTATAAATATTTCCTCATAAAAACATTTAACACCTTTATGAAAACTCATAAAGTTCTAATTTCATTGTCACTTTCAAGGTGTATGTCACGGCAATAGTATTCACGTATTGTTGTTCGAAATTTTGGTAGCTACCGGTGCTCAAAGTATTTTTGCCCCGGAATAAGTAAAGGGAGAATTGATCTTTCTTAACGTAAAATTTTGTTTAATTTCGTGCACTGAGCGGCCCAATTCCTGTATGCGATATCAACGTAATTTCATTGAACGTGCGCAATGTAATTGCTAGGAAATGAGAAACAAAAACTTACATTTTCGGTAAGGAAATATTTTTCACTATTCAGATCAACAGATCTTTTCACCATTTTCACTATAAACGCCGTAGAATGATTGAGTTAAGCCGGCCGCATTGGCATAGTTGTTACGTGCTCACCTCTCGTCATGTGGTCTTGGGTTTGAATCCCATTCAGACATGGCATATTTTCGTACGTTACAAAAAATTATTTTATCCTTCACCGTCTGCATTAGTAGTAATTAGTGAAGAGTCAGACGTAGTAATCGCAGAAGAATGATTGAGTTGTTTCTTACGGCTTTATATTTTTGTTTCACGTCCAAATTTTATGAATTTTAAGGGTTTTCCAGACGGTGATGGGTGATAGGTAAAAATGACCAATGAAAAATTCCAGATCTGACCAGGAATATAACCCGAGACTTTAGCACAGAAGCTATAGTTACTTGAGTCACGAGTTTGCCCTTGTTTTCAACGAGGGGTAACGTGGCAAAAGCATCAGTATGCATGCGTGTCTGCTTTAATTTCAGTACAACAAACACAACAACTTATACTATACCTAGAGCATATATATTATATCGCGAAACCTTTTGAAGATTAACAGAAATCATAATCGTAAACTATAACTGTTTGTTACCGTAAACAGAAATGTTAGAAAACGTGGGCAGACTATTCATAGTACTGAACAAAATCTAATATGCAGTGTAATAAAATGCTGTGAAGTTGAAGCTAAACAAAAATGCCTTTCCCTGCCTCTTAACAAACGCCATGACCTAATGGCTGGCTAATTACTGCGATGTTTCTTTTTTCACAATTCTAAAAATAAAGAAGGAAACTAAAAACATGAAGAAGCTTCAACAGTTTTGTTGACACCTAGTAAAAAAACGAAACGGTTAGGTAGATACTAGTGAGACTGATAGTGAAGACGCCGGTGATAGCGATAGTAAAGAAGGCGAATCATTCGTAGAAAATTTTGTTCCAATGGAATGAGGTAGCTGGTAATTACAGTAAATCAAATATGTCTAGCCGTGTAATTAAGCTATAGGCGATATTACAGGTCACATTTAATTTATAGGTTTATGAAGAAAACATTTTCTTGGAATAAACCACAGGTTACAAAATGCAGGCCTATGTAGAAAGTGGACGGTAGCAAAATGTACGAGTAGTGTCTCACTGCTGAGGTTGGCAGTACTGTTAAATTTTCACTTCCATTCCTCACAGCCAATCCATACGCAAAAGGCAATCTCATGAGATCAGTATCTATTGATGCGTTTTGAAAACTACAACAAAGTGCCAACAAGTAGATGGGCTAGTTTATGGTAGAAGTTTTTCTAATCAGATTAAGTTTTATTAGTTTAATTTTTTTTTATTTTTTATTTAACGTCGCATCAACTACAACGGTCATTAGCGACGACGTTGGGGTGTAACTGTTTACAATGGAGGATGAAACGATTTTTTGTAACGTATGAAAATATGCCGTGCCTGAGTGGGATTCAAACCCAGGACCGCATGATGAGAGGCGAGTTTAAAATTGTGTAGGCCAATTAGTTTAATGAATTATTCATTATAACTTGTTTTTATGGTTTATTGTAGTAATTTATGATTTTTGTGCTAATTAGTTAAGGTGGGTATTTAGTTGATTCTGCTGTAGAATGACGTGATTATAGTTTTTGTGTTGTCGAAATTTTAAAGTAGTTGTGGAAATTTTTATTGTTTACATAAAATAGAATACCAGAAATAATTCTTAATAATTTTGATTAATTTTGACAAATTAATCTCTATTACTACTCCAAAGAGCATATGACTGCAAGATTTATACAGCAGTGGAGTAGCTTTACACGATGGAATTTGAGTCGATAATTAGGAAAAATAAGTAAATTTTTGTACATAAATATTGGGTTACAAGGGCTACAGAAATAAATATAAAATGAACTTAATACTACTGTATTGTTATATCATAAATCAAGATATATCACCAATAATCTAGTTGCTACTTGTATAGTGAATAGAAATCCTTGATATGAGTATGAAGACTGAAATACCAATTCCCTTCATTTACAGTACTACGTTTCAACGAGTATTGTATTTGAGAAACGTCTACGTATATGAAACCAATTCATTAATTACTACTCAAACTAGTGCACTAGAGGTAATTCTCCACACAAAACAGTACTTCAACTTCGGTACGGAAACACACAAATTGTTCAGTGCATGTATAATAGACACGTTGTCTAGAAGGCCTAAATACAATACATTAATACTGACAAATGGTTAAGAGAATAACAATAAATTGTAAACATGAATACAGGATAACTAATCTCCTCCCATATTGGCGCCGGCGCAATCTTTAAATTTTTCAATTTGACATTCCGTATTGTTATTTACAACTTACTTGAATTTAAAAAAAACTCAACTTTCATACCAATACGTTGTCAATAACTTACAGGATATTATTTGTCTCTAAATACGTGAATGCTTTATTTGATTTATGAACAACAAAAAAAAAGATAAATGCCGGAAATATAACTGAAAAATCTCGTGTGAAACATTTACACTACTTTCTTATACCAATATAAATAATTAAAACTATAACCTATGTTTAATCTTGAGTAAACAATGTAAAATGAATAAACTATTTTTAATCATGTCGTTAAATTAAAATCAACTTCTGTATGAGTTTAATTTTGACGAGAAAAATACGGAAAAAACTATAATTGATGCTGAACTAAGCTTTGTAGAAAAAACAGTTTAAATAAACTTTGTCGGTTTTGTAATTTTTTACAACTTTGATGATAAATTTACTGTCTGTCTATAATTTGATGGCCTGCGGTAAAAAGGGTAATATGCGGATTGTAAAACCATTTCAGGAAACATATATAATTTTAAGTAACTGAAACATGCCAGAAATTACGTCCAATTTAAATAATTCTTTCACTATTTAATTTTCAACATGTGCACAGTTATCTTCAAAGACCGAAAAGTTTCTCGCATGCTGGCTGGCTTTATGTCGTATTTCGCGATTTTACAAAATTTATTTATAAAAATCCCTCGTAGCCTAACTAAAAAAGTAATGATTTTCTGTTAAATTTTATTGCATCGTTTTTCATAATTTTTTTAGAACAAACCTGCCAAATATTATGTTACTCCGTGAAAAGGTTGTTGAAAAATGACAATGTATCTAAACAAATACGGTATTTATTCACAAAAATTTTGCTAAATTATACATTATTTCATTAATCGTGTGTTTTTAGAAATAAATTTTTAGAACAAAACCATGCGAAATACTTTGTTTTATAATACGTAATTTCCAGCAAGTTTCAGTTACTTAAAAAAACTTAGATATGTTTTCTGAAATGTTTTTATATTCCGCATATTGCTCCTCTCTGCCGGAGGCCATCAAGTTAGAGACAAACAGTGCTGTTGCTTTAAAATGCATATTACGGTAGCAATCTTTAAAAAATTTTACCTCGAGAGCAAAATCCAAAAATTTCAGTAAACTTACTTTTTACCCTCTATCTTTTAGAACACAAAAATTGAAGTAGTTAAATTGATTTTAAGTACATTTGTAAGAACCGTTTTTGAAAAATTTAAAAATTGTAAAAAATATTGCAAGAATTAATACTACTTTCAGTTGACCGATTTTAAATTAAACGTTCGTGACGAGTCTTCCATGGTACTTAAGTTTCAAGTTTCAACTTCGTACGATATTTTGATAGTCCCTGAGATACTTTGTTTACACACACACACACATCCACAATCTGTTCAACACATACATAATACGCAAAGTGTTCAATTTAGAACAATAAGCAACCCCATGACTCAATGAGATAAGGATGATACGTATGACGTGTAAATGAGGTGTAGTCTTGTACAGACTCAGACCGACCATTTCTGAGAGATTATGGTTAATTGAAACCCAACAATCAAAGTACACCGGTAACCACTGTCTAGTATTCAAATTCGTATAAAAGTAACTACCTTTACTAGAATTTGAACCAGAAACCTTCGTCTCCGAAAATCTGCTGTTAACCCTTTATAGGTCTGTGGTAGGTATACTTACCACTGGCAATAAGGTCAACTTTTTTTAAGAATAAGCTATGCAGTTGAACCTTATTGGCACTTTATGGTTTTATAGATGTTTTCTGGTAAATAGGCCATCAACATTTTGAAATTAGTGCGCGGTGACCATTTGCTTCATGAGTTACATGAATGTTATAAGGATTCATACCAGCGTACACTACGATGTTAATTTGTTGTTACTTTTGTACAGTGCTTAGAAAATTCCGATTTTTTACGGGAAAGCAAGCATGAATGCTCATATAAAGTTAATATAAGTTATTCGCCACATTTTTCTGTTACATAGGGCTACAAGTTGTTTTAATAAGCATTCTTACCACTAAACATTATGTGATTCCCATTTCATTAAACATTCCTTGGTAAGGTATACTTACTAGAGCTGGACAAAAAAAAAGAAATATCTTACTGTTCTGGCCGTACAAATACATTATTCAAGTCCTTATAAAACAAAATTTAACATTTTACTACATGTAAATTTTTTCCCGTAGTAGGCCTACTGCCCTATAAAGGGTTAAATAGCTGACTAGCGGCGACGACGTTACCCCTAGACCAACCCGGTGGGTTAGGAAGAACTTACGAAAAAAATAGATATGATAAAAGAAGAAGAAATAAAAATAAGGAAGAGTAGAAACTGTTTGAGAAAATATGGAAGAAATTATGAATAAAAGTAACTAAACAAAGGGACGATACTGCTGAAAATATATGAAATGCTATTGAAGATAGATAAAAGGTTAAACTTAAAATCGATAAAATTAAAGAGAAGATGTAAATTACGTAACCAGGTGATAAAAATAGCAAGTGGTAATGAAAAGCGATAATGGAATGCTGTTTAATATAATTATGATTAAGATGTGTGGGCGGTGGTCGGCTAATTTAAGTGTTGGAGGATTTGGCTAGTAAGAACTTAAGTGTGCTGGTGTGTGTGTTTGTTTATTAAGTGGAACTTGTAGTGGTGAGTATTTATTTGACGTTTAAAGTCGGTTGTATAATGTAGTGGCAGGCAGGGTGGAGGTTAAAAGAAAGATGCAAGTATTTCTAACCAAGGCCTTGGCATTTGTTATGTAGATAATAATATGATAATAAGAAAGAAGCTTTCTCCGTTTATGCTTTTCTTATATTCCAGTAGAGTGCGCCTAATGTTTATTCAACAGTTTTCTGATGGTATATTCTGTAGTAAATAATAAACTATAAACATTAAAAATAGCATTTTTTCAAATCGCTTGTACAAAAAGTATTATTTTCTGCCATGAAACAAAATAAAAATAATTGTGATATCAGTTTTAAACTAGGAAGATAATTTTTTTAATACTACATTGTTTATAAATTTACATTGATTTATATATTACATTGCTTACTTCATTACCTAGAGCTAATTTAATGTAAAAATATAATTTTATCTCTATTAATGTAGATCCTATCGAAGCCTCAAGACAGCTTCAAAACTTTTTGAACTTAATTCAAAAAATGTTTAAACAAATGGCGGAATTTATGCAACATTAATTTAAAAAGAAACATAATAGAAGTTCAATTGATGGGTGGTCGGCTTTCTCATGTTTTTTTTTTAATTTCTTTAATTTTTATTTATCTAAAGTCGCATCAACAGCTTGGTTATTAGCGACTACGGTTGGTTACTAAAACGGTAAGTTTTTAGTTGTAATAATTTCTAGACCCTAGCCGGGTATTGAACCCGGGGCCTCCGCGTTGTAGGATAGTGCGCTACCACTACACCTCGAAGGCCACTTCCTCATGTTGTTCATATTATTATTTGTATCATAGACAAAATCAGCTCATCTGTTATTGTAATAAAACGTACAGGTACAAATCTTTTTTATCTTTAATTTAATTTTTATCAGCTGTTTAATAGTTAATTTTCGAAGACGAAGGTTCCTGGTTCAAATCCTAGTAAAGGTAGTTACTTTGACATGGATTTGAATATTAGACAGTGGTTACCAGTGTACTCTGATGGTTGGGGTTCAATTAACTATACTCTCTTAGGAATGGTCGGCATGAATCCATACAAGACTATACCTTATTTACACGTCGTATATATCATCTTCAACTCATTAGGTAATTGATTGCTTTATGTTCTTACATAATTGAACAAATTGAAAGGACAGAGATTAAGGATTAAACAAAAATTTTACGATACTGTATATTGAGCTGCATAATTTCCGTACATGATAAGCTATTATTTTATTTAATGGGCAGAGGGGAATTTTACTTTCAGGAGAAGAGGTACCCGGTAGTCCATTCTTCGTTAAAACGCAGGTGTTGTCTGTTATTTAGGTCAGAGATCTCTACACCATTTTCTCTTTAGACGTCACACAGTAGTTGGGAAGTTCATTGTAGATAGGTCACGGGGAGTTAGTTGGGATGGTATACAGTCGTTCGCAAAATTTACTTTAATTTATTAAATTTTAGAAGAATGTAATTAGTTTGGTCGTCTAATGGTCGCGAAGTTCAGATTTAATTAAATTAAAATTAAATAAATATCTAAATAAAATTAAATAAATTTACATTTTTTTATATACATTTAGTCGCGAAATCTAGTGGATGCGGTTATTTGGTCATCTAGTGGTCGCAAAATTTACTGTAGAACGATCTGGTTAATTTGTTTACTGTCGAAATTTCGAAGTCGTAATGGAGGGTTTACTGCACAAATCTACAATACGGATAAAAATAAAGTTCAAGTATGGCCAAGTATGGCTCAATGCTATAATTTTCCATTAAAATTCCTAAATAGAATGAAAACAATATTCATATAATTTGTGCCAAAATATTTAGTGTTCCTACCTGAGATCTATTAAAATACTATTTAGAACAATCTAATTTACAATTTGTATCGAACACAAAGAAAACTATTTCAGATCTAATAAGCAATATTAACAGAAGCATTGTGTTTGTAGTAAAAACATAATTTAGTACAAACTATTCATTGAAGTATCTCATTAGTACTTCGATTAATACTTCAGTTTAATTAAAACGGATCTAATAGCAATGTTTATAAACGGTGTAATGAATAATAAACACATAGTAAAGTGAAAAATGAAACAAGAAACTATTTTAAAAATAATAATTGAATGTTTTGTCATTTAAACAGTAAAATTATAAGATAGAGTTTATTTGCTTAATCAAAAATGTAAATTTACAAGATATTGCTACAAATAGTGAGTGGCGACTATAGGTAAAATGAAAGATGAAGTCTGTGTTTGGAATAGCGTATCTCACCAAGTATAAAACATACAAATTTCAGGTACGGCTCGTTTTAAAGCTTAATTTTTTGTAATTTTATTCGTATAAATTACGAAACAAAGGAGTTTATTAAGTATTTTCTAGAAATTGAAGAACAAAATATGTGCCCGGTTTTTAGCGCATTTTTCACTTAATCCATGTTTCAGTACATGCAGCACGATCAATTTTAAGAAGAAAAATATGGCGTTTTAGAGGAGTGTTTCTGAATGTTTCGTAATTAATTTTAGCTAAAATTTACCCTTTTAGTATAAAGGGTAAAGGAGTTAGAGCGTTTTAAAAATAAAATGTTATTTTCGTTCCCGATGGACGTAACGAGTTAAATCCAACGCTATTTTTATCCCTGTAATTAATAAGGGAACGCAATTTCACTACAAATAAATGTTGTAAATGTAAAGGTTTTGTTCAGTTGCATAAGAAAGATTAAATAGCATGCATTAAAAATGAGCGTTCTATTATTTTTCACATTTTACGAAAAAAATATTGGTAGTGCTTATGATTTCTCTATAATATCAGAGGAAATGAACTGAGAGAAACGTCTCCGAACATAATTTTTTACGAGTACTCATCAAAAATATGTAGAACTGCCTAAAAGAACGACCGTAACTATATCTTAAACGAAACCTCAAAATTCTGGTACTATACCACTGCATGTAACTAATTTAGTAAGTGCATGAATTCCAGTTTGAATATTAGATCGATTTTCCCTGAGGACACTGAACGTATCGTGTAAGTTCTATGATTACATAGTTAACCTACAGTATAGTAACTTACGAAGTTTGTTTGGAAATGGAAAACGTATTGATCAATGTACATCCTACGACAGCAACTACTTCACGCAATTTCAAGGAAACATCCTTTATGTAAAATAGGCCAATGATATTAATAATGAAAATCATAGAATAAAGAATATATAAAAAATTTATAAAAAGGATCCATATTTTCTAGCGATTTTTCTAGAAAATTATTTACAGATTATTATGTTTAATGTACATGAAAGGATAAAGAAAAATAAAACTACTTTATGGCATTTGTAGATTTAGAGAAAGCATTTCACAATCTGGACTGGAGTAAAATGTTTAAAACTTTGAAAAGGCTAGCAATTAAATATAAAGAAAGGAAAGTTATCTATGGTCTGTATAAGAATCCAACGGCTTTTTTGAGAATTAATTGAGGGGTAAAAAAAAGAGGCTGCTGTAAGAAAAGGTGTACGACAAGGTTGTTCATTGTCACCACTACTTTTTAATTTGTATGTAGAAGAGGCTATAAATGAAATGAAGGAAAAATTTGACGCAGGAATAAAAATTCCGTCGTTCAAAACCTAGTAAAGGTACTTTTACACGGATTTTAATACTAGACAGTGATTACCGGTGCACTATGAAGGTTGGGGTATTATTAACCATACTCTTTCAGAAATAGTCACCCAGAATCTGTACAGGACTACACCTCATCGTCATCTCATTGGGCCATGGGGTTGCTTATTGTTGTTAAATCGAACAGATTGCAACGTTAACACATTTAGGGTTAACAAAAACATATTTGACAGGCCACTGGATCAAAGCAAAGTCAGCTGGCAGAAAATCTTTTCAAAATTGATACACTACTACTATTTAGTTAGATTATCAACTCGGTTTGGTAATCAGCCGACAGCCATACGAGGTAAAATACCCCTACATATTCTTATTCATATCAAAATGAAAAAATCCAGAAGAATGTAGTACTAGTAACTTAATTGGATGTAACAAAAATGATATATTTCCCGATTAAACGAATATTTTATTTGCTTATTACTCCATAATATAAATTTTATAAGATAATTGTAAAATGTGAACTATATTAAATTTTTCTCTTATTTTTTCAAGATGTTTCCTGAAGTTAATGGATTTCTATTTGGATTCATAAGATTTATTCTCTATGGAGAAATACATAAAAGCTATATTTTTGCTAACGTTCTATTTTTGCAAAGATAATGGCTTTTAATTCATTCTGTCTTGGTTAAGAGAAGTTGTTCTATAATATTTTGATTGAACTATAAAAAATGCTAAGTTGACTTTCTCGTTATAACAAGAACAATACAAAATAGAGATATTGCAGAAAAGTACAAAATAAAACATTATCATCCATTAATAATAAATGTTACTAAAAGATTCAATTTTAATTGAATCTTTGATTTTATTTTAATAAAATCAATTTAAAAAGAATTTTGTGTTAAAAAAACTGTTTGAAATATATTTATCAAAAAAAAGCTTAAAAGGTTAAAAAAGCTTTTAGCTTCATCGTATCTATTTTGTAAAAGTACAGTCTCTGTTGTCTAATAGGTTTATCGCAAAATAATTCGGATGTTCGTTCAATCTATGTTCTTAAGTTCTGCTAAATCATGTAATTTCCTGTCTGAGTTAAGACCTATGCTGTTATAAATATATTTATTTTCTACTTGCCATAGTATTATAAAAGCTGTACGTAAAAAAATGTTATCTGAAAATGTTTTATTAACTGAATTTATATGAAAAATACGAATATATATAGTTTCATTTATTTGTAAAATGAGATCTTGGCAGAGGATTATACGTGATTGGTTTGAGAACGGACAGGACTCTTATTTGTAACAGACGTGTCAACATGAAGGAAATAAAAGAGCTTAAAGACTTACTTTGAAACAATTTTATGGCGTTTTCTCCAGACGATCAAAACTTTTACTTTCTTACAAACATTCAATGTTACTATAATAAATTTTCTATACAATTTCTTTCCACATGTTCACGAAAACTTAAATTTAAGTTATAGTTTTGAAAAAAATATTATTAGATTTATTGCCTTGATTGTTTTAAGTTTCTATTGGTTTTTCTCGTTGTGTTTCATTCATTCCTCAAAATTATTTATTACATTATTTGCAGGAAATTATAAAGTTTTTAATGAATATTTCTGTTGTGAATTTGTAGTCACGTTATCAGTTAAAACAGATAAAATGAGCAAATTATTTTGAATAAGTTTCTGTATAGAATAAACAAGTTTATGTTTCTCTCTGTAATTTTGAGAGTGTTGGGATCTTTACCTAAAAAATATGCTATGGTTACAAATACAAAGCTTGTTAATTTTTTATCCAGCACAATCGTAAAATAAGTTACAGCTGTTTAAGCCTTAATTATAAAATCTAAGATTTGTCATACAAATGTTCCAGGTTCTAAAAATATTTTCACATAAAATAATCTAATAATAAAAACAATTTTCTGTCTATATCACAGTCACTAGAATAGACAAAAGAATTTGTTAGATCTGGAAGAAAGGGGTTTCTCCAGTACGATGTAGTCACAGTAGAATGGAGAGGAATTTGATGAAAATTTCTTCATTAAAGACTACGAAGTTGTCTAAATATTGAAAAATTTTAATTGGTCGTATTTAAAGTAAAATCGTTTGGATGATTTTATTCCATAACAAGATGTAAACAGGATTTTCCAGAATAAAGTAATAGGATGATTGGATTCTTGCAGATTAACTTCTTGGAAAGAATTTTTTGGACCTCGAGATTGGACCACAGGAAGAATGAAGCATTCGCAGGAAGATTGAAGAAAGGTAGCCCAACAGACTATGGAACTGAATCCAAACAGGAAAAAAATAAAAGAGGACTTTTGCAAAGTGAAAGATGTATAGAGTAATAAAGGCGATGACTAATAGAGACTGCAGAACAGTGATTAGATGGATAGAGATGCGGTATAGATGCGGATAGAGATTCGGATGCAAACGAAGGTAATATAGCTGAAAAAATTCGCAGAAAACCAGAACAAAAACAGCTTATTCGTTTTTCCTTCTTCAGAGGTTACGACCTAATCATAATCATAATAGTCTAAGTTTCTAGCAGTTAATTCACTTTTTTAAGTATTATAAATTTTCATTATTACTTATAACAAAAGGCTGGTCTAAGCAGATACATTTGAAAGAGAGAGATTGTCCGCAAGAATGGGCCCGATAGTTGATGAACAATGTAGTTTACAAGGACGAAAGAAATGTCAAGTAAATGAACAACTAATAGAAACGATACCAAAAAGCGGACTAAAATTTCATGGACACTTGGTAGAATGGATGACAAACGGTCGAAGAAACAAATTTTTAATAAAAATAGGCAATAGATCTAATTACTGGCTGAAAGAGGTCAGAAAGGGTATTGGGAAAATTTAATGAACTGAACCAAATTCTGATAACTAATTACGGTCTGTAAGGGCTTCCATGAAGAGTAAACAGAAAACCGGCTGGATAGAAAAAAATAAGAAAAGCCTACAGTAGATGAACGCTGAGAATGTGGGATAAAAGAAGAGCTTCCAGAAACGTGTAAAGTCACCTCACCTGGTCCAAAATTGGCCCTACACGATAAAAAAAACCTACAACAAACAAATATTGTAGTAAGATGATGACCCGATAAGATTTAGAATAAAGTGTGATTGTTTTAATGTTTACAATAAGAATAACTTTTATAATTTTTTTATGTTCTATGTTTTATTTTTATGTGGTTAATTTATTTTTCTACAACACGTGAAATAAATTATGTTATTTTAAATTTTTATTATTATTATTATTATTATTATCATATATTTTTCTTTTTAACTTTAATTTTGATCGTTATCTGTAGTATAGAGAACAACCAAAAGATGAACGAACATCGATATTACATTAAAATTAACACGAACAGGGGCAAATATAAAATACAACATTCAGCAAAGTTAAATTTAGAATAACAATTTATCGGAAGAATATAGTCAAGTATGAAAAATTTAAAAGAATAAAAAGTCCATATTGTTGAAGAAAAGTTATTACCAATAGTAATAAAGCATTATTTAAAAAAAAATTGTATCTAATATTTTTTTCATATTTATCTTTTTCGACTAGGTAGCACAGGCCTAACAATGCAGCAAGAATTAAAAAGAAGATCTCTGCTTATATTGTTCGACATTAAAAAAATTATACGTCAACGTAAATATTTTTCAAACCCTGTAATTTTTTGTTGAACACCGCGTTACAGTTGTGTATTGCGGGTAATCATTTTCAGGAGGTATTGAAATATCAGGCGTAAAAAGTTAGACATAGTCAATTGCAATATAAAGAAATGATAAGATTGTAAAGTTGGTAACTTATGAAAATATACATACATACTCTTTAAATACAAATACAATTTAATACATTTGAATACGTTAGTACAGCCGATGAACCGAGAACATTATGGATTATTTGGTACAAGAATTTTATTAATACCCAGTCCCTAACAACCAGTTATTAACAATCCATTCAATTCACTTCGCTTGTTAATGCAATCCATCAATGCAACGAACCCTACTCGCTGTTGTTATTTCATTCCATCAAAATCTATAATTCTAACCACTTAATAATCATTCACAAAAAGATGAATACAGTCCGTTGAATATCGAAACAAAATTAACAAATAATATAATACTGTATCTTATAGTTTCCACTACAATACATTAGTACCTAATTTATAAAATATTTTACCTTATCAATAGATTATTATATAAATAAAAGAGATATTAATATAAATAAGACTAAACTGATGGTCATTAATAAACTTTTCCGACCAAATTGCATACAATAAATAATCACAATATTGAACATGTTAATAAATACAAGTATTTGGGAACGACACTGAATGATAGATAGTATCATTCTCAAGAGAATAGAATACGCTTTGAAACAGTTCGTGAAACATTAAAATAGAGTTAAACATTAAAACTGTCCACACTCGTGCGCTTTCTTTTTCAAATTGTGATTTGACTTGCGATGTCGCATGCGCTTAGAAGCACACCACCATCCCGCACTCGTTTGAAGAGCTTTATCTCAAAAAAAAAACAAAACGAATATTTTGAATTTTTGAACAATACGCTAAATTAAAACCTGTATTTCCTGCATTTATTGGTTTGATTTAGATTGTTTTATTTAAAAATTTATGGGAGATAACGCCAGCAATTTACGCAAAAAAGTACTTAGTTTTTAGCCGGTTTTCCGTTAATGTGGATTTAAACGTCCGCTACTCCGTCCAGGCTTTTCATACAAATCGGCGTTTAAGTACGTTGAAGATTAGAATTTTTTCTATAATATTAATAAGTATTTTAAAAGTTAAATTTCATGTTTCCTTTTAAAATGCCGGCCATTTTTGACTTCTATTTTAAAATGTTCATACAGAGAAAACTCTGATCTTCAAAGTGCTTAAACGCCGTTCTTTTATGAAAAGCCTGGACGGAGTAACAGGCGTTTAAAAACCACATTACCGGAAAACTGGTTAAAATAGAGTACTTTTTATGCGTAAATTGCTGCATCTCCGACTAATTTCAAAATAAAATAATCTAAGTCAAACCAATCATCGCAGGCTTTAATTTAGTGTAGTGCTCAAAAATATTCGTTGTTTTTTTTTAGATGAAGCTCTTCAAACGAGTGCGGACAGGTGAAATGGCATGCCTCTAAACGCATGCAACGTTGCATGCTACATCACTCGAGTGTTTTTATAACGAGTTAAGTATTCAGAACACACGATCTGAATATTAAAACAAAAATGCGACTATTACGTTGCTATATTTTCTCGGTTCTGTTTTATAGGGTGAAGTTTTGGACACGTAATGATTTGAGTAAAAGCGTTTGAGATGTAGCTCTAAAAAAGGATGCTGAGTCTCCTGGGTGGATCGCGTCTCTAATGAAAAAGTACTGAGATGCATGCAGAAACCAAAAGAAGTATTATGAAAACGATAAAGATTAGGAAGTTCAAGTACTTGGGACATAAAATGCGCAACGAGAAAATATATAGGTTTCTGCAATTTTTATATTACAAGGAATAACTGGACAACATTGTGTGGGGAGAAGAAGTACTTCCTCCTTGAAAAATGTGAGTTGTGGTTCTCAAAAGTGACAGCACAGATGTTTTGCGTAGCAGTGGATAAGATTCAGATTGCTAATTTGGTGGCCAACATCCGGAACGAATATGAACCTAAAGAAGAAAGCATTGTAATGCTAAAAATTTGCTGTTCTGTCCTGTTTTGGTACTATATGTTCTATTTCTCTATTTAACATTGTATCAAAAACTACGTCATTAGCAACTGCAGTGCTACAGTAGTTGAAAGTTCTAGTTCTGGCAGGGAATAAAACGAGAAACCTTCCGCTTTACATTGTAGCACGCTAACCAGAGCGCTAGTAGGGTACTACATAAACGTTTTTTTAATTACGTGGCGAACAGAAACATTTTACTTTCTCTGGCTAACATGTATACATAGGACGGAAATTATTGTTTTCATGTAGATTTTTCGAAATCGAGTTTCACCGGATATACACGTTTGCAGACCCCCTTAAACCAAAAAAAACATGTTTCTAGCGATTGGTGTGTGTGTGTGTGTGTGTGTGTGTGTGTGTGTGTGTGTGTGTGTGTGCATGTGTGTGTGCGCGTGTGTGTGTGTGTGTGAACAACATATCTCAAGAACTGTAAGAATTGTAAGAAGCTGAAACTTAAAACTTAAGTTAGGTACTTACTCGGCAATCCGACACGAACATTTTCTTTAAAATCGGTCAACCGGAAGTAGTGATTTATTCCTGTAACTTTTCACTTTTTTGCAATTTTCCCAAAAATGGCTCTTCCGTTTTTTTAGTTCATATTTACGTTCTACAATTCTCTATAAAAACCTTGCTACAAGACGGCATAGGCCCTATGTTTACTCAGACTCTTGAAGAGGTCAAGAAGTAGAAAAAAATTGTTTTATTTTTAAGATTGCGGCCTTACTATCTATTTTAGCGCAAAAGTGTATGAATAAAATTTGTTGACAATTTAAAAGTCTACAACTTTTATTTCAAACGTTTTCTTGTTTAACGCATAGTTTAGCGGTAATTAGTGATTTTCTGTTGTTTTTTTTTAATGGAAATCTATAAATAAATAAATTTTTTTACTATTTCGGCCATTTAACGACAAAAGTGTACAAAATCAAATTTATAGGAAATTAAACGATCTACAATTTTTTTTAAATTTTTCTCTACAGAGCCTAATTAGTATAGACGATTTTCCGTACTGGATGGTTTTCATTTTACATCATTCACTCATGATTAAAATAATGTTAGGTTTATTGAGGTTTGTTTTTTTGTTTATTTATAATGATTTATTACTAATGTTAGGTAATATTGTTCATTATTTGCCTTGGAAAATAAAAGTGGTGTGAATGTTTCACACCAGATTTTATTTTAACAAGGTGTAATTCTTTTGTAATTAGTTTTTATTTTCTCTTTCCCTGTATATAAATATAAATAGAGATGGAATGTTTTAAAAACAATATAGGACAACATTTTTAATGAGTGTTATTTGATGTAAACTTAGTACTAGGTGAATGTAGTATAAATATAGAAAGATAAATATTCTGTTAAGAAAAATATTACTGAATATTAAGTTAGTTACATCAGCTAGGTGTGAACAAAGTTTAGTGCAAGATTTAAGTCAGAATACCGGGAGTTCAAAAAGTAGAAAAGTTTTTTAAAAACTTGAAAACATTCAGGAAACATATTACTAGACAATCTTATTACAAATTACTAGATATAATATTTGTACTTATATTTCATAAAAACTTGTATTAACTATACAATATTATTACACGTTACTAGAATACATTTGTACTTATCTCATAGAAACTTGTAGTATAATTTAATAGATAATCTTATTACACGTTACTAGTTAACATTTGCATTTATATTTTATAAGCTTCATGAATGGTCCTTAAAAGTTTTAAATGGTACCCTTCGTAAAGGCCATTTAATAAAGAAAGCAAGGATTAATCGAGAAAATGGGAAAAAATAATTTCTTGTGGATTTATAATTAATTTTGTTTTAATCCCTAATGTGTGTACATTGCAATCTGTTCAACTTACAACAATAAGCAACCCCCATAACCCAATGAGAAGAGGATGGTATGTATGACGTGTAAATGAGGTGTAGTCTTGTACAGGCTCAGGTCGACCATTCCTGAGAGATGATTGTTAATTGAACCCCAACCATCAAAGTACACCGGTAATTATTGTCTAGTATTCAAATCCGTATAAACGTAACTACCTTTACTAGGATTTGAACCAGGAACTTTCGTCTCTGAAAATCGGCTGTCAAAAAAGTGGCTCACGGCGACGATTTTACCTCTAAACCAATCCTGTGAGTCTCTAATTAAAATGGTGCTGAAAAACTATTTTGTTTACCCCGTTATTCACGAAAATACGTTCAAAAAGCTACTCTAAAATCAAGGTACAGCATCAATTACAATATTCTATAAGTTCACTAATTTTACAATTTTTACATAATGAATACAAAAGTTAATTCCTTTATGAGTAAGAATTCTAAAGAAAGAAGGAAGAAGAGACAAAGCAGGAAATGAAACAAATGGTGACAGAGAAGGAGGATAGATGAGAAATATTCCGTCAAATCAAAGTTCCCCAAACGAATGATAAAGAGCTAAAACTTTTTTTGAATTAGTCGTCCAAATTATTATCTGATTTATTTTAACAATTTATTAAAAAAATCCCTTTCATGAAACGATGCGTCTCATGGCTAGTGGCAATTTTTAAAAAGGCTTACCTTTGACTTATGGCAAAAACCATTACTGATTTCTGTATCTACTCTTTAAGAGGAATTGAATGACACAATTTTTTATACCAAATTCCGACAAGATTAAAAGGTCACGTAATTGACTAGCGCTAGTAAAGTGGCTCGGTATGAACGTTTAGAAACGTTTGTAGACCAGCGCTAGTAGTTGAGAAATGGTCACGTGATTGAGAAGCGCAAGTAAAGTAGCTTGGTGTGAACGTTTCGAAACTTTACTAGTTACTAGTAAGCTGTAGTTTGTACAGCAATACAGAACAGAATTTAAATATATTTTCAGAGCACTGACGATAAATTAACTGGCTCCATGGAAACCACGCGCTAGTAGATATATCCTGCTAGCACTAGCAGCCAGTAAACTAGCCCTAAAGGTATAGACCTTCAATTGTATTCTTTTTTACTTAATTAAAGTCGTATCAACAGTTTGGTAATTAGAAACTGCGGTGGATTATCAAACTTTAATGACGGGTTTTAACTTGAATTGAGGAGCTCTATGGAATTTGGGCGTAAGCCATGTTCTGCCCTTTTCCCGTTCAATGCTTTCTTAGAATCTCCGTAGTTCATTTGGTACGCCTGAAAAGTTTCGTTTCGATATCTCGTTCCTTGTGGTGGTGGCATTTTTTTTATGAGGTTATGACAGCTGATTTTAAGAGCCACAGCTGTGTGATGTTCTTTCGTTTTGTCGTATTACATGGTTGCTTTGCTTTGGTATTTTACTATTAAAACTACGTCGAATATTATAAAATATACTTTTAATAAACATTTTTAAACATTAAATAAACACTTAATAAAAACATTAAACATTTAATAAACATTTGAAAACCGTAAATAATAAAACATTAAATCATTTTTATTGGACTATACATCATTATTTTTGTTTTAAATCATTTCATTCAGGCGGTAACTATTATTTTGAAGCTTACAGTAAGCCTACAAACACACAAATGTAGCATAATAGAAATACCCTTTTCCATTCATTGGTTGTTGGATGAACGAAGGCCAGTATTGACCTGGTGAATGGAATATGGACGGTTACAAATATATTATAATTATTAGATTATATATTTACTGTAGATAAATTTCTAAAAATTAAAAGTTTGTTCAAACCAGAAAATACTGAATAACAATACAGGTTATTTTAAAGTATTTTGAAACGTTAATCAATATTTTAAGGCTAATTAAAATCTTTAACGTTTGTTTTTTTTAAATTCAATTTCTGAATTCCATTCTATTCAACTCCTCAATTTTCAGACCCCAATCGGGAATCGAGCCCAGGACTCCCGCGTTTTACAGTAGCGCGCTACCACTACGCTACGGTGGCAGCTTAAATAATTTGTGTAGTTTGATAATTTATCGTTTTACGTTATAAGTTATTTTACTTGACAGTTAAACCAAAAAAATTAAAATTTGAACTTCAACATTTAAGAAACTACTGAAGTGTTCTAATGCTTTATTAACTCCCGGTATTAACGGAGAGTTAGAAAACATTTAAATTTATGCAAATCGTAATCATCTACAATGTACAAGTTACTGTACTACAAGATCTATCTAAGTCAATGAGTAAATAATAGTAAATCTTAAGCAAGATGGTATAAACTACCGAATATGTACTTCGCAACAATAACCGACGAATGGCTTATTCTAATGACGTCACCTTTTACACACTACCTCTTTATCTCTTACTTGTATTATTATCTTCTAGCCGCAATGTCTCTGACTTTAATCCTGTTAAAATCTGACTCCTTTTCTTTCACGAACATTAATACTATATCTTGTATCCTAACTTGCACTGCAATAATTAAACTAGTACAATATTTAGTTAGAGAATTTGAGATTCTATCCAAAATAAAATAGTAACTACAAGAAAACCACTATTATAATACACAGATAAAATAATAGCATTTGATCTTGTATTTTTTTAAATTTACTTTTTTTATATCTCACCAAGTTAGTTTTATTGGTTCAAGGTTCCTAGCACGAGTCGTAGTAAAGGTAATTACTTTTATACAGATTTGAATACTAGACACTGTTGTTAACGGTGTACTATGATGGTTGGAGTTTAATTAACAATACTTTCACAAGAATGGTCGGCCTGAGTATATACAAGACTCATTTACACGTCATACAAATCATCCTCATCTCTTTGGGTAATTAGGTTCCTTATTGTTCTCAAATTTAACAGATTGCAACGTACACACATTAGGGATAAAAACATATATACAAAAAAATGAAAAAGTAAAAGCCCATACAAATATTGTTGAAATAATTTATTTAACCATTACGATGCCGAAACAATATTTAAAAGTTTGATCTAAAGTGCCATTGAATTTGAATAAGGGTGTACAAAAAGTGCCAGCCCTTATTTCGAAAACTTGCAGACGGAAGCCTGCCATTGCCACCCAAAATTTCAACGTTACAGAAAAATAAAATGTCCTGTTAAAAATTAATTGTTATTGTATTCATAAAAAAAAGATATAACGTATTATAAGAAAAAAAGAAGTACGTTCTAACACTAAAAATATTCAAAATAGTTTTTTTTAGTTTATTTAAAGCGCATCGACAGCTCGGTCATTAGCAACTACCGTGGGTTCTGGTACCTTAACAGTGGTTTTAACGTGTTAAAATTTCCAGAACCTAGCCGGGAATTGAATCCGGGACCTTTCACTTTGTAGGCTACCGTGCTAATCACTAAGCCACAGAGGCAATTTCAAAATATGCTACATTATTCCATTAATTTTTGTTTAAATGTTTTTTGGAAATGTTCGGTCATCCGGACGTTGGCACTCCTTGCATAACTGCGGGCGTCCGGCAAAACGGATATTATAAGTACGTTAAATGTATCAACTTCTTGTTTTCCGGACGTTGGTACTGAAAGGGTTAACCATGTAAATATTTATGGAAAATATAAACGAATTGAAGACGATGCGATTAGTACGTTGTGGTATAAAACAGTAAGGTAGAAGAAGTTTCGCCGCTCGAAAAGAATCACTGTAATTTCCCATGGAAAATTATATTATAATTTAATGGCAGGAGATTTTAATTTATATTCTGAATACTATATTTTTATTTTAGAATAGTGGTAAAATTATTCTCATCTTATTTTACTTAGATATTATTGGAAAGGATCAGTAGGACTAAAACTAAAACTTTTGTGCTGACGATGATGAAGCAGAAAGTGAAAAATCCAAGTAATCCCCTTTGAATCATTAAGGAAAGACGTGATAGCAACAAACAGTTTATACCCTGGCCATAATATCGATTGGAGAAGGAAGCACGGTCTTTTACCTTGTAAACAACAAATTCATGGATAAAAACCATTATTATTCCCTGCGGATATCGGATTAAAAATGAAAATCCATGCGTCATCGTTTAATATTATTTTAGCTATCAAGGTTTTAAGAACATTTTTTTTACGAGTTACCACAGAGAAAAATAAAATGAATGATTTGATAGGCATAATATTTGAATACGTCATGAGAGTAACTCATCAATCTTTCTAAACATAAAAATCTTGGAAATAATCTGTTCATCTTCAATACAAATTTGCATACATCTTTCGTACTATACTTTATTATAGAATAAAAACCTAGTAGCCGTTTCCGTTGCTTTGTAGTTAGCGTGCTACGCTACAGAGCAGAGGTCCCGGGTTAGATTCTCGGAAAGAATATGGAAAATTATTATAAAAACTATTATACTGTAATATAGGCCTATATTATAATATTTTTTTGATTTTTAAGCGACATTGGACCACTAAGCCAATCAATTTCTTGTGTTCTTTGGATAACGTGTTGGTTGTTTAGCCTTTCGGTTTTGCCAGTACTTTTTGAGACGGCCCGATCTCTGTTTCCGTATCTCATCTGTAACTGCCACCGTGCGTCTTTCTACTTTTCCCCACTAAAGTTTTTGTGCTTTAACAGTACTATTTATTTTTTTCTAGTCAAACGCGTCTTTAATTGCCAGTTCAATTCTATTGAAATCCCTCTTAATCTCTTCAATGTATCTTCCCGTAATCTTCCTGTTCACGTTCCTGAGGATCAGTTGTTTCAATATTCTATCATTCGGCATTCTTAAAATGTGGTAAAAGTAGGAAATCCTCTATTTCTTCATTACGCTATCATCAATTTCCTTATAGACAGTTTTATTAGAAGGAATTCGCCACAACCCATTTTTTGATAACTCTTTTTAAGGTTGGTCCTGACAATTCTAAGAAGTTTTTAAGAAGTTTTAGCTTTATTCTTATTTGGAAAATAGTTTCATCGGCGTAAAGCGACTCTGGGAGCACAACAGTTTTGTAATGACGGATTTTGGCATGCTTGAAATTCATTTTTTTGTACGTTTGCCAGATTATTCCTTGTGCTCTTTTAATTCTGAAAGTTCTCTTTTGCCAAGTGGATTTTTCCTTTAGATTGCAGTTGATAATTTCTACTTGGCATTTGAAATGTTAGAACAATCTAATTTCTTTACCATTAATTTTTATGTTATTTATGCATAGCGGGTTGATAGCCATGATTTCAGTCTTTTAATAGGAAATTTTTAACCCAGTTCTTTGGGCTATATTTTCAAGGCTAGCAATTTTCGCACGTACTTCAGTCATACTCAGAGCCAGCAGGGCCAAATCATCCGCAAATCCTGAGCAGTTTACTAATATACGCTTTCCTCCTCTTTCAATTTTTGTTTTTGTAGGATTCTCCCTTTACCATATTTTGATGATGTAGTCCAGGGCAATATTAAAGAAAAGTGGAGAAAGCCATCTCCCTGTCTTAGCCCAGTTTTAATGGTAAAAGAAATCTCTCCCCTAAACTTAACATTTGTTTGGGTGTTTGTTAAGGTTAATTTGATAATTCTTACTAGTTTCAGGTACAGCCCGAAGTTTCTGAAAATTTGGAATAGAGTTGATCTGTGAATGCAGTCGTATGCTTTCTTAAAGTCTATGAGTGTTATAAAAAGTTGTTTGTGGTTAAGCTTGTAATTTTCCATTATTAACTGACGACTAAGAATTGGTCTGAAAAAAGTTTTATTACAATTTATTATTATACTGTATTATTTATAAAACTATTTTAAAAACCCAGATTGCGTAAGGCTTTTAGCATGGACGGTCTATGGATACTGTCGTAGGGTTTCTGAAAATCAATGAAAGAAATAAAAAGTTTTTTTCCTTTTTTTTGTAAATTTCCATGTTTAGTTTTAAAGTTATAACTTTATCTGGACAACTTCTTTTTCTTTTCTTTTTTTATTTTCTTCTGGTCGAAAGACACCAGATAGTCACTAAGCTCCTGATCAAGATTTTTGTCATTTATAATACAAATTAAATAACTATCAAATAGAAGAACATCGTGGTATTGTGTTACTATCGGTTTTTCGTCACATACAATTATTTGGCTAACTTGAAGATATTTTGTTGTTTTCATGTAAAGTTTAAAATCGGTATGTCAGATGTTTTGATTTTAGTTATTGTTTTAGTTATCCAAAATTGAAATAACTAGACTTTAGGAGTAAGATTTAATCTTTTTGATGTTTGGAACTAAAAAACCTGATTTCTCTTTGATCAGTTAGGTTCCATAAATCAGTGACATTTTGTTGAGACAATCTAATTTCTTTACCGTTAATTTTCACTTTATTTATGCATAGTGGGTTAATAGCCATGATTTCAGTCTTTTAATAGGAAATTTTTAACCCAATTCTTTGAGCTATATTTTCAAGGCTAGTAATTTTCGCACGCACTTCAGTCATATTCAGAGCCAGAACTTCCACAATTAAAAAAAGCACAAGGAATAATATAACACACAAGGCAATAATATAGCACAAGGAGTGACATTATGTTACTAGTTTCGTATCATGGTGACACCGAATTGTTAATAATTTTAAATGAAATCTTTGTTAAATTTCAACACGTTATGTATGTAATATTACTTAAGTGTAAATTTAATATGCATACATTTTATTTAATCTGGTTTATTGAATAAAACAAACAATAATAGTCATAAACTTAAACGTTTCGATTTTTAACCTCAATCTACATCTAGAAAAAACGAAAAATTTATCAAAGCAAAGTCAAAGATAAAATAAACTTAGCAAAATTATGTACATAATCTCTTAAGACAATGCAATTAATTTTTAGCAAAATATATACGTCCATGATAAAAACAGGAAAATTAATAGATTACTTTACATTTTGTTTTCTTTCCATTAAAAGTTTTAGCAAGTAACAGAGAAAGAAGTAAAGAAATATTTGCATAAGCTGTTTACGTAATGATTTGAATTTAATTAAAATTACTCTTAATTATAAAAATTAATAGTTATAAAATGTTACGATGACAAAATAAAATATTAATGCTTAAATTCATAATTCATGTAATACAATTTAAAAATTAACTTAAAGATAGAGTTTCAATTTTATAATATCGATAAAGTAAGTAAATGATATTCATTTTTAATTAAGAAGGATTAGAAGAAAAATTATGCTTTAAAGTTATGTAAGCTAATATTTTAAATAGTGAAAAATAAATCTTAAATCGAAAAATTTTAAGAAAATAATTGTCCATATTAATCTTTATTATTGTCTCTCATTTGACACACAACCTGTATGATAAGAAAATAAGCGTAGAAACTATATCTTAAAATTCTTAATGCAAGTTAAGTATTTTTATGGAAATGAATGATTAAAATAATGACTAAAAATATGGAAAGTTCAAAGAAAAGATTTTAAGAGAGATTTTTCTCATGAGTCTCTCGACTGGTTGGATGCAGTTTTCCAAGCTGTTATATCTTGCGTAAGTCGTTTCATATCTACATATCTGTAAAACTCTACATATTTTGTAATCTGCTTAATATATTCCAAACTTTGCCTTCCCCTACAAATTCACTCCCTCAATATTACTCTTTATTATTGATAAACCAATACCTGGATGTCCCAAGATATGCCCCACTAGCCTACCCCTTCTTCTGATAAGATGCTTCCATATACTTCTTTTTTCATCCACTCGCCTAAGAACCTCTAAATTACTTATTTTGTCCACTCACCTAATCTTTAACATTTTCCTATAACACCACATTTCAAAAGCTTCTATCGTCTTCTTTTCTACAACCCATATCACCCACGTTTATCTCCCGTATAATGTTTTGTGCTTCACTCCAAACCTAATGTTTTAAGAAGTCCTTCCTAATCTGTAAGTAAATGTTAGTAGTCAGTAAGCTGTTCTTCTTGTCAAAGGCTTTTCTAGTCTGAGCAATTCTACTTTTGATATCACTTGTGCTTCTACCATTCTTTGTTATTTTACTCCCTAGATAGCAGAATTCCTCAACTTCCTGTACGTTTTCGTTGCCTACTTTCAAATTTCTCATATTTACTAAACCACTCTTACTGCTGCACAACACTTTCGTTTTGTTCTTATTAATTATTAAGCAAGATAATTATATTTAAATATAGTGGACGGTCAGTATATATTACTAGGAAAAAATGTGCTATACACGCAATTGGCTTCTACTCGAAGGGTCCCGGGTTTGATTCCCAAGAAGTCTGAAAATCTTTCATTACTTATTTTCATCGATCACCCTTTATCGTTTGCATTAGCATTTATGTTCAGTAAATTAAAATAATACTTTTAAACAGAGGCAGAGAGTAACTTAAAGTCGATTTATGCCTTTTAGTTAAAACTCTTAACTTTTCTTTTTGGTGCTTCTTTTTATTTATCCAATAAAAACCTCCATGACAATTTCAGAATTCCAACACTAAAGGAACTAACCGCGTCCCTCTATAGTAAATTTTATGAACGACTAGATAATCATCCCAACATACCTACTAGTCTGGGACGCAGCTACAAGGACTTCCCAACTAAACGACGTTTGAAGCAAAAATGAAGCAAAGATCTTTTGGTCAAAACAACAAATAACAGCCACAATTTTAAACGAATAATGTACCACCGGGTACCTCTTATCCTAAAAGTAAAATTACACACTTAAATGAATATCATCTACGGAAAATGTGCAGCCATTATACAGTACTGTAATAAAATAAAAAGTTTTATATTTTTACAAAAATATTTGATAAACTGGCTTGATTATAAGCACTGATGGATGTTTAGATCAAAACGCCAAATATTGTATCTTAGCCAGTATCAAGAGGAGTTTCTGTTATTGAAACCCACAGTAATTATTTCAGAACACATGAGTCAGTAATAATCAAATATGTAAGGCAATATCATAAGAATTCGGATAAGTCAAATTAGAATACATCGTAGAGAAATAAAGTCATACTTTTTTTAAAAAATGCTAGATAAAACGATATTTTCTATGAAATCTATTAATGACGATTTTTCTGCAAATTCATATTAGTGAATAAGGTTTTAACGGAAAGTTGTTGGTTTACAAGAACGGTTTTTAAAATAAAAATTTATAAAATACATTACTACAATTAATGAATATTTGAAAAATGTTGAAACCGAGATAGCGTACACAATTTAACAAATATATAATTAATTTATATTTTTTTTAAATATAATACTGTGCCAGTAACAGACAGGTGGAGTGTCAAATTATTTACACTTAATCAGTTCGTTGCAGGGCTAAAATAAATAGTTCTGTTTCTTATCACATGGTCGGCCAATTAAATGACTGAATTATTTAAGAACAGAAGAGGTAGAGGTAAAAAAGACACTAATAAGAGTTATCTCCTCTGAAAGTAATAAATATCATTCTAAAGCAAGAAATGTCTGTCAACCAAAACTAAACTAAGACACTACCAAACAGCGGTCTTCCAGGAATCTACTATTCAAGCGAAACCTTATTCGGGCCATATCGCTTAGGAGACACCGCTAGAATTGAGGAAATAGAAAGAAAAATACTTAGGAAGTGCATGAACAAAAAGCACATGGTAGAAGGACAGTGGCGGTTAATCCCAAACAAAGAAATCTACAAACTAATCCCCCCACTAACAAATAACTTTAAGAGGAAAAGAATATCATTCCTAGGACACATGCTCAGAGCCGAAAAGTCCAGACTTGTGAACCGGTTTATCAACCATTTGTGGAATAAGGTGTTGAGACCTAGGTGGCTGAGGGAGGTAAAGCGGGATGTGGAGGAACTTGAACTCACTAAACAAGACCTGCTAATACAATCAGCTAATATCAGACTAATATGGTAACATTTGAACCGAAAACCAGAAGAGTATACAACAGGGTGTTTACCGACGAAGACTGGAAACAGAGATCGGAACGTTTTACGAAAATGTGGGCCAAATGAAATGAAGGCACACTTAGGAGAGGGCGCATTTGAAACCCAACACTGGAACAGACCTAAACTGATCATAAGGGGTCTCAAAAGTAAAAAAAAGCTAGACCCTGTGGTGAATGAAGTGAAGGTGTCATTTGCAGAGTGGAACATTTTTGTTTTTCAGAGGGCCCGGCATGCTGATAAGCGTACTTTCCCACTCAGTGAAGAAGGACATGGTAAACCATCTCACTCCTCGATTTTACTTAGTAAAACCTCTAGAGGTTCAAACCAGCCTTTCGGCTGATGACCTAAACAAAAACATATTTTATAAATACGTGCGCACACATAATTTTGAGTGTTATTTTTTGGGTTGGTTTGGAATGTCTTAACTGGGGGTAAAATATGGAGGAAAACTAAATTTGTACTATACATTTTTTAATTAAAACTTAACTTTAGTTGTCCAAATGGGCAGAAAAATGAAAATTATAAGTATGAAATAAACGGTAGTTAATTTCAAAGCCTTTTTAATGTTAAAAAAGAATTATTTATTGTTGCCATTAGAATAATGTTCTCCGTGGAACAAAATATCCATTAAGTAAGCCTGTAAGTAATATTTTCCGCTCATTTCCTTTTGAGCTTGGTTAATCTACTCAATGTTTTCTTGTCTTTGTCATCCTTTTCAGCAACGTGCACTTATAATTTTTGCAATTAGCTATATCTATTGCTTATACTTTTTTTAACTCTTACAATATTCTTTTCCGCTAAATCATATAAACAATACACTTTTCCAGATCTTGGTAACTGAGAAGAGCTTTGAAAAATTAACAATTAGGTTTTATTCATTTAGGAATTCCATGTTAATAATTAATTCCGTACAAATCTTGTACAGTTGTACAATGATGAAATTGACCGAGCCAGAGTATTGGCAAGAGTAATTGAAAGAGCCAGTTTTCGCTAAACTGTAAAACATAACATTCAGGGTTCAATTCTTGGCCAAAGTCTGAAATATAGTAACAATTTACAGATGTCGATGCTGTATCATAATTCATTGTAATTTATTACAACCGAACAGTTGATACGATTTTACGTAATATAAATATAAATACAGGCCTACGATTTTAACTAAACAAAAGTGAATTATAAATGATATAACCAAAACAAAAATATCCCATATAATTCACGAAACATTTAAATAATATTTTTTTAGTATATTTATTTACACCAACTTCTTGACAATTTATATTAAGGGTTCCGTAGATTACTGAAAATTTATACTACGTGTGGAACGATGTAGTCTGAGCTGAGGATCGAATGCGGGAATTTTCGCTTTAAAGTTCAACCAATATTTCTGATACTTATTATTTATACAAATTATAATTTATTTTTACTAACAGAAATATCTATAATCTGTTATTTAATAGAATTATAAAAAAATTTGATGATATAAATTATGAAATTATGAAAAGATGCCTTTCAATAATTACTTTAAAAAAATCTACTGTAAAGTAATGTAGTGTTTGATATTTATTACAAAAATATAAGGGAACTAAATTTTGAAAACAATAACAATTATTATTAATTTACCAAACAAATAACTACATTGCGTGCCTCCGTTTTAGCCTTCGTTAACATTGGTAATGGAATTACGCAGTTTTGAAACATTAGGTGATAAAATTCTATCTGTCAAGTACAACATAATATATTATTTTTATTGAAAAAATGCATTAATTAAAACCAATAATTAAACCAATAATTCTAAAATTGGTTACTATGAGGAAAAGTTTTGTGTAACATTATTCCACCAAAAATTACATAAAAAATGACTGGAAATTTTGTTTTTTAAAAAGTAATAATATTGTTTGAATGGCTTACAATGAAACCGACTACTACTGTAGATTATCAACTGGTTACGTTCATAAAATTCTATAAGCTCAAAAACGTTTACATCAAGATCTATTCACGACTAACAAAGGCATGGCACGGAGACCCCTTTCAAATTATAGTACCATTTATACTTTTACATTAATCAATACGATCCAAATAACTACTTTATAAACATTTAAGCAAAAAAGTTTTTTTTATAATCGGAAGTAATATGGAATAACTGCTTCATCAGGTAATTCTTGTCATTTTTAATATCATTCGTCATCACACTTAAATTTATTTGATAGAAACAAGTAAAGTAAGTATAATACATAAAAAAATTATTGTAATATTCTTGTTAAGTCTGTTACACAGTTATAAGTTTACTGTTATAAAGAGCTCTTTAAAATTGATTCTATTTCAAAAACATTTTTTTTTTGAAAAAGTATAATTTAACACTATATTAAGCTTTACCCTAACGGTTTTGTGTCACACCACTTAACATATAACGACGTTTTAAATAATTTTCCAACTAAAATTTCAAAATAAAAACATATTTAGGCTGAGATAAGAATGACTTCACGAAACTAAAACACTTATTGTGCCAGCGTGATCTTAGTCTCAACACGAGGCTCCGAATTCTGAGGTGTTAAGTACTTCCTGTACTTCTTTACGGGCAGGAAGGATGGACACTAACGAAACTTCTAGAAAGGAGGCTGGAGGCGTTTGAGATGTGGCTATACCGCCGCATGCTCCGTATATCGTGGACCGACAGAGTACAAAACACGGACGTACTGACTCGGATGGGCAAGGAGATGGAACTGCTATACGACATCAAGCGACGAAAACTGCAGTACTTCGGCCATGTTCTTCAAAACGGGAAATACAGACTTCTTCAGCTGATAATGAAAGGAAAGATAGCAGGAAAGCGCCGGCCGGGCAGAAGGAAAGCGTCCTGGCTGAAGAATTTGAGAGATTGGTTTGGTCTCAACTCCACGTCACTGTTCCGAGCAGCTGTTTCGAAAGTTAGAATAGCAATGATGATCGCCAACCTCCGACGCGGAGACGGCACTTGAAGAAGAAGAAGAATGACTTGTCGTAACCATGAAAAGTAAATTATTCAGTGTTTTGTTTTTATTATTTGAAATGAAACTTTTTAAGTTCACGTCAACTTAATTGTTAATACTTATTTAAATACTAAATATTTAATTCAGATTTGAATAAACGTTGTCCTAAAAGAAGTTTTTGTGTAAAAAGAACCTTGAATTAAATTTCATTGTATAAAACAATATGAGAAATTTTAATAATTTACTTTTAAAACAATGGTTAGTTTTAGGTCATTTATGAATATGGAAGATACAGTTTTTCATTATCATAAAATAGGACTGTTAAAAATTTTGAGATCGTTTATCAATGAGTTCTACAGACGTTTTGTTAGAATAACTGACAAATATGAAAAGGACTTAATTAAAAGAAAATTTCATCAAATATTTTTCTGTTCACTTTTACTTAATAATAGTAGACACGGATGTAGCCTATCTATCTTTAGTCCGGAGTGATGTGACTTTTGCGGATTTATACGTAAACAGAACTGACTTAAAAACATATTTTTATACGTTAGTTGCAGAAGAAGGCAAAAAAATTGCAAATACAAAGGTTGTTTAAAGAAATATTATTATAATTAAATTGGACGAACATAACGCATGTTATTATTGTTAACGAACTGAGGAAACATGACTGATATAGAACATCGAGTTTTTGGCAGCGAGAAAACACTGTTGGGCAGTGCTGTCAACCCAGCATCACCAGTAGAAATTTCCTAGAATATGTAGATATTTTAGCATAATTTTGATGAAGTTTTTTTATTCCTAATGTGTGTTTGATGCAATCTGTTCATTCAGAACAATGAGCAACCCCATGGCCCAATGAGATGAGAATGATGTGTATGACGTGTAAATGAGGTGTAGTCTTGTACAGACCCAGGCCGACTATTACTGAGAGAGTATGGTTAATTGAACCCCAACCATCAAAGTACATCGGTAACCACTATCTAGGATTCAAATCCGTGTAAAAGTAACTACCTTTACTACGATTTGAACCAGGAACCTTCATCTCCGAAAATCAGCTGTTAAACAGCTCATTTTGGCGACGACTATACCTCTAGACTAACCCGGTGGGTTTGATGACTATTAGGACAAATTTTGCCCGGCCCGTTGACGTAGTGGTTAGTGCAACTGGCTTCTACGCCGCGGTCCTGGGTTCGATTCCCGATTAGGTCTGGCATTTTTTCCACATCTTCATGTATCATCCTCTCACTGTCTGCATTAGCAGCAGTCGCGAAACAGTCTGACGTAAAACCAAAAAATGGACAAATTTTAGTCAAAATACTTTTTAATTTAATATGTAAATGTCCAGATATATCCACAAAACTACCTGTAGAAAAAGTTTTTTGGGGGATATATCCGTCGAAAGTTTTCGAAGAGTGAAATTTGTTTTTAAAATTAAATTATTATTCTGAATTAAATCACACTGGTCAGATAAGTTTTTATTAATTACAACTGTTGTAGAACTAATTTGAAATTAACAGCATTTGTCCTCTCTAAATTTCCCTAGAGACTACGATGAGGGATAATTTAAAACTGCTTTTAAATTTCTAGAATCTAATGGCCTGCTCGCCATAATTATCAAATGCAGACTCTTTGCCATAGAATTCATGCGTTTTGCCAAATTTTCTACTGAGGTGATCGCTTAAAAATAGATTTCTTGGTAAATACAACATTATATAATTTACATTTAATGAATAATTACCATAATAAAACTTAATTTATGAATAACCGTAACTGAAATTTATTTGTTATATGAATTATATTATTTTATCGGCCTTTAGTTTTACATATTTGATGAGCTTCCAAGTTTAAATACTATTCTGGAAAATTAAAACATTTGTACAGAAATTGGCAAATATTATAAAATGTACATTCATTTAATTACCTGGAAACAATATTTTTACGGACTATTATAAATTATGTTGTAAAACAATTAAATATCATTAAAATATTTACCTTGGAATATTAATTAGTTTTAAAGTAATATTAATTATCTATCTGTGTAGTATGAACATAATAGTTAATTATTTGCAATTAATTAAAAAAATACTCTTTATTATTGATTTTTTTGAAAAATGTAAAACTATTAGAAAATTAAACGAAAGAAGTACATTTTAGTTTGATTTACAATGAATATAATTACGGTATTGAAACGGAATAAATTATTGTTTTATTATAAATAGAACGTTTTATAAAAAAATCGATATAATAATGTCTGATATTCAAATACCCGTTGTCCGATAGATAAACAGCGTTTTTTCAAAAGCATTTCATATGTTACAGATCATTTTAGAACCCTACATTACACAATTTGTAAGGTAGGGGTATCTAATTATTATTTAATATTAATTAGACGATTTTTAAAATGTATATTTTAATTCCGCACGGCATTCTTCATTTTCTAAATATTTATTGAAGATAATACAGGTTGTCCCATATGTCGGTTACCCAATATTTACGGAAATCGGAAGAAAGGTTAAAGGAATAAGAAACCTATAGACAAAAAAAATTATTATATGAACTGTACAAATAAATTACCTTGAAAATGTTATAGCAGGTGTTCAAAATGTCCACCATGATTCTATATACTCACACTATATAGTTAGTACACTTTATACAGCGACTTAAAACTGATTCACAAATTTTCAACAGTAACATTTAATCGTCATTTGCATAGTCAAATGCAATTTCAATTGAACTTTTTAGTTCGTGCAGGTTTTGTGGCTTTGAAGAATACACTAGTTTCTTTACAATACCCTACAGTTAAAAATCACATGGCGTTAAATCTGGTGAGCGTGCAGACCATTCGATTGTACCACGACGACTAATCCATTCATCAATTTTGGAACTTAAAAACTCACAAACTTCGATACTGAAGTGTGCTGGGGCGCCATCTTGTTACCAGATGCCAGATTGGATATTATAAAAAGGATTGTTTTCAAGTTCCAGAAACCCTACTTCCTGTAGCATTTGTAAGTAATTTTCCGAGTCAACATTTCCTTAAAAAAAGTAAGGATCTATCAGCGCAGAACTCAAAATACCTCCCCATACCATAACACCAGGCACATTAAGCTCTATTTGAATTACTATAAATGAGGATTTGTATCCAACCAGTACACCCAGTTATATCGATTAACAAGTCCATTGAGTTTGAAACATGCTCCGTCAGATCATAAAATTGATCGCAAAAAGTTTGGATCGGCTTCTGCACGGATAGCGACTGTCTCACAGAATTCCAACCGCCTGTCACTATCGTCCTCATGAAGCGCTTGGAGTAAAGATGGACGAAATGGCTTCAATTTTAATTCCTTCATCATCCTTTGCACAATAGTTTCTGATAACCTTAGTTCTGAAGATGCCTTACGAGTTGATTTACCAGGACTGGATACAACCCCTTCAGCAACCTTTTGTAGGTTATCGTCATTGCAAATCGATCGTGGACGACCACACTTTGGGGCATTTAATACGATTCCTGTGTTTTAAAATTTCTTATTTAACCTTTGTAAGTGTTGCCGAGTCGGTAACGACACACCTGGATACTTATCACTAAATTCTTCCAGTACTTTAGTAGTATTTTTATGATGCTTCCACCACAACTGAAGCATATAAACTCGTTGTTCAATTATAAACATTTTAAAAGTACTGTTACAAAGTATAGAAATAGTAACTACACGGAGACGTACCTCACACTAGCCACTGTTACAGACAACTAATGAATGTTGTACGTGATGCTGCCACCATTACACTATTACCACTTATCAATATGAAATGTCCCATCTCAAGGGGAAACCGACATACCCCCGGTGTAATGCCACCCGGTGTAATAAAAGGTAGAAAAAGTCGGACTTAAAACTTGTTAATGCGCGCCACCTTATGCAAAACAGTTCGGGTATAGAATATTTAAAGATATGTTCTCATAACTTAATATTTTTACAAATAATTGTTCGTAGTTTAACTCCTCATCTTCTCTAACAGCTAACCTGATTCACTACGAAGACGATATATTTAAGTTTAAGCAGGAATGTAGGTGGCATAAACAGTAGTAAGGCAATAAATAGTAGGTTATTAGTAGTTAGTTATTATTAATAGCAAGTATGAAATAGCTGTTTTTTGTAAATAACATTACTGTAAAGGCAATCGTAATCTCTTTTCACTCACTTCAAAATCTCTTCCTAGGCTGTTGTAACAGTCAAGTAAAAGTCAAGTAATATCACTTTATTACTTTGAAATATTTCTGCAGTTTTGCGTTATGAAATAAATAATAAAATATTCTCTATATTTTCTATCCAAGGATTCAATATTAAAATAAAATTCGCAGATTACAAAACCGTATTTTTATCTTTTTATTTCTTTTATAAGAAAATGGAAATCTAAATTTTTTTGCATCATGTTCGATTTATTTAATTGAATTATTTTACTTTTCTACTTACATACATATACTAACTTTATGTTTATTTTTATTTAAGTTTGCGTTAAAATGAAATCTTAGCGACCACAATTTACAGAATTTTAATTAAAATGTCTCCTGTAACTGTAAGTCTCTGAGGTGCAAAAACAGGTGATGTATACTGTTGATGTCCTTTTTTTATTTACGTCGGACTGTTTTGCAATTACTGTTAATGCAGACTCTTGGTATCCGTTAGAATGAATTTTGTATTTTGTGTTATGTTGTACTGTTTTTGAGGATTACATAATGTTAGGCAATGTATAAGTAAGCGTTTTATAGTCAATGTAGTATCGCTGCAAAAATAAAAGGTCGGTGCATTGGTCTTTTGAAGTAAGTATTTATGTGTGAGCCTTGAATACCCAATTCGTAGACGTGTTATAAGTACTTAAACTTGTCTGTTACTTTGTGATGTTAATACATCATGTATGTTTCCTCTGAAGTCATGTAATTTACTTCGATATCTTTTCCATTTATGGTTCCACATTTTTTGTGCACAAGTCTTGACAAATCAACATGTGAGACAGCATGATCTTGAAATACTTCATTTATAGCACATTAAACAACATTATCTGTCTTCTCGTTTAATATATTTTAACTAACAGAAAATCATATTTTGGAAATAAAGTAATTGCCATAAATATAAAATAATTTTCTTTCTAATATGAGGAAACATTGACGTGATGAAATCCTAATATTTCTAACACCTTTCAATCCCGATTTTAAAAGTACCATAATAAAAAATTGTATATATCAATATAAGCTTGAATCCCAAATCCGAATACTATACTAATTAATTTTGTAAACTATACTAATAACTACATAACCGACAGAACAAGTTTACATTTCTATGACATATGTTGGTGATTTGTTATTTAAATGTTACACAATCCATCACGATTTTTGTTTTGTTTTAAGAAAGTATTGTTTTCTGATGAACAACCGAGCAATTATTCACATACGCCAACAGAATATTTTATAAAAATTGAATAAATATAACTTGTGTTACCTAGCAGTATTTGGTGCAATAACAAATGAAATGAACAAAGAAGAGTGAAAGTTCCTTTCCATAGAGTATTTAATATTTTCCTGTAACTGGTTAAAATTTGTAAAGTTCCGTAATACTCTAAAAAATACAATCAATCAAAATTAATTTATTACACTTATTTAATACTTATTTTATTTATTATAATTATTTTCGATTGTTCTTCTACAGGAGAGCGAATGAACTTGAATCATGATTTCACTTTGGGTTGTTCTTCCTCCTCTCCACCCAAAATCTCTTCATCCTCTCGGAATGCTCCTTCTTTCGTTCATCTGTCCATTTTTTTACCGGTTGTCGTGGTATTCTTTGCTGGAACATTACATTTATGATTTTATTCCGGCATTCGGTGCGGTCTTCAAGATTTTCAATGTTGATCTGTTGTAGGTCCATCTCGACTTCTTTTAGCCATTCTGTACCGGTTTCACTTTTTGTTATAATGTCGAGTAGTTTCTTTACGATTCTGGAGTTCTCCATCCTGTAGGTATGTGTGTAAAACTTTGCTCTGCGTTTCCTGATTTCTTCTGTAATTGTGTTGGTATTATTTTAGACCTCATTCTGAGGTCTCTTCATCCAAATGCCGTTATTATTGATGGTCCCATAAATTTTCCTGAGTATTTTTATTTCCTGCTTTTCCATTTCCCTAATTTTGGAATGACCTTATTGATTTTACTTATTTATTTACTTATTTATATCTTTAAATTATTTACAATCAATGTATGTATTGTATATATTTATGTAAAGAATAGACATCGTCAAAATATAGTAATATACCGGGTGTCCCACAAAGAGGTTACTATTTTTGAATTAATATGCCGGACATATGTCACACTCTACAGACTGGAAACTTTACAACTTTAATAAACAGATATGTAGGCCTATAAAAAATACCCTCGACTTTCATTTGCTTATGACAAATAAAAAATAGTGAAATAAGAAAATAATATTAAAAAATGAACAATATGGAACAATTCTAATGTGGTCAAAGCGGTTTTAAACCAAAATCTTCCTATTCGTTGGATAGGTCGGGGCAGCGGCTTTATGAACTGGCCTCCTAGATAGCCAGACTTGTTTGTTAGGGATTTTTCCTATTGGGCTTTTTTAAAGAAAAAGATTTATTCTCACACAATTGCAACAGACGATAAATTAATAAGACTGATTGAAGAGGAACTGCTGTTGATACCTCGGCAATTTTTCAAAACCGCTTATGACTCATTTTTATTTCGTTGCTATCAGTGCGTAGCTATTGATGGTCATCAGTTCAAATAAAGCTTAATGAAACAAATTTTGTGTTCATTAATAATTTATCACTTTCATATTATTATTTAAGTAACATCGTAACAAATCACCAATTTGAAATGGTTATGCAAGTAAAATTACTTTCCGCCATTTTGTTTTGACTAATCGTAATAAAATAAAAGTCGAGGGTAATTTTTTATATATTTATTTATTACAAATGTAAAGCTTCCAGTCTGTAGAGTGTCCGATACTTCCGGCTTATTAATTCAAAAATAGCAACCTCATCGTGGGACACGCGGTACATTAAAATCTATTTTTTTAAAAATTTCTAATAAATGTGTACGTTGCAATCTGTTCAATTTTAGAACAATAAGCAACCCCATGACCCAATGAGATGAGGATGATGTGTGTGACGTGTAAATGAGGTGTAGTCTTGTACAGACCCAGGTCGACTACTCCTGAGAGAGTATGGTTAATTGAGCCCCAACCATCAAAGTACACCGGCAACCACGGTCTAGTATTCAAATCCGTATAAAAGTAACTACCTTTACTAGGATTTGAACCAGGAACCTTCGTCTCCGAAAATCAGCTGTTAAACAGCTGATAAATCTATTTGTTTAAATCTATTTTAACAAATAATTTGTACGATTTTATTTTTGTTTACTATCTAATGTAGTTTATTCACTAAAACAAAACTTTGTTTTGTTTTGCGCATTGGCGCATGGTAACGTGCTCGCCTCTCATCATGCGGTCCTGGGTTCGAATCCCACTCAGGCATGGCATATTTTCATACGTTACAAAAAATCATTTCATCCTCATTACACACAGTTAGACCCCAACGTCGTCGCTAATGACCTTGTAGTTGATGCGACGTTAAATAAAAAAAAAAACTTTGTACATTTAATTAGCACTTAAACACAGTTCTTGTTCTTAAAACCAAGTTCTTGTTTTACATTGAAATTTCAGGTTTGTCATTTAATCTATACAATGTTAAGTGTAAATTTTAAACAGATATCATTTTAAAGAGCAGTCTATGAAAGATAATTTAAGAACTTCTGATCAGAAAAAAATGCGTTACATTAAAAACCTTCTACTTCATTTTAATAAAAGAAGTTTAGCTTTTTAATATTAGGAGTATTATTCTTAATGGTAATTTGTTAAAAAACCGAATGGAATTGTAGTGAATTCCTTTTGAGAACTTTGAAGTTTTACATTTTTAAATTCTGTAGTCATCCTTGTGGCGAGTTACATAATTAGGATTGTAAAATACTGGGTACAAAGAAATGCATACTTTTTTCCTTAATTTATTTTTTTCTGAAAAGGCTTTTATTCATAAATGTATGATATTAATTTTCATTATGCATAGTATTTTTAACACTAACTTTCTGGTTTCTTTCAGGTTCTCGTATTTGCTTTAATAACGATAGGAACCAGTCAACGTGTTCAGCATGGTGATAAAGAAGTTGTATTAAATATTGAAGATGAAAATAAAACGCAATATCACGAGCAAAATTTCAACACTAGTAAGTTTTATACTCATTTCACTAAAATTTAGGTCAGCTTGTTTTATTTTATAAACTCCAACAACAAAAAAAGGCCTGTTGGGTTCAACGCCGATATTGGACAATACAATAAGGAATATAATTTTAATGGCTAAACTACGTAATCCAAATCTCGTACTTTGTACTTTATTTGTGCATTGTATTTCCCAATATTTTTAACATTTTAAAAATAAATTTAGTGTAATTGAAATGTACTTGCCAATACTTTTATAAATGAACAAATTTTCTGAATTTATTTTGCAATATACAGTCGATTCCGGATAATTGGGACACAACGGGACCGGGGCATTTTGACCCAATTAAACGGCTGGCCCTAATAAACGGATTCGTAAAATGTAGCGTATACGATACCGTATTTTATTAAATACATTGTATTTTATTATGATACTGTATTTTATAACACACATAGGTCTATATTTTACATGCAAGTTCTATCCATATACACACGAAAAAATGAAAGGGTATCAGAACAATGATTAAACGTTTTAGCAAAATCTTTTGCCTTGGTTTTAAGCATTGGACCATTGGCACTTACACCTTGCGACGTTACAATGGCGGACCATTCATTCAGCGTTTCCTCAATAAATGGGCCCTTTCCTTCCACGTTTTCTTTTTTGAGTTGTTCCATGATCTTTTTAATGCCCACTCTTGGTGTATTTTATCTTCTTGGAGCACGATACAAGCTATCAAACTTTTCAGTACACGGGTTAGTTCCGATAGTTTACGCTGGCTTAAGGTTAGGAGTATAAGTTATTATTTTGTCGAGAAGCTTTATTCGTTCACTCAGTCATATCATTACGCGGCGTTGAAACTGACAAAGACATTGATAGTAGACTAGTTGCTGTACGTATATAAAGTCAACAAAATGTGTGAAACAAATAGGAATTAAAAAAATAAAATCGTGTGCTTTCAGATAACAAAACAACCAGGTCAGAACAAAAAAGTGTGTTACATTACACATGAAATCACAAAAAAATAATGAGAATTATGAAATTACGAACGTTTAATGAACAGAATACGTATGACAAGTGACAACAACCAATCATAAATTGCAAGGAGGCTGTACAGCTCCTTAAGTTTGGGCATAACTAGTGGATATGACTCATTGAAATTTGTGCAACGATGATAATGTACACACTGCACTGTAAAATAATATCTCTGTTATGACTGATGTGTGATTTTTGCTGTTTATTTACTGAAATGTTTCCTACTTCTATCCTGCTCATTATCTTACCTTGCCGATCTGGCCGCTTAGAATCATGTGTTGTTCGTCGTGAGCCTGTAATGGTTTTAAAACATATATGTAGGCTACATACCGATGATTGGCTCCAATAAGCGGACTTATGGACCAAATAAACGGAGTATTTTTCAATGTAAAATCCCGCTTTGTTTTTCTTCTTTAAAGAACTGTCCCAAAAAACCGGCTGCCCCAATTAACCAGTGAACCAACTATCCGGAATCGACTGTATATTAGTTTTAATTAAAATATGCGTATCTGAAGTAGCACCACACATTAAGAGAAGTTAGAACTAACTGCATTATAATATGCGTATAACAGCTGTTTTAAAACCCTACTATATTATTAACACGAAGATTAAAGACTAAACTTAGTATCTTAGTATCTTAATGTCTTAGTTAGTACCTTAGTTAAAACCCCTGCAACTAAATCCCACAAACTGTTGATGCGACTTTAAATAAACTAAAAAGTAAATATATTATAAATATAAATATAATACAATGATCTTCTGAGTTCACTCTTGATTAGATGAATCATTTAAAGTTTGAAGTGTACTCTATTGTAACATTTTTTTAAGTTAAGTTCTACGATATAAATTGCAAGAATAATTTTATAAACTGTTGATAATGCAAGTAAAACTGAGTGGATGTATTTTAAATTAACTAATATGTGATTATTGTTTTAGGTTCATACTTGTTCGGCTACGAATTAGGCCCAGACGGACAATTTCACCACGAAAATCGAGGTCCTGATGATGTAGTGTATGGGTGTTACGGATATCTCGATCCTGAAGGTTTGCTGCGTGTAACATATTATGTATCAGACGGCTGGGGGTATAGAGTTATTATACCAGGTGAAGATTTAGAACTATTTTTAGAGCACCATGAACATCATCACGAAGAACCAGGAGAACATCATCACCACGAAGAATCAGGAGGACATGATCACCACCAAGAAGGGTCGGGAGAACATGATCACGAACATCATCACCATCATGGACACATTACGCCATGGAATGAATTACATTTTCCTAAAAGTTGTGGAAACATACAAGGCAATATTACGCAAACTCCACCGTTTCCTGGAAAACCGCCTACAGTCTCACCACCCTCCTCAGTACCACCTTGTTACCCTGGTTCCAAGGATCCTAGATGCTCAACTTCAATTAAACCAACTACATTAAAACCAACATGTTATCCAGGTTCTCCAGATCCCAAATGTCAGACGCCGCGACCGGCAAGACCAACACAAACAACACAAAAGCCGGAATGTTTCCCGGGATCAACAAATCCAGAATGCTCAATCACACAACCACCAGGTTCACCAGGTCAACAACCGACCACAGTTGTTTGTTACCCAGGTTCAACAAATCCAAAATGTAAAACTCCTCGTCCATCGACTTCTGTACCATTTAATCCAAGCCCACCGCCTGTTACTGAACCTTCCAGTTGCTACCCTGGATCTCCAGACCCTCGATGTACGACTCCTCGGCCACCAATTTCTGTTCCACAAACACCAAGTTCATCATCTACAACTCAAATACCAGGATGTTATCCTGGATCTCCGGACCCTAAGTGTTCAACTCCTCGACCACCAACACCGTCATATATTCCAGGATCAACAACACCTACTTCACAAATTCCTGGTTGCTTTCCTGGCTCTAAAAACCCACAATGTTCTCGCCCGACAACTCCACCTTCCACTCAAGAAACAAATCCATTCTGTTATCCAGGTTCTCAAAATCCCAATTGTCCTCCTGTTAGTCCAAGTCAACCAACAACTTCAACGGACTGTTTCCCTGGATCAAACAACCCGGCTTGTACATTACCTCAATCCCCTAGTACTCCCACTCTTCTTCCTTCCTACTGTCAACCAGGTTCAACTGACCCAAGATGTTCTACTCCAACTCCAACAAGACCAACTGTACCAGGATCAACGTGTTATCCAGGTAAGCATTATATAACTTCTTTTCAGTTAACTGATATAAAAGATTATTGTTTGTTATTTTTACTTACTTTTAATTGAAATTTCATTATACTATTTTTTAACTTTAATTTTGAATCTTTCCCTATACTATAGAGAACAACCAAAAGATGATTTATTTGTTATGTAATATTTTAGGTTCCACTGATCCAAAGTGTACGGTCAGACCTACAGGATCAACACCACCTCAGTGTTATCCTGGTAGTACTGATCCTAGATGCACTAAACCAACACTACCACAATGTTATCCTGGATCAACAGATCCTAGATGTGCAACACCGCCGACGATTCAGCCTCCAACATCTGATACCGTAAAACCACCATTTTGCTATAATGGCTCTAAAGATCCAAGATGTCAACCCGGTTTTACTGGACCACCTTACTTACCACCTCAACCAACAACTCCTGGAGGACAGACTCAACCTCCACTACCACCAAACTGCTATCCAGGTTAGAATTATAAATCTTTGACATTTAGTAAATTCATATTTTTCAATACGTATTTCTGGTAAATTTCTTGGCAGTAGGTAGTAGAAATAACAATATTTTATATCTCAACAACAAGTTTAAAGGATATACTATGTTAATGATTAACCAAATGACCACAAACATAATGAATAATTTACAATTAACCAGTACCTTTACAAGTTTTATGAAAATATACTAGAAATTTATTTTAGTTGCTTGAAACGCGTGATAATTCATTGCGAGAATGTTATACAAATTAAAAAAAATATATGAAGTATTTAAGGAAAATACATCTATTTGATTTATATTGAAATGGTTTATGATTTATATGAAAATAAAATTTAATTTATTTAGAACTTTTGTAGTAAATATTAAAATTTTAACGATAATATGAAACGAAGATTTATGAATTTTGTTTATGTTCATGCTAATAAGATAAGTATTTTATTTTCACTCAGTGAGGAAGGCAGTTGTAAAACATCTACCACTTCGTTTTACTTAGTAATAATGACCTTAGAGGTTCAAACTACCCTTCCGGGTGATGACCCAAATAACCAAATTGTTTTACTACTAATACATGTTATGTGTAATTTTGTAAAATTGTGGATTCAAAATAGTTTTTGTATATTTGGTATTTTTATCATACTATAAACCCTGTACAGATATATATTACAGAAACAGACTGTATAAAAGATCAACAGACCCACATTTTCCGAAACCACCAATTTCATTAATAATTAATGAAATCCACCAGGACAACTAACACGCTACCCAGCTTAGTTATACAAATGATGAAATAATTATATATTATTATTAGCTGTTAAATCAAAACAAAAAAAACACGTAAGCTCTAATATTTTGGCCACGTGATGAGACACCCAGGAAAATATAACCTTCTGCATCTAGTGATACAGGGTAAAATTGCCGGAGGGAGAGGACCGGGACGAAGAAGGACGTCTTGGCTACGAAACCTCCGAGAGTGGTACCACAAAACATCCACTGAGCTATTCCGAGTTGCAGTGAATAAAGTGATGGTAGCCAATATGATTGCAAACGTCCGATAGTCGGGCATGGTACTTAAAGAAGACGAAGATTAGCTGTTAAGGCTCAGTGGCCTGTTCCGGTATTCATCTCTTTTCGGTCTTTCTAAGCCTCGCTTCCCTCTAGGTTTATATTTCCATGCTTGTAGAGAAAGTCTGTGTGGTGGTATGCGACGTAAATGGTTGGGCAAATTTCTCTAATATATTCGTAACGTTTCACACAGTGACTGAACATTTAAACTTGTATGGGTCTCTGGGAACGGGGCTCAAACCCAACATGGCGCGGTCCGATGACTGAAATGGATCGTCCTGTAGATATGCAGGCAAGTACGAATAAGGCACAGCCAAATAAGAACCTGCGGATCAACTTAGGTGAAAACTGGTCAACGGTCTTCACGGCGGAGATGGAGGATTCCGAACGGCATGGAGGTGTAAGAGCCTAGGGAGTCAATCCAAATAAAATCCAGAGCAGTAGGAGACCTGAGAAATGGTCAACGGTCTCGAAGGCGGAGGACGAATTTTCCCAACGGTGGAAAGGGCGAACGAATCTAGGAAGTGGATCTCCAAATGAAACTCAGGGTCCGCCGCTGGACTACCCAGCGCAGGGCTCGTAACTCGGCCTGAGGAAGCCTTTACCACCACTGGCAAGCATCGAAAGTTAGCCTCGGATCAGGATCGGAATATAAAGGGGGACACATAAAAGTGGTAGTCAACCAAAAACCAACAAAAAAAATAATAACAGTAAGTCAAAACCATTGGCTGCAAAATTTATCTATTTATCTATTTATGTTGATAAAAGCGTAACTTACACGTAATGATCTATCACTAAAACCATGCACAAAACAAATTTCATCCGTTAATAAAATAAAATTGGATGTTGGAAATCGGGCTTTTGACATTAATCAAATACCCGAACAACGAATTATGATATCAATATGATTTATGTGTTAGAACAAACTGAAAGTTACAGTTTATTCCTGATTGATCTTTTAAATGTACATTTTTTGCAGGAAATTTAAGTTGTTGCAAAACTTTTTTTTTGTTTTTTTTAAAGTTTTTATATATTGTTTATTTTAAAGTTGTTAATTTTATTAAAAGAAAATCTTTCGTATATTTTGTGTCACAATAACTTCATTCCTTCGGATTTTTCCTTCTTTAGTAGTTTAATGTTTTAGGGTTTACACCTCATTTTTCATTTTTTAACCCGAAGATCACTCTGGTTTTTGTCGAAAAATTTTCTGTGTTCTATATGTCGTGTGTGTCAATGTTTCATCTTTAAGGTCATTTTCAATGTTACTGAAACAATGTTGGTTGGGTTTTGAGATTTATTATTTAATCGAAAATGTGTTTTGTCAATCTGTTATCCTTTATTCTTGCCCCATGTCTGAAAAATACAAGTCTCCTTTTTCTCACTACATGGATTTTTTAGTTTTTTATTGCGTATGTTTTGTTTGAACAGGGTCTACTGTAATAGTCTTCTTCCTTCTTAGGTCCCAGGATGCACCGAACTATTCTTCTTTCTATGCTCATTATTTTATTGATACCACCTTACAATATAATTTTTAATGTTTTTGCTCCACACGATGCTTCCGGTCGGTCTTACCGTTTGATAACGCCCTAGTTTTTGTATCCCATGATAAAGATTTTTTTTGTTATATAGGTTTCTGTGATAAGGATTTTTTTGTTATATATAGATTTCTGGTATTCATAAATGTATTTCTCATTTTATTCGTCCTTCTTTCTGATCTATCCTTTTCGTTATTGTTTACATTGATCCATCCTCTAAAATATTTAAATACTTAATAAAATAACAATATTTATTATTATAAATACAAATACAACTATTTTAGCACTTAAAATTTCTAAAATATTAAAAAATATTTTTATTAATATATGAATATTTTATACAGGTTCAAATGATCCACGTTGTTCAAAACCACCGACAGGGCCAACAATAGGACCGTCAGGCCCTAGTGGACCAGGAGGAACAACACCCCCAGTCTGCTATCCAGGTTAGTTGTTAGTTAAATAATAGTATAAACTTTTTTACAGTAGTGAAGTTCTACAAGGTAATGACAGCGTCAGTCCTTCTTTATGGAATTGAGTCATGGGTTACCACTAAACGCCAAGAAAGTAGAACCCAAGCTGCTGAAATGAGGTTTTTAAAAATGTTGAAGGGCTGCTCGAGGCTGGATCTAATACATAACGAGGAAATTAGATCTGAGCTGGGTGTATTTAGCCTGAATGTAAAAAAACAAGGAGTACTGCAATTATTGGAGGTAACATTTGGAACAGATGCCAGAGGAGAGAATACCCTTCAAAGTGACGGAATAATATGTTCCAGTTGGATGAAAGGAGGTGGGAAGACCTCCCAGGTGGGAAGAAGATGAAAGTAGTCAAGAAGTACGGGTCGGAATATCGCGTATATGTGTATATGTGTAGGATTGATCGTTTGTGAGTTTGGAACAGGCTTATGCCTAATCCATGATAGTAAGAAGAACAACAAGAAGACTTTTTTTATTTCATTGGAACTGATAATTTAATGTATGATAATTTTGCCACAAAATTCAAGGAGATATTTAAATATATTAAAATAAACAGTTTCTGTTCAATCGTATTATTTAATTTATTAATCTATCTAAAAAGATGAATATTACAAATATGTTAAAATATTGTAAGGTTTATTTCAGGGTTCGTTTGGGTTGTGGTTATAAATAAATTTCAAACTTCATTTTAAACGTTTAACAATTTAACCATTTAAAACCAAATTATTACTGTCATAGCCACAAATTTAATTCCTACATTGTTCTAGTAAATTAATTAAATTACATATCTTAATAGTTGACCCCGGCAAAAATTACCAAACATTACGGAAATTTCTTTAATATTATTTTTAATGAAAATAAGTAAAGATAAACGGATGAATCTTGCTATGTTAGTACTTAATTACTGCAAGTTATAAAAGTTGTGTGTTTTAAATTTTATTATTCTTAAAAATTCGCTCCTCAAAAATGGAAAAAAATACGATAACAATTGCAAACGTTCTTCTGATTTCCATTAAGACATAATTTAAATACAATGTGAATACAAATTGAACTGAAGCTCTTTGTGTTTTAAACAAAATTCATTTTGCCTCATATCAATAGTTAAACAAATATTTTGAATATTTGCAAATGGTATAAACCCTTTCAATTTATCGTAAAAAAAATGCTGAACAGTAGAAAAAACCAAAGATAGTAAAAAAAAAGATGAACGATTATGATAAAATTCTAATAGGTTGGAGTGATACTAAAAAATTACCAGATTTGATAAAAAAAAATAAAGTCAAAAAACTAATGTGCAGTGGTAAAATGGAATGAATTGACCAGAATGCAAAAAAAATGAAGATTTAAGCAGCCAAGGAACTGCAGAGTGAAAGAACGTACACTGTGAAAGAATAATCATTTCTGGCAAAGAATTTTTGGAAACTTTATGAGAAATTTACACATAATTTATAATGGTAAATTTGGGGTGAAGATAGCTCAGATACATAATTGTATAAGATTCGTACAAAAAATATATGAGGGATTTTATTAATTTATTTTTACTACTACAATCTAAAACAAATTTTTAACCAGGTTCAACTGATCCCCGTTGTCCAAGGCCATCACCAGGACCAGGACGACCTACGGGACCACCTAATTGTTATCCAGGTTAGTAGAAGAGATGATGATTTATTTCTCCCAAACTGGATGTAACCAGCATGATTAAACAACATGATGAAACTCAAATAAACATGGCATACGTTTCTTCTGGTTTTAAATGGCTTATATAATGTTTTTGTATAATACGAATTTTACCGACAGAAATTCACTGACTTTTATCGACTGTTACAGACAAATTTAACAATAACTATTTTTCGTCAAAAATAGTAATCAATAATTTGGATGTTGCTCAGTTTTGCAATGGGTGTCGTTACAAAATAATTAGAGCGAAATTATGGGCGATATAAAATTGAAAGAACAAAAAATAACAAATTTTCATTTCATTTCTTTGATAATGAGCCAACCTGCACAACTGTTTCACTAAATATACCTACATTTACGTATTTATGTGCAAATTCTGTAGTGAAACTCTCACGAAACTTTCTTTTGCCAATTCCGGAAATATAAGCATTATTTGATCACGAGTCCCCCTATGAATTTCTTCAGTCATGCCGCTTACCCAGTTAATGGAGCACAAAAAATGTATTAACTGAGATGATTTTAATCGAAATTGTAAGAGTGATTTTCGATAAAATTGCTAAAAAGTGAAAAATCGCTTAAAAACCCCGATTTCTGAAATTTGTCACAAAACATAATTTTCTTTACCTATGTATCAAAGTGATTGCTCATAACACAGGTAGAGTGTAAAATTATTTGCACTTGATCTGCTAGTTCCAGGACTACAAAATATAGTTTTGTTTCTTAACGCATGGTCAGCCAATTATAAGACTGAAGCATTTATGGACAGAAGAGGTAGGGGTCTATAAGGCACTAGTCAGAGTTATCTTCTCTGAGACCAATGAATGAAGTGGAAGAGTCATTTGCAACATGGAAAATAGATGGTTTACAGAGGGTCTGGCATGCTGATAAGTATTCTATTCGACTCAGTGAAGAAAGCATGGTAAACCACTTCATTCCTCTTTACTTAGTAAAGACTAAAGGTTCAAACCAAGCTGATGACCTAAACAACATATTATATTATAGTCCAAAAGAAAGTAAAAACGTAATCGTCATATTTAGATTGATGTTATTTAGGGGAAAACTCTCTATTCTAAGACTTTTGTAGTATGCAATTTTAGCATGTATCAAAAATTTTTATACAGGCTCAACTGATCCTCGTTGTCAAAGACCACAAACTACTCCAACCCTAAGTCCTTCGGTACCAACTGGACCTGGAGAACCATCAAGACCAGCTACAATATGCTACCCAGGTTAGTTAAACATAAAAGGTGAATTATTAAAGATATTCATTCAAAGCTGTGTTTTAGAAAAAATATGAATATTAAACACTATTGAAGCTACATTGCTACATTTTTGGAAGTTTTATATATATTTATAAGATTAAATATTTTAATAATAATGGACTTATACTAATTAATTATCAAGATTAAAGATATGCTAGAATTGGAATCATTTAAGAAGAATCGTCGAGGTTTTTCACCGGGTGATTTCCTGAATCAAGACAAAAGTAAATCATTAGCTACTTAACAGAAATTCTGCTGATTGCATAATATTTACTGTAGCTATAGTTATTTTTAAACTAACCAATTAATGAGATATACTTTAACTCATATCTAGGTTCAACTGATCCACGTTGTACAAGACCAACTACACCTCCTGTAGGACCAACGGGACCAGGAGGAACTTCAGGGCCACCTAATTGTTTTCCGGGTTAGTTATAGGATTATATTATTTATTATTTATTAATAATAGAATCAAATATAAAATAAATTGTTGAGAATACACAGCAATTGATTTTTTTAAAATTTTATATCATAAAAGTTTTGTTAAACAATAGCCTGTGTATTTATTTGAATTATACAAGGAAAAAGCATCAAATACATACCGGATGTCCCACAGAATTTGAACCATAAAGGTATCATTTACTTAAAAATTTGTTTTTTGTAAGCATATTCAGTACCTATTATTTTAAATACATAATAAATTTTCTTCAGTAACATTTAATTTACAAAGCTGATTGGTGCAATAATTTTCAGACGATAAACAAAGTTGTCAGAATTGAAAAAAATACTTTATTTTTAGTATTTCCAATATTTTTTGCCACAGATGGATTCGATCCACCGCGTAAGAAGAAAACACTCTCAAGATAAGTCATGATTAGACAATTAATATATATACTGAGATAAAACCGGTGTATGCGAGTGAGTACATTAGAATGACTGGGAAGACTGGTCTATAAGAAAAGCACAGAAATTTAACAGAAAGATCCTGTGCAAGATAATTTGGATCCGAAGATAATACACAGACATAAGTTACGACGTCGAGAAGAAAAGTACAAGGAAAATGAAGGATTAGAAAAATATACTAAAATTTACGGACACCCGTATAAAATGGATGACATGCGGTTGTCAAAACAAATTGTTAAGACACTAAACAATAAACCTAAGGTGTCGGATAACTGGTTTAATAAAGAAGTCAGAAAGGATATTGAGACAACCGGAATAAACTGAGAAAAATTTAATTAACCGAACGAAATTCAGACAACTAATTACGAGCTTTAAAGGATTTAATGATGAGCAAGAACGGAACATTGGGAGTACAAAAGAAAGGTACAAAACATTACATTGAACGAATTCTGAGAGTGTGGGTTGTAAAATGAGCTTCCAGAATCACCTTCCAGAAAATCGGCTTCTTCCAGAAACAGCTTCTAAAAAAGCAGCGTCTTCCAGAAACGGCTTCCAGAAAGTAACCTTACTTGGTCTAAAATAGACCGTGTACGAGGAAACAAATTGCAAAACCTGCCTATGTGTTAATCAATTTATCGTTCTAAAAGAAAATTCAGTTTTATAATTATTTTTATCAAATCAGCAAAATTACAATCTGCTTTTTAATACAGAAAAAGTAACAATAAGTAATAAAGTTAATATTGAATAATATACAACGTACAACATAATTAATAAATGTTGCAGTTAACTTTTTAGTTCTTTTTAGATTTTTAAACTAAAATTAATTACTTTTGAAATGATGAGGGTTAAAATAAAAAAAAAATATTTACACCCACATTATGTTTTTAAATGTAAAGTTAATTGTGTTTAAATCTTTATTTACACTTTACGTTATGTTTCTTCAAAGAATACGACAATCTTAATTCTTATTTCTTGCATTCTTCTCATGTACGTATGAATCTTCTTTTATACGTTTCATTATTTGTTATTATTATTTTAAGGCAATATTTAAAATTTTCATCAATCATTTTCCGGTGTTAGTCGTCCATCACACCCTGATGTCAGAAACTACAAGAGATAGCAACCAACGGTTTTCGGATTTGTAATTTTTAGCCTTTCAATTTGAAAGGCTAAAAAAATTACATTTAGACTGATCTATTATCCACCGGATTGGTATAGTGGTAAAAAACCATCGCCCGAGCTGATTTGTGGAGATGAAGGTTCCGTGGTTCAAATCCTAGAACTACTTTTTCACAGATTTGAATACTAAATAGTGGTTACCGGTTTACTTTGTTGATTAGGATTTAATTAAACATACTTTCTCAGGAATGATCGGCCTGTGTCAAAACAAGGCTACACCTCATTTTACAAGTCATACGTATTATCCTCAACTAATTGGGCCATGGGGTTGTTAATTGTTTTAGTTTGAACAGATTACAACGTATTAATACACACACATATTAGAGTACAACATAAATACATACATTAGATTACAACGTATTATTAATACACACATTAGAGTTAAAAATAAATATTTAAAAGACTGAGCTACTCACTGCAAAATAGAAGATTTCGGATTAATTGTTGATTGCGTTAAAAACAGTTATAATTAATAAACGAAGATAATAAATGGATTAAACTAAAAACAATGTCTAGGTTCAACTGACCCACGTTGTACGAGACCAACCACGCCTCCTGCAGGACCAACGGTACCAGGAGGATCTTCAGGGCCACCAAATTGTTTCCCGGGTAAGTTATACGTTTTTTATTAAATAGGTTTTTTTAAATTATATATTTAAATTTTAAACAAAGAAATTAAAAATTTGGGTCATACATAAGATACCTAAAAAAAAATTCATTCAAATATGACATGCGTATTTTAAAAAGTGGCAAACATTAGATTTTGTTACTTTTTTTTAAAAAAAAACTTCATAGGACTTCATAAGTTCTTCAAGTTTGGAAAATCTTTAATTTTGTCTTATAGATCTTATCCATTTTCTTGATGTTCTTATTCTTAATTTTCTTCCAATAATTTTTCATTGCGGATCTTCTTTTCCTTTCTTCCTCAGAATACACCGCTTTAGGATGTTTGGTTAGTTCTTTTACTGGAGTCTCGTGTTTTTCAGCTCATGATAAGTTTTAGTCTTGGTTTTTAACTCTTCTTGTTAAATCTGAAGTTCTACAAGGTCTTCTTTAATTTCGCGAAATCAGTGCGGTAGGGACCTTTTACTTAAAAAGTATTTAATGGCCTGGACATTCTAGTGGAATTCTTCCGCATGATGTATCCGAAAAAGAAAATTCTCTTTTTCCTTATTTGATTCGCAAGCGGTTCCGTGTTCCTATAGATTTTTTCTTTGTGCATCGGTTTTCAAACTGCGTCTGATAACCTTCTTGATACACCTACCAATGACCGGTCGGTCCAGTTTGGAAATTCAGTGTTCCGAGTTTATTTTCCGGAGGTTAAACAGTGTTTCGCTAGAATAAGTTATTTCAGGTAAAATCACCGTATTATAGTGACGCAATTTTGACAATTGAGTTTTATGATATTATTCCATATTTTATTATTTTCAACGACTGCAATTCTATCAGGATGAGGTACAGTGAAAAAGTCAACCATTCTGAGGTTTCCATTCTCCTAACTCACTTAAAAAATGAGTTATTTCAAAAATGTATCATAATAAAATGTTTCATTACTATATGATTTTTAATTCTAGCAACACTTGGAACAGAGTATAAAAGCAATTGTGAGAAGTTGATTTGTAGTACTACATAAGCCAAATGGAATACATGAAACTTCTTATGTTAGCTACTAATACCAGTTTACCAGAAAGAATGTGTCATGAACAGAAACCTACATCATATTTTGTAATGTTTTTTAATGAAGAACAGACGGAAAGTTTTGTGAACCTATAATGCCAATTTTTCTTCTCAAGGTACCTCTCCGTTCCAAAGGTTGGTGAACATCATGGTAATGCTTACATTACTGGTAGATATCCGAAAGAGTTCTTCTGAGGTTTTCTTAAACTATATCCTCAGGTTGGCCAACCATGAAATTCTTCTGCTTCCCGGTCCTCTTCTACTAACGCCAATTACAGTACATAAGGTACGCAATAATAAATAAATATTTATGGATTTTTCTAATTTTTCTTTAGGTTCAACCGATCCACGTTGTCCAAGACCACCAAGTACACCTTCTGTTGGACCACCGGTATCTACCGGACCACCAGACATATCAAGACCACCAAATTGCTATCCAGGTTCGTTTGAAATACATTTTATTAACTTTTTCCTTCTAATGATCTTAGAAAATATATGGTTTACTAACAGGTATGTTAAGGATAATTTCTGTTGCAGTACATTAACTTTATAAAGATACGTCTTAATAAATATTATTTATGAAGTGCATTATTTTTTTCTAGGTTCTACTGATCCACGTTGTCCGAGACCACCAAGTTCACCTACCGACAGACCACCGGTATCAATTGGACCACCAGATACATCAAGACCACCAAATTGCTATCCAGGTTAGTTTTGAAAAATATTTGTTTGACTTTTTCGTTCTAATGATGTTAAGAGTTACGTGTGGTTCACTAACGTCGCTCTCACACTGGTGAAAGAGTACCTAGACGCGATTAAAATGACGAGACCTCGATTTGACCGATAAACGAATCGCATCGTGCATGTTTGCACATCGAGAAGAGTCGACCCCGACGCAACTGTTCAACCTTTTCTTTGAATCCACCTGCAGTTTGCAAAATGTCAAGTTATGTAGAAGATGTAGTTTTTGTTCATTACTATCTAAGAAGAAAACAGAAAAAAACGCAACTGTTGGATTTTATCGTATATGAGTAATAATCGTAATAGAGGAGCGTATGTGTGTGCCCAGGAACTCTTCTGTGATGAATACAAATTTAAGTATTTTTATCGGTAATATCTCGTCTAGAATATTCTGTCTAATTGAAATTGTACAGATACGGATATTTTTCAACTTCCAGAACAAAGGCTACGTTGACTGCTTCGTCTGTCATGATTATACGCGACTGGTCGAGCAATTATTGGGCAAACTAAGTCGGAAGCAGTCGGTTTAATAGAGGTTGCGTCGAGATCGTACTGTAAGGTGTAAGGAGGGCAAACATATAAATTTAAGGATAGGAGTCGAATGCAATGTCGAGTCGAGGTCGTGTCGCAGTCGAGTATCATTAGCGGGAGAACACTCGTATAGACAAGTGTTAAGAATAACGCCTGTTGTTGTACATTAATTTTAAAAGGTACAGCATGATAATTATTATTTATGGAGTGATCTTATTTTATTTTTAGGTTCAACTGATCCACGTTGTCCAAGACCACCAGGTACACCTTCTGTCGGACCACCGGTATCAACCGGACCACCAGATATATCAGGACCACCAAATTGCTATCCAGGTTCGTTGTAAATACATATTTTATTAATGATCTATTGATAAAGATCTTAGAGATGTGGTTTACTGACAGACATGTTAAGGGTTACGTCTGTTGAAGTACATAAACTTTATAAGGTACACTATAATAAATATCGGCTTATGATGGGCAGGTAGAGTGTTAAATTAATTGAACTCGATCTGCTGACCAGGGCTACAAAAATAGTTCTGTTTCTTATCACATAGTCAGTTAATTATATGACTGAACTATTTAAAAAAAGAAGAGTTAGAGGTGTAAAAGACACTAGTCAGAGTTATCTCCTGTGAGAGTAATGAATATCACTATCCAGTCAGTCCCTGTAGTGAATGAAGTGGAGGTGTCATTTTCAGGGTAAAAAGTGGGTGCTTTTTGAAGGGGCTGACATGCTGATAAGCATAGTTTTCCCCTCAGTTGAGCATGGCAATAGTAAACCACCTCACTCCTCGTTTTTACTTAAAAACACTTTTAGAGTTTCAAATCAGCATTTCGGGTGTTGATCTAAACAACAACACACAATAAATATATTATTTATGAAGTGAATTAATTTTTTTTTAGGTTCTACTGATCCACGTTGTCCGAGACCACCAAGCTCACCTACTGTTGGACCACCGGTATCAACTGGACCACCAGATACATCAAGACCACCAAATTGCTATCCAGGTTCGTTTAAAATTTATTTTATTAACTTTTTATTTCTGATAACATTAGAGTTTTGGTTTACTAACTGACATGTTAAGAATAACACTGACAAAATTATGGACAACTTTTGTTCACTTTCCGATGAGGAATTTGTATTTCCATTTTCTTTGTGGTAAACATATTATACTTCAATGCGAGAAAGTTCAATATCGTGAAGTATACGTAGATAGAAAACTGCCATTAAATGTATTTCAAAAAACCTATTTGGATGACAGGCAAGTACATAGTTGTGCAAATTTTTCAGAAGAAATAAACTTCTAAAATATCAATGTAATTTCTTCAAATTCTTGACGATCTTTTCATATTAAATTAACACCGTTTTTCATAATGATCTACCGATGTTAGTGGTTTCGTATCGTTGAACAGACTTTTAGAATTAATTATTACACGATTTCTAACTGGGTAGTCACACAGTTCTAACAAACCCAATTCTAACTGGGTAATGCACAATGCTAATACATAACTTGTTATCTAATAAACCTATCTAGTAATCCAACTCGGCAATTTTGTTGTACATGGAGCAGGAACCTTAAAGACAAAGAGTTTGCACGGTTAATTAGTAAAACAATTTTGGAGTACGAGTCTTATTATTAAGTGATGTTCTCATCTACTCCAAAATTTCACTGATTTTGCATTGTTTTCATCTCATTTACTATAACAAATAATTTACATCTCAAATAAGTTTATAAAATAATAGTCACCATTTTTGAACAAAATTATACCTTAGATCCATTATGTAAAATCCAATTGTAGATAATTATGGTACATTTCGTTATATATTGATTTTTGGATAAGTGTTCTTTACCAACATTCAAAGTTACTGGCATTGAGAGAAACTAAAAATTTTTAGATTAAACAGTACTCTATTTTAATAAACAATAATTTATGGATAAGAAACATGGTTAAGGTTACCAACTACAAAAATTTAAATACCTAATCAATATAAAAATATGCAATTTTAATAGGTGCTCAAAGAGTCGTCCATTCGATTCAGACTTGAATAAGTCTGTTTAATCAATGACGTACCCTTTAAAATAATCTTTGATTCATTAAAAATGACTCCACTGTCAACAATACAGTCTGCTTATGTAGAACTTCTTTGCTTTGAACAAACGTGCATAATTGGTTTTTATCTGGATTTCTGATGTGATTACCAATTTTAAAGAATTATATGATTATTTACAGAAAAAAAGGCATGAGTTACATTCATGTTTTATTTCTCTACAATACAAGAATCATTTTAAAAAATTAATAACCCGTTTTAAAAATTTATAGAGCTCGTAACCCTTGATATAAAAGACGTGTTTTTGAACTCTATTAAATTTTGCAAGCATATAAGCATACCAAATAAAGGTTATTTGAAGTATATTGTCAGGGTTGCAACAAACACCTAGAATTAATATTAAGGTAACAAAGGTACAAGGAAACGAATCCTGCTATATTTAAGCCCATATTAATTTAATTTATGATTTACTTACGGAATAAATGATCTTATTTAGGTTCAACAAATCCACGTTGTTCAATACCAAGTTCTGAATCATTGGTACTGGAACCAAGAAACTGTTCTCCAGGTTTGTTACAAAACGGATTCTGCATTTCTTTGTTTGTTTTGTTTGGTTTGTTCTTAGTTTTGTACGTCAAAAATATTGTATAAATTGAGCCACTTTTTTAAAATATTGTTACCGAGTGAAGAACGATAGGTTGTAGCTTGGATGACGGCAAGGGTTTGATTACTTTCTCTTGCCTATATGAATATAGAAAGGAAAGAACTGTTTTTATTTTGATTTTTCGAAATCGAGTTTCACCGGATCTACACGTTTTCAGACCCCCTGAACCCAAAAGAACATGGTTTTAGCGCTTGGTGTGCGTGCGCGCGCGCGTGTATATAAACAAAATATCTTAAGAACGGAACATCGTACAAAGTTGAAACTTGTAAGTTATTTAGATACTACTACCGGACGCGACACGAACATTTTCATCAAAATCGGTCAACCGGAAGTAGAAGTTTATTCGTGTCGATTTTACTTTCTTGCGATTTTCTCAAAAACTACTCCTACAATTTTTTTTAAAAATCCTCTCATTTACTACAATTTTTATTTTCACAACATAGGATAGGCGCCGTGTCTACTAAAATTCTTGGGAAGGTTGTCCTTTCGTAGAAAAAAATGGTGTATTATAACCTTAAGATAAAATATTCGAAATATAGGTTATACCTATATAATATTATTTTTAAAATTACAGTAAAATATATTCAGGTTACAGTAAAGAAAAGCTTCATTGCAAAACTATTTATACCACAATAAATTATCCTTATATTTAAAAATAAAAATTTTATATAAAAAAATAAAATAATATAAAGAAAACTATTCAATGGTTCAGTTTGATGAAAAGAGTTAATAATAAAATACAGTTTACTTAATAAATAATTTATAGGTTGCCTCTGGTTAGAAGGAATGAATGAATTATAACAAGAGTAGTGAATAGATTGCAAAATTAATTGAAAAAAATTAGATGTGCACTGTTGCACTTGACCTACATGCATATTAAACTGTTCGATAAACATGATAAACATTGTTATATTGTTAAAAATACAATAATGGTTGATTAAAAAGTAGTTAAAAAGGATAAATGAAGGTATCTTATTTCAATAAAAAATAAAAATAATAGTTTATTACAAAACACTAGATTGTATTACATCGATTTAAATACTCTCTTCTTGTTTTATTTGTGTAAAAAAATGTACGGTCATTGTCTGAACAGTGTAATGAAAATGTATTGTGTATTAGTGTGTTTACGTAAGTACATAGATCTCTATTTTATAATATAACAGGCAAATACTATTAAATTAAAAAAAATATATTTTAAATTAATTAATTATTAGTTTTTTTTGTTTTTGTTTAACGTCTGACTCTTCTGCAATAATTACTACAGACGGTGAAGGATGAAATGATTTTTTGTAACGTATGAAAATATGCCATGGCGGAATAGGATTCGAACCCAAGACCGCATTTACGATTAATTTAATAATTGCAAATTTACATTTATTTCATCAACCTTCGCAAAAATCAATTCTCAAATTTACTATTTGTATGTACATTGTATTGTAAATTTTTTCTCTGCAATTCTTTATTTACGAAAGTAAAATTGTACAAGTAAATGTGATGATTATGATAATTGTGTAAATGACTCTTGATGAGCATGAATGGGGTAGGGCCACCATTGATGTTTTCCCAAGAACAAAATTTGTAGCCCATATTAAATTAGCAGGTCTCTAATACAGTGTTTTTTAATGCGTTTGACATAATATAAACAAAATATCTTAAGAACGGAACATCGTACAAAGTTGAAACTTGTAAGTTATTTAGATACTACTAAATCCTCCGTTAAGAAAAATAAGGCGTTTTTTAAGAGTTGTAAATAACATCAATAAAATTTAAAAAATATAAGTGTAAAATCTACATAGAATAAAGATACAATAATTATAATTGTGTTGAAATAACTTGATCGGCTTGAGAGGGTAGACCACTTTTTTATGCGTACCCAAGAATTATGATTAAAATTTTTTTGAACTATGAATAATGGTTATATCATTAAATTATCATGGTTTTTACTAACTATACCATTCTTTTAAGCGTTTTCGGGATTTCCAGAAATATTTAAGATGAAACTTTAAACACATGTGGGTTATGGTGTTCTTGTGAATTGTGAACGCGTTTGTAAAGATGTTTGATGGAATTTGTAGCAGTTAACTAATTATTCATTCATTTAAAACGAGTATGAAAGCTGATTTATAATATCATAAGTAAAGTAAATGTATTTACATATAATTAGCAAATGTATTTAAAATAATTTTATTACATATTTTATTTTTCAAAATTTTCAATTCATCTAAAAAAAACAATCTGATTTCAATTTATTATAATACATCCACAGATCTGTGGAACGTAAATCATAAACTGACCCTTACACACGCGCGCGCGCAGCACCCCTACACCTGCCTAGCGGTGTTCTACAAACTTCAGTGGTGAGTCAGCTACTAGGCACTTGACTGCAATACTACCATTTTGGTCGTATCTTTATGCCGGCCGCATTGGCGATGTTGCTAACGTGCTCGCCTCTCATCATGCGGTCTTGGGTTCGAATCCCATTCAGGCACGGCATTTTTTCATACGTTACAAAATATCATTTCATCATTCACCGTCTGCATTAGCAGTAATTGCAAAACAGTCGGACGTTAAACAAAAAAAAAAATTATCTTTATCAAAATTTTATGATAATTTTCAAAATCAACGTATTATTCTTTGAAAAATGAATCCAACACACGGTATCATTGTGATAATCCTAAGTATTTCCAATGTCGGATTTCATTCTCACTACTGTTGTTTAATAATATTAATAAATTTAACAATTCATATTATAAATGAATATTACAGTACAATTTTTTATACGTGTAACGATTATTACATCTTAATCCGTTAATCTTATCAAAACACAATATTTGATTAACACTATCGTTTTTATAAAATTAAATAGCACTGGAAAAGGTTAGGATTATCACAATGACAACGTGTTTGGACTCGTTTTTCAAGGAATAATACGTAGGATTTGAAAACTATTATACAATTTTGATAAAGATAATTACAATCAAAATGGTAGTATTGCAGTCACGTGCCTAGTAAGTGACTCACTACTGAAGTTTGTATGAACGCAGGTAAGGCAGGTAAGGGGTTGCTGCGCGTATTTTTGTGTGTGTAAGGGTCAGTTATGATCTAGGTTCCACGGAGTTTTGGATGTATTACTGTTCATTAAATATTTTCTTAACTTTGACTAAATTTAAATAAATATTTATGTAAAAAATATTTTAAATCAATAAATAATCTTTAATTGATTTAGAAATGAAATTTCAACTTTTAAGTTATTTTAAAAGTGGATCACTGGTATAATGTTTAATTCATATTTTTTAAATCATTCTCAAAACATTGAGTTTTTAAATTTTGAAATAACTTAATAAAAATTTACTTTGCAGCAAAAATGGAATACATCTTTTTGTCCGCGTCGCACCAGCGAATGGAACAGTTGATTAAATGCCTTAACAAAATAAATAATGTTGTGGTAATTTGTGTTCCGCAATTATTTTATGTATTCTCCATATAGTACAAACGTTTTCGTGTCTGCTACAGATTTTGAAAAAGATATTTGAAGATCTGTGTAAAATGTTTTATTACCAGTGAAAAGAGAGTACATGTATTATTAGATATAATGTTTTTGACTGAAAATTCTGAATGTATCATAATTAGAATGTTTAGTCAAACCATAAATTTGGTAGCCATAAACCCATGTAGATTTCAAAAGAGAAAAGAGTGTACGTAATTTTTGTACCACTACTACTATTTTTGATCATCTGCAAAGCAAAATACTTAATAATACGTATGAAACAAAAAATTTTAATACTAAATTCTACACTAAACATTAAAATTAAAGTAAATGACAAGTTTAAATTTTATGAAAAGTTTACTTTAAAAAATTGCAAAGATTTTCTGTTTACTACTCAAGAGAGTGCATCACGTCCAGTTGATAACACTTAAAACATTATCTCGAAGTTAAATACAACCCCACTGATAGGAGTTAAGAATATATAGCCTATATACGGTTTTTCGTAAAAGATCTCTCTCTAATCTTTAAACATAGGGACTAAGATTTGGTGTTAATTAATAACAGAATAAATAGGGCCACCTCCGTGGCTTAAGACAAAGTTTTTTTTGCGCCCTGGAGACTCCAGGAGGAGTATAAGACATGTCAGCTATAACACCTGAAATACATTATAAGAATCACATAATGTATCACTACTATCAATAAATAAATTTTTGTACTCTATAAAAAGTTTTACCGATCAAGTAATTTTTCAGATTCTTTTTAAAGGAATTCAAATCCTCACAACATTTTAAAAATTGGGGTAATTTATTCATGAATTTTCTCCCTGCATAAGTAGCTTTTTGTTCAAACAATTTTGTGGAGTGATTAGCCACATAATAATCATTTCTGTTTCTCGTGTTATTATTGTGAACATTGATTTTCTGCATAAAATTATTTTGCCTAACATACATAATCACCTTAAAAATGTAGATAGAGGGAACTGTAAGCAATTTAAGCTCCTTAAATAGTGGCCTGCATGAAGTTAGCTGGTTAGCTCATACCATACACCTAACAAAGCCTGAAAAGCTGAAAGTTCTGAATTCGACTTTTGTATATGATCTGGAAATTTATTCTTAAAAATCCACTGTTACAGTACTGAAACCTACAGTAGTCTCTAATGACCAAGCAGTCGATGCGGCTTTAAATAAATGAAAAAAATAAATTAACCTCTCTTATGTAATAGAACCGTTAGTAAAATAATCCTTCAAAAAGTACTTTAAACGTTTTAAATAAAATATTTAAATTCTCTGACTGGTTTCTTTCAAAGTAAAAGTTTCAAAAAAGTAAAAAGTAGACAATCTTATAAAAAAAGCTTTTGTCACATCGTAGCATGTATATTAATAACGTAACTTTGATAAAAGAATTACGACTATAGTTATCACAAAACTGAAGCTTTGATTTTCTTAAGTTTTAAGACACATATTATGTAATTTATTGGAAAAGTTAAATAAAGCCTTGAGGTGCGTCTAAGTTACCATGCTGTTTTAGTTATTAATTTTTTAATACTTCCTGATGCTGCGAATCGAAGTAATTGTACCGTATTACTCAGAACAGTTTGAACTAAACAGTATTTAGCAAAGAAAGAAATTTGATAAAAAAACCCATTTTTGTGTTTTCAAGAATTCGCACTTAATTATATTTTTTAGATTAATTAAATACTACTTCACATTTCCATAGGGGTACTTATGCCATTTCAATTTAACATTTTTATTTTTATCAAAATTTCGTTGCAATGGTTTAGTTGCTTATTAATTGCTTAAATTGGTTTATAAACGTCTCAGCTTCGATTTCTAGTGACATACATTTTTATAACATTGTAATAAGCTATTTTAAAATTTTTATCGTTTGCATTAAAGAGATTTTAACTTCTTTTTTCTGGAGTCCTTATCGGAAAAGTGGAAAACAATATGAATTTTTTTGTTTTGCCTAGAATATAGTTAATTTTAGATTCACTCTTTAAAACGGTTTATCATTTATTCTCTACGATATTTATAAATATTTTTTCATATATTTTTATGGTAAAAAAATAATAAGTTCGTTTGGAAATACAATAGCTTATATTTGTAATGTTATTTGATACTATACATTGTTTATAAATTTAAAATTTTAAATTAAAAATATAAACGAGTGTAATACTCTTGGTCTTTTATAAGATTTGCTCAAACATCGTCTTTTAAAAGATAGGTATTAGTTTTTATTGAAAAACAAATCAATTTGAAGCTCGAGAACCATTCAGACGTTCGAATTTTTGACAGTTCGGACTATTAACGTTCGGAGTTTTGTCACTCTACTTTACCGAGTTATGATTTAGAGAATAGTGATTTAAAACTTAATTTGGGTAACCTTGAATAATAACGAAACTAGCATATTGTAATTCTAAGTTATAGGAAATGTACGATGTGGTATGATAATTGCTTTGCAATCTTTTGTTGTTATACTTAAACTAATTCGTTAAAAGTTTAGGATTATTTTTAAACTATAAGCATTGCATAAAACCAGCTATAACATTTTAGAATTCACTCTCAATACCAAATTTGAGTTTATCTATCAGTGATAAGATAAAATTGAGTTAAGAGAGTAATTCGGTAGTACAATTTGTACGTTATGACTATCGTCGTGGACTAGTGATATTATATTATTTCATTGCGATACATCAAAATCACCTTAAAACTTTAATATGTTTTTTTCTTTTGAATTGTAGGTTCGACTGATCCAAGATGTCACACAAGACCTCCATCGTTTCCCCCGGGGACAATCAAACCTCCTTATTGTTACCCAGGTTCAGCAGATCCACGATGTTCTCAAACTCCATCAACAAACTGCTACCCAGGTTCTCCTGATCCCTCATGCCCGACAACTCGTCCACCACCTTCACCAAATTGCTATCCTGGATCAAAAGACCCAAGATGTCCTCAAACATCACCACCAACTACAACGTGTTATCCAGGTTCTACTGATCCGAGATGTCCAACAACTCGACCCCCAACTACAACTTGTTATCCAGGTTCTACTGATCCAAGGTGCCCTCAAACATCACCGCCAACGACAACTTGTTACCCTGGTTCCACGGACCCAAGGTGTCCTCAAACATCACCACCGACTACAACCTGTTATCCTGGTTCCACGGACCCAAGATGTTCCCAAACATCACCACCAACATCACCAACTATATCACCACCAACAACAACCTGTTACCCTGGCTCCACTGACCCGAGGTGTTCTCAAACATCACCACCGACTACAACCTGTTACCCTGGTTCTACGGACCCAAGATGTCCTCAAACATCACCACCGAGTACGACCTGTTATCCTGGTTCCACGGACCCAAGATGTTCCCAAACATCAACACCAACATCACCACCAACAACAACCTGTTACCCTGGCTCCACTGATCCGAGGTGTCCTCAAACATCACCACCGACTACAACCTGTTACCCTGGTTCAACGGACCCAAGATGTCCTCAAACATCACCACCAACTACAACCTGTTACCCTGGTTCCACGGACCCAAGGTGTTCTCAAACATCACCACCAACATCACCAACAACATCACCACCAACTACAACCTGTTATCCAGGTTCTACTGATCCAAGATGCCCTCAAACATCACCACCAACGACAACTTGTTACCCTGGGTCCACTGACCCAAGATGTCCTCAGACATCACCCCCTACAACAACCTGTTATCCTGGTTCAACAGACCCAAGATGTCCTCAAACATCACCACCAACTACAACTTGTTATCCAGGTTCTACTGATCCGAGATGTTCAACAACTCGACCCCCAACTACAACTTGTTATCCTGGTTCAACGGACCCGAGTTGTCCTCAAACATCACCACCAACTACAATCTGTTACCCTGGCTCCACTGATCCAAGGTGTGCAGGAACAACTCTGCCAGCAGCTCCAACTTGTTACCCTGGTTCTACTGATCCCAGATGTCCTTCAACATTCCCGCCAACTTCGAAACCGACTACATGTTATCCAGGTTTGTCAAATGGGGTATTTTTCATTCGCTAGAAAATAGGCTACTATGAATTTTTTTATAGAAAAATTAACCATATAAGAATTGTTATACCGACCTAATTCAGTAGGAAATTCTGTATTAAAACCTTCGTGTCTGCTGGCTGATCACAATATTGAGAGCAAATAATTTATAATTGTTCTATATTATTTCAAAAGGTACACTGAGGTTTTAGTTCAGAGATTAAAAAATTAAAACAGGAGTTCTCATACCTAAATCAAGAAGTAGCCAACAGACTTTCGTAATCGGAAGTATATCGTTACCTCTGTTTAGGTTTACTAAATATTTCACTCAACAGTTTAATTCCGTAATACCGTGATTGAACAGATTGGAAGGTTTCATTCACGAATAGAGTAAGAAACTTTCAACACGTTAAAACCCACTAGTCTATAACCCACTACATTTTGCTAATAACCAAACTGTTGATATGACCCTTTAAGCATAAGAAGTAAATATAATTAAATATTAGTGGTATAAGTTTTTAAACGTACATTAAGTAAAAAACAAATTGTTTAACTTACAGGTGCTTACAGTGCTTAAAATATCACATATTTCGTTTATATGAATGAGAGCTTTTGTGACAACATTGCTGTAATATATAAAGAATATTTTTTAATTCCAAATCAGTAGTAATAGTCATATTAATACTTTAGTCATTTTTACTTTAGATCACAATCAATGTTTCTCATAGAACATGTGTATTATCCACAACAATAAAATTAGTGAGTAAATAAGGTACTTAAAGAGTTAATAATACAGCTTTAGCGGAGTTATTAATAAGTTTATTCATATTTCAGGTTCAAGCGATCCAGCCTGTACCGGGAATACACAACCAACCTTACCTCCAGCAACAAGACCTAACTGTTTTCCGGGCTCAACAGACCCAAGATGTCCTAGACCTTCGACAAATCAAACAACTCAAGGACCATCTTGCCCACCAGGTATTAAAATAGTAAATTTTAATGTAAAATTCTTTACAATACATCATTGGATTCAAATTTACTTTATTTATAGTGTATAAAAAGCACGATTAATGACTATAATAGTTTAAATATTTTGCCCATGAAAGACAGGTTGAATGTCAAATTATTTACACTCAATCTGTTCGTTGCAGGGCTAAAATAAATAGCTCTGTTTCTTATCACATGATCAGCCAATTAAACGACTGAATCATTTAAGAGTAGAAGAGGTAGAGGTGTAAGAGACACTAATCAAAGTTTTCTCATTTGAGAGTAACGAATTTCATCATTATACAGCCAGATCCTGTGGTGAATGAAGTGAAGGTGTCATTTGCTGAGTGGAAAATATTTGCTTTTCAGAGGGCACGGCTTGCTGATAAGCGTACTTTTCACTCAGTGAGGAAGGCAATTGTAAACCACCTCACTCCTCGTTTTACTTAGTAAAACCTCTACAGGTTGAAACCAGCCTTCCGGCTGATGACCTAACCAACAATCATCAACAGTTTAAATATAATTTAAAATATAACAAATCATCTATGAAACTACAACATCGATCTAAAAAACAAAAATTAAACATAGCTTTACTAAAAATGTTTTGGTAATAATAAGATAATCATATCATATGATTATCTTCGTCACATCCTTTCTAACATTTTTAATGTGTATATTATTACCTCATATCATTAGCTACGCACAAGGGAAGGCTTATTTAGGCATTATCATTAAGAAAACATCATCTGTTGTATACGATGTTACCGGATGGTGACATTAAGTGACGAGATAAAACTTTAATTTGTTGTTGGCCCTGTGAAGGGCACCAACAAGAAATAAGATGATAAAAACATAAAATTGCCAGGGTTTCACACGCAAAACTATTATTTCCACCAATCTCCAGAACTATCAACGTTTTGGTATGAGTGCATACAAAATGTGTGTCATGCTGAAAGAATGTCGAAATGAAGTACATCACTTGTAAAATGTCCAAAGCCTTATTCTGTCACTTTATTTAAATGCATGCTGCAATGCATAAAATAATATAAATGCGTTTTCTTAAGCTTCTTTATACAGCAAACAATCACTTGATTGTTTGAATGAGTTACAGAATTAACAAATCTACAATCAACATTGGGGCAGGAATAAAACTTATCGCTAAAAAACTGTATGAAATTTATTTCTATAAAATTTTATTGTTAAATTTCACTAGATATTCCGGGTTTAGTGTTCCTTTTTTGCAGAGTAACTTTTTATTCAGAATTTATAGACAGATATTTCTGTCCTGATCTGAGGCTAACGTTTGATGCCTGCCCGTGATAAAGGTTTCCCCGGGCCGAGTTACAAGCCCTGCGCTGAGTAATCCGTGGTCCTAGAGGAAAGCGAGACTTAGGAAGACCTAAAAAGACATGGATCCCAAAACAGCATTGAGCCTTAATCCTCGACAACTAATAATTTTATTTAGAGACTGATAATCTATGAAATGCTAAAATTGTTCTTAACCTTTCTTTAAATACTATAGTTCGGGAGATGAAGGGATAAACAATTTTTTAAACAGTTTTATGTCTAATGAGGATTCATACTGTTCTAAATTTATGTAAATTTTTTATTTTTTGATAAACACAAACCGAGAAAGCTTGTTTAATATTTTAATTACTATTCTTGTGTTATTGCTATTTATCAGGTGATCCAAATTGTGGGACAGAAACACCAAAACCAACATTACTTCCACCTACTAGTCAACAACCTTCTTGTTATCCTGGTTCAACAGATCCTAGATGTCAAACTTCTAAACCACCAGGCCTGCCAGAAACTGAACGACCATCTAACTGTTATCCCGGTTCACCTGATCCCAGATGTCCAAGGCCAACACCTTCTGGTTGTTATCCAGGTATGTGATTCGATTAAATTACAACCATATTTTGCTAAAATTTATTTCAATTTCTAAGTTCTTAATAAAATGTTGAGTTTTCCCCATTATCTGTTGATACATAACCTTACATTAGGTTGACACTTAGTTTATGTTTTCACTGCTTACATTTGGTTTCTCTCCAAATTATTATTTCAATAAATACAAAGGCCAAGAACAGTTTTATTTAACAATTTATAAAAATAGTTGGTATTGTTGAGTATTGCATTGTTTTCGTTAGAATCACTCGTACTGTAAATCTGTTCTCGTAACATAAAATGTTTTGTTGTATTCCAAACATGATGTTACATTAGGTGTGATGGTTAGGTACTCCACGAAAGGAATTTCATACGCCCAATAAACAGATGATTCGGAAGCAGAAACATTTTTTAAAAGATCAAGGGGTTCTACACTACCCATTAAAATTTATTTATGAGAATATCATACTGCAGCTATTGGGAAACGAAAGAGGGTACTTTTCTAAAAAAAGCTACCACGAGTATAAAAAAATACTACCTACTTGGCAGAGCCGAAACTGTCATCTAGGAAACTTATTAAGTAAACTTGCTGGACAACAATCCTGCCTAAAAATCATATTACATGTCGGTTGGTCTAATACTACAAGCTCAATTTTTTGCTAATAACATGCTAAAAATCCCTGTGAAAATAGATTGCCCATGTATCAATGATGAAATTGATGAATGCCTTTCTTTGCGGAGGAAAAATCACGTAGCCTCATATTACTACACGAATGATTATTTGGTAGCATTTTCCTTGAAACCAAAGTCTGTTTTCTTGTCGCAGCGAAAATTAATCCACCGAACATGAGATTTTGGTAAATTATTTTATATTCTGAATATATTTTACCGGATACTACTATCAGTTTAGTTGAAGGGAATCACATAGGCCGCATTTGATAAAACTAAGCAATAGAAACCTGACAATGATTTATTCACTCAACTTTGTTTCCCTGGTACCGAAGCTCACAACCAAATTGAGGAAGAACAACGGGCTATTGAAGCAATGTAGTTAAACACAGTGCGGTACTCATCGTTCGAAGTTCGACTCATACTTTTGTGAATTCAAGTGGTATAAAATGATGTAATATAAAGAATATTTTCAGAAATTATTCACTGATATTTCAGGTGTCTAGCCTAAAGAACATAGATAATATCAAAATGTTTTTTTTTTGTTCACGAATTGACCTGCTATGGATCACGTTACCAAGTTGTTCCTCTGGCCTACTGTATTTGCCAGCTTCCCTAGCGTTCGGCCCATAACGTCTTTATTCTCGCGCTTTGTTGGTGTCTCCTTTCCTCTGACCATTCGCCGCCATTTCCCCGGCGCATCCTCCTGCTCTCGATCACCCCAGATTCCCTTATCACTGCTCTATAGTGCTCTCTGTCCTGTGTGTCCCGCGGTGTTAATCCTATCTGTTCCAGATCCAGTTTAGTTCTTATTCATATCTTAAATAAAATGTTCTTATTCATATCATTAAAAAAAAATCTGGCGTGAAACACTCACACTACTTTCTCTTGCCAATACAAATAAATTAACAAGATAACCTAAGTAAAAAAACATTAGAATAAACAGAAAAACTAACCTCAATAAACATAACCTTATTTTAATCATGAGTGAAAGACGCAAAATAAAATCAACCTCAGTTAGGCTTAAAAAAGGAAAATCACTCTTTCACGCAAAACTCGGCTCTGTAGAGAAAAATGCTCTAAGTAAAATTTGTAAATCTTTTAATTTCCTATAAATTTGATTATTACACTTTTTTCGTAAAATGCATGATAAGGCTAAAATCTTTTAAAAAAATCAATTTTTTACAAGTTTCCGCGAGAAAAAACAGATAGCCTAATTGCTAATTACCCCTAAACTAAGCGTTATACAGAGAAATGTTTGACATAAAAGTTGTAGGGTTTTAAATTTTCTACAACTTTTATTATATACATTTTTGCGTTGAAATGCATATTAAAGCCGCAATCTTAAAAACCTTTTTACGAGAAAACAGCCTTTCCAAGAATTTCAGCAGGTATGGCACTTACGCTACCTTGTAGAGCTGAAAAATTCAGTAAATTAGACGATTCAAAAATAAAAGTTTTTGAAAAAATCGCAAAAAGTTAAAAACGACACGAATAAACTACTACTTTCGGTTGATCGATTTTGATGAAAATGTTCGTGTCGGGTCCTCTAATGGTATCTAAGTTTAGTTTCAAGTTCGTACGATGTTCCGTTCTTGAGATACTTTGTTCACACACAGACGCACACACACACACACACAGAGAGACCAATCGCTAAAAACATGCTTTTTGTGTTCAGCGGGTCTGAAAACGTGTAGATCCGGTGAAAACTCGATTTCGAAAAATCGACATGAAAACAATACTATCCTTCCTATATTATTTATTTATGTAGGCAAGAGAAAGTAAAAATTATGCACACCGCATGTGGCAGGTAAGACGCTTGATATACTGAAAAGATTTGGATGAGAAATTTTAGTTACCCACCGTACAGTACAGATTTAACGGCTTCAGATTACCATCTGTTTGGCAAATTGAAAGAATTTTTTGGTGGTAAGCAATTCGCAGGTGACGATGAATTTAAAGATCCTGTAAATTAGTGGCTAAATGAACTGGCGGCAGAAGAATATGACGAGGGTATTATTGAAGCTGCTAAATCGTTATGACAAAAAATGTCTTAATTCATATATTGACTATGTAGTGAATTAGTGGAAGCTACGTATTTAATTCTGTATCACTTTGTTTTTACATATTTTTCTAAATAAAATGTTTTTACAACAAAACGGTCTTTACTTCAGAGATGACCCTCGTGTAAACGGAAAATGTACCAGTGGGTACCTCTCCTGAAAGTAAGATTCCCCAACGCCCGCTAAATGAGATATTATGTACGGAAATCGTGCAGCTCATTGTACAGTAACCTAACAAAAAATTAAAGATAAAATGTGTGTATTTTATTAAAGAGCGAATAAATAACATCTTGTTAGTTAAAACTGGCAACGATTGGTCTTTACTTATGGATTTCTTAGAATAGACTATTGTAGTATGCGAACTGTGACTTATATTGCTTCCCCACATTTGTAGTAACTGAATAAATTAAAATAATTTTATAAAACTTAAAAATAAAATAAAAAAGTGCAAGTACGAATTTATTTTTAAAAAAAATACTAATATTAATTCATGTATTTAAAAGAATAACATTACTGTTTATTACACTATCTAAAATACTATTATTTATAGATGGATTGTTACATCTCACGAGTTTAAAGATCTCACCTCTGGCCCGTTGTGCTAGTATTGCAAATGATTTTTGAAATAAAGTAGACTTTTTTAACTCGAAAATTGAAATTTTTAAGGTGGATTACTGAAGAATGTGATTTGACGTAACTGACTGTGATAGTATGTTGATATAACTTATGTTTTTATGTTCAAGCCCTTTGTACCTGCGTGTTATGTGTGTCTATGTTCATGTCTTCGTGTCTGCAGACGTTCTTCGTGAATACTTATGTTGATATATGATTTGGTAAATTTGGAAATGATAATAATAAATAGGAGTGGTGAAATATGATATAATGAATCATTATAGCAAGTATATTAAGGCTGTTTGCCGTTTTACTTGCTGACGGACTTCCGTACCTGGCTGCACACTGTTCTGTGGGAGGAGACGGCAGGGTGTAGGGGAGTGTGGGAGCCGTGAAAAAAATTATTAATACTAAAACAAATTAACAACCATACAAAATACTTCATTAGTGGCTACAAATAAAAATTCAATGTTGTAAATAAATCATCGTATAAATAATTTATGTAGGTTCCAAAATTACCCAAATCTAAATTCATATTATATTGTAACTAGTTGACGTCTCTTGATACCTTAAGATAAAATTTATAATGAATTATTAATTTATTAGAAGTACATAATAAAAAATCACATCTATTCAAGTATGAAAAAGTTTGTTTGTATGAGGTTATCTCAGAAGCTACCCAACCGATTTGAACAGAATCACTGTTGGAAAGCTTAGAGCTTGCTGAGTAAAAGCTACAACATACGTAATTTTTAAAATTCAGAAGGCACAACTACAATTTAATTTTACCATATATTGTTGTAGTTATGGAAAATAAAATATAACTACATAATCCCATTGAAAATGGTATTAAATACTCGTATGACAACCAGACGTTTTATTAAAACTACAATCTGTACTGTAAAAACATCAATGCATATCCATTAGAAAAGCAAAATGTAACAACAAAAAACAAATATCATCCACTAAAAATTCAATATTTCAAGTAAGTTGTAACTAATATATTTGTCTATATACGCCAACCACAATTTTTTACATATTTCAGTTTTGACTATAAACGACGATTTAATTGGATTAATAAGAAGGATACATGCCATTTTTATAAATTTTAATTCTGCCTCATTGATGACATAAACATGAAAAGCATCAAAACGTAAATTAAGTCACGTTGTTAATATTAATAATTTGTTTATTTACAGGTTCAAATGACCCAAGATGCACTCGCCCAACTACTTCAAGACCACCAGCTACGTATCTTCCTCCATCATACCAACCGTGCCAACCAGGATCAAAAGATCCAAATTGCCCACCACCTAGGGAACCAGACTGCTATTATGGGTCCACTGACCCTCGTTGTCCAAAACCATCACCTGGAGGTCCAACATGTTATCCGGGATCTAAAGATCCTCGCTGTCCTCGACCACCACCCGAGGGGCCTAACTGTTTCCCAGGCTCAAAGGATCCTCGATGCTTTCCACCTCCACCTGGACCTCCTCCTAGTGGTCCACCGTGTTACCCAGGATCAACTGATCCTCGTTGCCAGGGCCCACCACCTCCACCTCCACCCAGCGGACCAACTTGTTATCCCGGCTCGACGGATCCTAATTGCCTTAGACCACCGTTTGGACCACCTTCTCCTCGACCGCCCCCTGGACCTCCACCAAGTAGCCCACCTGGACCTCCACCCAGTGGCCCACCTAGACCTCCACCCAGTGGCCCAACATGTTACCCCGGATCCCCTGATCCTCGTTGCCAGGGACCACCATCCAGACCTCCACCCAGTGGACCAACTTGTTATCCCGGCTCGAAGGATCCTAATTGCCTTAGACCACCGTTTGGACCAGCTTCTCCTCGACCACCCTCTGGACCTCCACCAAGTGGCCCACCTGGACCTCCACCCAGTGGCCCATCATGTTACCCAGGATCCACAGATCCTCGTTGCCAGGGACCACCACTCAGACCTCCACCCGGCGGACCAGCTTGTTATCCCGACTCAACGGATCCTAATTGCCCTAGACTACCATTCGGACCAGCATCTCCTCGACCACCATTTGGCCCATCATCTCCTCGACCACCACCTGGACCTCCGCCGAGTGGCCCACCTGGACCAACACCCAGTGGTCCAACATGTTACCCAGGATCCCCTGATCCTCGTTGCCAGGGACCACCACCCAGACCTCCACCCAGCGGACCAACTTGTTATCCAGGCTCGACCGATCCTAATTGCCTTAGACCACCGTTTGGACCAGCTTCTCCTCGACCACCACCTGGACCTCCACCGGGTGGCCCAACATGTTATCCGGGATCCACTGATCCTCGTTGTCAGGGACCAGGAACTAGGCCTCCTTCCAGCGGGCCTGCATGCTATCCTGGCTCGACGGATCCAAATTGTTCTAGACCACCCTATGGACCAGCTACTCCTCGACCACCACCTGGACCTCCGCCAAGTGGCCCAACATGCTACCCAGGATCCACTGATCCTCGTTGTCAGGGACCAGGAACTAGGCCTCCTTCCAGCGGCCCTACATGCTATCCTGGCTCTACAGATCCAAATTGTTCTAGACCACCGTTTGGACCAGCTACTCCTCGACCACCACCTGGACCTCCGACAAGTGGCTCAACATGTTACCCAGGATCCACTGATCCACGTTGTCAGGGACCAGCAACTAGACCTCCATCCAGCGGGCCTACATGTTATCCTGGCTCTACGGATCCAAATTGTTCTAGACCACCGTATGGACCAGCTACTCCTCGACCACCAACTGGACCTCCACCGAGTGGTCCAACATGTTACCCAGGATCTACTGATCCTCGTTGCCAGGGACCATCAACTAGGCCTCCATCCAGCAAACCCATTTGTTATCCAGGCTCAACGGACCCTAATTGCCCTAGACCACCACCCGGACTTTCTCCTAGACCACCATCTGGATCTCCCACAGTTGGTCCTTCATGCTACCCAGGATCTACAGATCCTCGATGTTCTGGACCATCAACCAAGCCTCCATCCAGCGGGCCTACTTGCTATCCTGGTTCAAATGACCCCAGATGCACTACATCACCTTCGGAAGTTACTACCGGTGAGTCAAATTGTTATCCAGGGTCAACTGATCCACGCTGCTCGAAGCCTCCGTTTAAGCCTTCGACGAGCAGTCCAACATGTTATCCAGGTTCTACAGATTCTAACTGTTTCGATGTGACAACTCATCCAACATCTACTTGTTACCCCGGGTCAACGGACCCAAAATGTAATCTTCCTACTGGTCCCACAAGTCCTTCAGAAAATTTTTCAATTCGTCCGGATTGTTATCCAGGCTCAACAGACTCACGTTGTCCTAGGCCAACATCTAGCCCATCGCCACCTTCTATTCCATCAAGTTGCTATCCCGGTTCTCCAGATCCGAAATGTTCGACAACTTTAAAACCTGCTCAAACTGGACCGAGTTGCAATTGTTCTGATAGTGGTAAACCTGGACACGATCATCAGCCGGTTCCTCCATATGTTGGACCAAATTATAATGGTACACAAGCCCCTGTGTTTGTTATTCCTTACCCAGTCCCAATTGTTCCGAGCCCTGGCGTATGCCCATGTTACTTTGTAGGGCAAAATAACTCTCTTCCTTCACCTTCCACGTCATATTATCCTGGCACAAATTACACACTTCCCCCAGGTTATTTCGTAGGATATATTCCAATAGTATTCTATCCGTATTGTCCACAAAATGGTACTGATCCGCAAAATGCTTTACAACCCTTATTTCCTACAGCATTTGCTGTCCCTTACCCATGTGGACAATGTGATACATTCAATAAAAACAACCACGTTGGCAAAAGGTTCAGTGATGGTGTGGAAAATAATTTCAATGAAATATTAGAAATAAGTGACATGAGAAAAGGCAGATTTATGAATGCTAAATACTACCCAAGAAGGAGAGTTAACTATGGAGACAGACTGGAACCGAAGATCAGATTTAAAGTTAGACGAAATTTAATTAATAGTTGATAATTTATTTAATTGTTCCAATTTAATAGATATTGTATATCCTTAATTAAAACTTAAAAAAACATGTAAATTGTTTGAACACCTATTAGAAAATAATTTTTTACTATATCAGTCTCTTATGTTTGTTTATAAAGAAAATAATTTTCCTGTTTTACGTTAATTTAGTGTGATTCTTTTCTCTTTCTTTTATTTTCGTAAGATTTTTGTGCCATAAATATTTCTATTGTTGTTATTCCATTTTCTTAATAAATATTCTATAAATAAATTTAATTTATTTAAAGTTTATTGAGTGATTTATAAGCACAGAAAATCAGTGTACTTTTTGTACTCAACATTTTTACTGTTAAGAAAATGGAGATTAGCTTAGTTACTTAGCAGTATGTTATTCTATAATAGTAATAAATGTAAATTTTTTATCTTGTTATATTTAATCAAGAAATTTAAATTACATTTGTACAAACCGACACTGAAGAATTTTCAGTAATACATTTCTATTTATATTATGATTCGATGTGTTTCATTTTATTGTTATCAGGAATTTCTTTAGTTTTTAAGTTAGTCAAACATTTATGAAAATCCTTTGAATAAATTAAGAAATTTCCTGTAACTTATTTAAATAAAAAAACTTTAAATACATATTTATATCATGTAAAAATGAAATCTTGCCTTAAGAACTGTAGGCATTCCTGATTTTACTACTTACATTGGCTACAGCTACGCCATGGCTAATCTAGAAGCAAACTAATAAATTTTAACTTGTTTATAATAAAAATGATTTTTATATCTGACGAGTTTTTAATTGCTTTATCATCCTTTTCACTTGTGTAAGATAAACCAACCGTATTGTTGAGGTAATGAAGATTATTATGAAATTAAAATTTATATAACTGCAGTGTAAATGTTAGATCATCATGTAGACGATATTGTTTTAACAATTTCGTCTCACCTGGTGATGGGAAATATGTTGTATAGATCATCAGGAAAAGGCTGTTTTGAATCTCAAGAGGCTTTACTAAATAAATCGAGAATTCAGGTGGTTTACCATGCCTCCCTCACTGAGTGAAGAAGTATGCTTATCAGCAAGCCAGCCTCTCTGAAAAGCATCTATTTTCCACCCTATAAATAACACCTTCACTTCATTCGCCACACCACAGGGTATGTATGATGAAATTCATTACTCTCAAAGAAGATAACTTTGACTAGTGTCTTCTTCACCTCTACCTCTTCTATTCTTAAATGATCAATCATATTACTTGTATAAGAAACACGACTACTTTTCTAGCCCAGGTACTAGCAGATCGAGTGCAAATAATTTAACACTTCGCCTGCCTGTTATGGGAAAAATATGTGATACATGAATGAGTTTAAAAATTTAGTAGATTATAAAGAAGCGATCAAAAGAGGTTAATACATTCGAATTCACTACGGTGTTTCTTCAACAAGAGGTTGATGAAATAGTAGAGATTGAAATCATTAATAATAATAATAATTATTATTATTATTATCATTATAATTATTATTATTATTTATTTCTATTTTACACATTACATAAAAAAGAAATAACCATAATGCAAAATTTTTTACATTAAGCTACTATCCTAGTACGCTAGAAGTGGTGAAAATTATCCCATCCAACTATGGACAAAACCATGTACTAGGACGGGTTGAAAACTTTTAAATAAATATCAAAAAATGAAGTATTAACTTTTAGCAATAGAATTCAATACCTAATACATTTACTACACTAACTTAACCAATACTATGCTATTCACTAAGATTACGATTGTATCAATTATGATATACATTATATTTTAATAATTATTAAACCTACACTATTTTTAATAAAATAAAGATAATTAAATGCAACCTAAAATTAATTATTTCATTTACAAAATAAAAATAATAAAAAATAAATAAATAAATGTATACTATTTTATTTTCCTCCACTTTCTTTACTCATATCTACATTTAAATATTGCTGAACATTTTTGCTACTTTCTCTCTACCAGTTTTGGCTATCCATTTTTTTAGTTCTTTATAAAATTTTAAACCTGTTAGATTGTTTAAATCGTTCAGGAGCAGGTTATATATTTTGGGTGCCAAATACTCAAAAAGACGCTGGTAAAGAGCAATTTTTGCTCTCTCCGATAAGAGTAGATCTCAGTTCCGTGCGTAGTACTGATGCCCTCTAATTTGAATGTTACTTAAGTTCACTTGAAGTCTTTTAATTATTTCTTTCACGTACAGTTGTCTTATATCCATGACATTAAAACCTGTAAATATCTGCTCCGTTGAATATCTACGCGGTTTATTAGATATCACCTTCAAAATACTTCTTTGATTTTTTATCAGTGATTCCATATAGCAATGAGGAGCTTCACCCCTACCCACTATACCATAAGCTAAAAGCGACTGGACATTGGTAAAGTATACCACTTACCCAGAAGGATGCACGCATATTATCTAGAATTGTATTTAAAATACTTAACTTAGATAGATGAGACCTTTGAAAAATTGAAAAAAGGTTTTTTTATTTTTGAAGACCTTAATATATCCATTACTTCTTGATAAATCTGAAAATATGACACACTCATTTGTAGTTCTAAATGTAGTGCTTTTAATCTAAAACTTCTGATAAATTTGCATAGTGTAATTTTTCAAAATGTTATAATAAAATTTGTGTCAGTTTATAAATTAATTAAAAGTAATTTTGCCTTAAGTATTTTCTCCCTACCCAATATTTAATATTGGGTATATTATAATAATAATATTTCAAATATTATTAGTGATTTTAGTATATATACCTAAAATAAATAAAATTTTCTACTGAAACTTTCCTGGTTTCTTTGGATGGAATCCTAACTCATTGGAGTTACATTTTCGCTATTTACTGAAGAACAACTTTTTTAGATATTAATTTCTTCAAGAGTTTTAAAAGGAAAAATTTATATTTCTGATTCTTGATCATACTACCGTCTTAAAGTCAGTTTGCGGAAAATCATGATTTTTGAAAGTTTATGCAAGTTTCCTCAGGAAAGGTTAAAGATATCGGTATGAAATTTTTAGGACAGATTTTACTCACTATCGGCTAGTCCCGCACGCAAAATTATATAAGATTTGCCAATAGAAAATATTTTACGATTTTTTTCATTGCTTTTTTCTCGGAATTATTTGTATTTTTTATAAAAATTAATAAACAATTTTTAATATTTCATTCAAAAATAATCTCCTGAACTAAATAAAAGTCTGAAGTTTAATTTTTAAAAAATAAGGTTCTAATTTTATAGTTTTTGTGAAAAGTTGCTAAAACTTAACGTGTAGTTGTATAGGCAGTTACAGCCCCCTTAAATAAAATATCATATTATTATACAGAAATTGTGCAGCCATTCTACAATACCGTAATAAAAATTAAAACAAAAAAAAATTATTTAATAAAAGGATGTAACAACTTTTGCATGGTGTTATTAAATAGTTAATTATTTCGTTGACATTTAATCTTCTGGAACATTGATTTTCCAATCGAGTGAAACAGAGCTTTTATTTTAAAATATTTCCTGATGTAATTAAACAATTGCTGAAGAATATATTCAGTATTCCATATCACAGAATAGAAACGAAGTAGATCATACGCGTTTTAATGTCATAATTACGGTTGTTTTAACCAACAAAATTTTGACATTTTCTTCAATTTAAGTCATAACAACCGAAAACATTACTATTAAAATTTTGATTCAAGGCTATTTAAGTAAATTAGCGGGCTAATTAGAAAGATAAAACAAGTAAATTATCCCATCAACCCGTTCCTTGAATCACCTTTCAATAACTAATTTTATTCATAGATTATGTCTATGAAATTGCAACGAAATAATCGTTACACATTTTAAATTTTAAAAAGTGAATTTATGTAATAATGACAAGTATTTTACATGGCGATATCTTACATAATACAGAATATCTATGCGCAGAATGTGCATGAAAACTGTTAAGATAATAATGACTTCTAATGAATGTAATATTGAATAATAGAATGAAGTCCAGCCGTCTTAACCTACTTCGCTACAAGTAACTTGGTTTGCTTTTCAAAAATGAATGAAAGGATGCTAATTATAAAAACCAAATAACCTTTCACAGTTGACAAATCGTACAAAAAATTACAATAAAAAAGTACGTATAGCATAACTTTAAAAATAACAAATGCTTAACTAATTTCGTTCTTGAAAGAAGTATTCACTTTCGCTGAAGTTTTGTCACAATATATAAACGTAGGGTCAGTGTGGGTTTCATAACATTTGACTTGTAACCGCACAAATGGAACTACTATACAAATCGGTGAGTAATGTTTTATCATTTTATTTTATTAAAACGTGTGAAATATAATTAAATATAATATAAAATTTATATTGAATGAAAGTTTGATATAATTTTAAAACAACATTTTCTTTTACGTAAAACTAAAATTTATCAAACTCATGAACGGAAGTTTTTTATGGTGACGGTCAATCAACTCCTTGATTGGATTTTGAAAATTTCAAAATAATTTTTTTATGAATTGGTCATTCATCTACATTAAAATATAACTTATGCAATGTTTCATCGAAACATTAAATATGAAATGTTTACTCAATACAAGTACTAAATTAAACATTCAAATAAATTACCAACCTTCAAGACAGTGATAAGACAAACCGGGAGATACGGAGTTCATATTAGAGTATTTGATGAACCTTCACATGCGATACGTATACAAACGATTCAAAACAAGATTCTACGATAACGCAATGCCCTCTTTACGGCACAAACTTAACGTTACACAAAGACTTACAAATGCCATACGTAAATAACGTCGCGAAACAACTATACAAGACGATGCACAGCTAATTTGAATTACATTACAACCTCTCATACTAAACATAAATATACACTAGGGCGATACTAAATATTCAGCACAGACGTTTAAAACGCCTCTGGCCAAGGATCTTCTTGAACAATTGTAAGACTGTAGTGATGACTGCAATTTCTAGCAAGTAATTCAAGTTTTAAAATCTTTACCGCCATATTTAATAATTTTTATAATATTGTAATAACAAATACTTAATGTTCAAAACAAAGTGTCGAAAAAATGTTTCATTATTCCAGTGTTAGAAAATAATTTTTAAATGAACAACTATTTACTATATAATTACAAAAAAAATTTATTGAGGTCATAAATGAAGGTAAATTTTTTCTGAAATTATAAAATTAAGGATTCCTTCAACCGTGTATTTTGTCAATTAATTTGTCCTCCAGAATTTATTACAAAGTTATTTCAATGGAAAAACAGTTTTCAAAATCTGTTATCCGTGGGTTTAAACGTTCTGATAATATGATGATTTTTTATATTTTAAATATGAATTAAAGCTATTTTTAAACCGTCTGTCATACCGAGTAGATTCATATCTTACCGAATAGAGCCAATTACACCTATGTACATGCCAACATATAAATATATATAGGTACTGGTAACGCGCTATAAGTTGACGATAGCGCCTAAAATGCGGAGGATAGTATACTATCTATCCTACTTACATCGGCCAACCCGAAAGCATAAGACATGTATCAAGCGTGTAACTCAAAATGTAACCACCACAAACACGTAATAAAATTCAGTTCATTAACCGTCACAATAAATAAGTAAGTAGTAATGTAATTATTTAAAGAAAGTGAATTGTTTAAAATTCAATTGTAATTTAACGTAACTTTACTGAAAATAAAGAAACATGAAAACCTTAAAAATACAATAACACTTTGAAATTACCGTAAAACTAGTATTATTCACGATAATAAGCTCACATCGACGGACCTCACGAACTAACTAGTTTATCACTACAAATGTCAGAGTGGAGTAATTCAGTTTACTGCTGATAACCAAAAAGGATACTAAATATAGCTTAGGCCTAGTATTATGGCTTATTTAGAATGAATGTTTATTATTTAGGATAATTATTCAGAATTAATAAATAATACAATGGAATGTTTATAAAACGACATAGTTGTAAACATAATAAATCAATGTAAGAGTAAAACTAGAACATGATATCATGGTTAGAGCTGTCGCTATGATGTATTTAGAAAACCATATAGTAAGTAGCACTTCTACCCCCTGCATAGTCTAGTGTTAATCTCGCTGACGATCGACAACTTTATATTGCGTCACCAGTACCGGGTGTCCCACGAAATTTGAACCATAGGGAAATAGCATTGATTTTTATTAGTTTGTTAATATTTTCTTCCCACGAATAAATGAAAACTTATTATAATCAGGAATCATTAAAAAATGTTTAAACTTTTTAAAAAATATCTATTTTAATATATTTTAAGCTGTATTTTAGCTTAAATACAGAAATACATGAATATGTAACCGTTTTTATTTAAGTACGGCAAATTTTATCAATTTATCATATTGTACGTTTGGAGAAATGATAAAGGCCAAGCCAATTGCTGTGAGTGCTGAACTACGCATGCGTATACTTGTCTTTGACCCCGCATACCCCTCCGACCAAAAGATAGATGTACAGTCAGACTGTAGTTGAAAATTGACAACACCCAATGTATTTTCTAGGCATGCTGTTCCATTGTTGATTACATACGCTGTACTATTGCAGTAAATACAAGGCTGTACTAAAGCAGACGCACGTTTTTCCAAGCGCTCTTCTTACAGAAATCAGGCTAACGTTTTGGTATGAAGACGTAAGAACGGGTGGGTCGATTTCATCTGCGGTGAAATTTTTTTATTGTTAAAAAAATATTGGAAATATTAAAGAAAATTAGTTTTATTTATTTAAATTTTAATATTGACAAATATCTTACTCTCTCAAGAATAATGTAATACGCTCTCAGGAATAGTCGGCCTGGTTCTGAACAAGACTACACTTCATCCTCATCTCATTAGGTCATAGGGTTGCTTATTGTTCTAAATTGAACAGATGGCAAAGTACACACAAATAGGAATAAAAAAATAAATTAAAAAAATATTGACAAATTGTTTTATCATTTATAATTATTTACCTAACTTTTTTCTGAAGCAAATTCAGTATTATTTTAAATACTTAATATATTTCCTCCAGTAAAATTAAATTGTAAGAGTCAGCTGATTGTTGCAATAAATTTTAGATGATAAAATAAAATTGTCTAACATTAAAAGTAAACAAATAATTACTAAATTGTTTATAACATTTTCAAAGTTTTTATCAATAAAATAATTACACCGCAGATGGATTCGACCCACCTATCTTTACGTCTTTATACCACAACGTTACTATACTCAAAACGTATAATATGTCAAGATGATAAAATTTGCTGTACTTAAATAGAAAATGGTTACAAATTTATGTTTTAGTATTTAAGCTAGTATACAGCTTCAAATGTCTCAAAATTGATAATTTTTAAAAGGTCTAAATATTTTCTAACGATTTCTGATTATAACAAGTATTCATTTATTCGTGGGAAGAAAATATTACCAAACTAATGAAAATTAATGATATTTCCATATGGTTCAAATTCATTGACACCCAGTATATATATTGTTAAGAGATGTTAACATTTCTTCAAATAAAAGTTTGTAAATAATACAATTAATAAAATTGTGATGAAACATATCAAATAAACCTACCGCCAACTACGTTAAAAATATTTTCCACATTCTTTGTTTTCTAATTACGTGACTGATAAATTAGGATCTGTAGTAATATGGTGGGTATAATTTTATGCAATCATAATCTTATCTACGACCGCAAGATAACGCTACGGTACGGTAGCCAGCCCAAACCACTCCCGAAAACTCTTGAGCTGAGGTGTTCTCGCTTAACCGGCTCTCGTCTACTCTCAATATATTCACTTACAAAATAAGATGCTTTAGTTTCTAACTCTCTTTAGAGTACTTGCTTTAGTAATAGGAGTTTGAAGACAGCATCATTAATTTGTAACAATCATTTTATCATTATCATCATTTGATACTAAAATCAAGAACGTTATAATAGCGATCTTACTGAACCGGTCAGTAGAGGGAATGCTCTGCCTTTCTAATATATTCGTGGTAATGGCATTCAAACAAGAAAATAGTTTGCTCAAGTGAATTTATAAAAAATTATAATTATAATAAATTATAATAATGAATTATTATTATTAATAATAATAATTATTTATTATTATTGTTATTATAAATTATAATAATTTATAATAAATAATCTGGTTAAAAATCTGGAGTGAAACACTCACACGACTTTCTCTTGCAAAAGCTTAAAATAGCCTACCACGATAGCTTAATACCCGCAAAGTTATATGCGTAATAGATTAAAGTTATATGGTAATAGCTTAAATAGCCTACATTTACTTTAGCAATGTTTTAATGCTAATGAACTATATAACCTAACATTAGTAATAAAACATTAGAAATGAACAAAAAACTAACCTCAAAAATCATAACCTTATTTTAATCATGAGTGAAAGACGCAAAATGAAAATCAACCTCAGTTCGGCTTAAAAATACGGAAAATCACTCTTTCGCTAATTCTCAAATTAAAAATTGTAGATCTTTTAATTTCCTATAATTTTTTTCGTAAAATGCATGCTAACGGTGAAATCTTTAACAACTCTATATTTTTACACGTTTTCATGAGAACAAACTGAAAATCGCTAATTACCGCTAAACTAAGCGTTTTACAAAAAAAGATTTAAAATAAAAGTTGTACGATTTTAAATTCTATACAACTTTTTTTATACAATTTTGGCGCTGAAATGCATATTAAAGTCGCTATCTTAAAACAAATTTTTACAAGAAAACAGCCTCCCATAAATTTCAGCAGACATGGCGCCTACCCTATTTTGTACAGCACAAAAACTTTTAGTAAATAAGGCGATTTCAAAAAATTCGTAACGGCCGTTTTTGAGAAAATTGCAAAAAAGTAAAAAATTACACGAATAAACTACTACTTCCGGTTGACTGATTTTGATGAAACAGTTTGTGTCGGGTCCTTTAGTTGTCTCTAACTTAAGTTCCAAGTTTCAAGTTTGTACGATGTTCCGTTCTTGAGATATTCTGTTCACACACACAAACCAATCGCTAAAAACATGTTTTTTTGAGTTCAGGGGATCTGAAAACGTGTAGATCTTGTGAAAACTTGATTTCAAAAATCGACATGGAAACAATACTTTCCTTCCTTTTACTCATATAAACAAGAGAAAGTAAAAATCCAAAAAATAAAAACTCTTATTCACGTTTATCCTAATTAAGTTTATTAACGAAACAACTCTTCGGGAGTAAATTTTTCTAAGAAATGTTACTTAGTATAATCCGATTAATATGATTTTCGGTCTGACACAAATTAACATCTTAGGCAGAAAACCATCTTGGCCGAGAAGCGGCCAAGAGAATCTGAAAAGAGTGTTATTTAAAGAAATCATTATTGAAGGCAGAAAAGTGTTAATGTTTTAACATTCTGCGTTAGGTTAGAAAATATTAATAACAGTAATATAGGTTATACAATTAAAAAACATTCTTCATTACATCATTAAAAACATATCAAGAAACCTAACAGGAAAATTAATCAATCGTTGACGAAAAAAATAATAATATTATTATTAACAAATTGATAGAAAAGTAGATTTTTAACGTACTATAATTTTTTCGTTTATATTTTTATATTTATCATGGTACAATTGTATAACCTCTAGATTCTGTCACATTTTGTTGAAAAATAATTTCTTTGAAGCATTTCCTAAATCCGCACAAGTTTCAATTTAGATTCTTAAATATTAAATCAATTTTTATGAGATTGAAGAATTATAAAATAAGAGTACAATATGGTGTTGAATTTGTTAACATAAAAGTTCTCTAGCTTACAATTTTCAAAGTCGTCATAAATTTTAAAATCGCGTCACTGATAAAATTTAAAAAGAGTTCGTTTGGGTGTATGTCTTTTTCTTTAAATCCTTCTCCTATCGGAGGTCGAAAATCATTATCATTATACGGATTTTATTTGCAGTTAACAGTTCCGTAACACTGTAGTCAAACCAGTTTCTCAGGTTCTTCAGACAGAATTCCCTACGTCCGCCAAAGTTCCGCTTACTGCTTATCTTCCCTTGCATGATTAATTGTAATTGGATGTCTGTAAAACTTGTCAAATAGTCAAACGTACATATTTTTTGGGATATCTTTTACAAAAGGCAATCATTATGTGATTTTGAGTAATAAATAAAACACAATTCTAATTGTGATACTCAGAAATCTTTGTTGGATGGCCAAAAAAAATTTGATGTTACGTTTTGCTGCTTTTTCAAATATAAAAGTAGGTACTTTATTTTAAATTGACCGCGCATTTCATTTAGATGACTTTCAATTTTTTTTGTCATGATGGAACATAAGATTGAGAATGTACAAAACAGTAGGGTTGAGTCCGTTGATAAAAATGTACTAATCGTTTATTTTCGATGTAAGTGCCCCATTAAATCCAAATCGTATTCATAAATTTAACGAAATTAAGAAATGATAAATTAATAATAAAAAAAATATTAAATATTAAATTAAAAATAATTAAATAAAATTATTAATTAAATAATAAATTTAATGATGGAGCAAATTTAAATTCGTCATCCTTACAAAATATTTATTTACAAACATATTTATTTTTACAAAATATTTATTTTTATTTATTCACTTCAGTATGTCATGAGTTGAACAAGAGTACTAAAACGAAAAAATAGATAAAATAGAATGGATTGTTTCATGTACACTCAAATTTATTGAATATAAACAGCACTGTAAAATCATCAGGTGTAAAGTAACTTACATAAAACCACAATAATTTTCAAAAAAATTCTGTTTCCCGTTTAAAAATTTAAACATTTACATATTGAAGCAGACCAAATTTTATTATATTACGACAAGGTATATAATTCAAATATTATTAAGAAAAATAAAATTTGTCAACATAAACGCTTTTGTCTGATCGTGAAGGGTAATAAATTATTTTACATCTTGACGAATAAAATAATCAAAAAATACAGCAAACAGTGCCTTACTTATAAAATTTCATAATGTTAAGTTTTTTTATTTTTTTCTAATACTCCAAGAAGGAAATCAACAAATTTACTGACTATAATAGAGAATTATTTGAAAACGAGAGAAGCAATCATATGTTTTTTCAAAGATAAGTTACAAACCATATTACGGGTATATAAATATTAAGACATTGGATAAAACAAAAAAATGTTATTTTCACTGTATTTCCTTGAATTTATGTTTCACTAACTTGATTTCAAAAGATGTGATGATTTTATTAAAAATTGAAAATCAAAGTTATAAAATTTATTAAGTACAATTCGTAATGAGTCTACTGCTGCAGGCTACATATTTTTAATTAAATAAAAATACGCAAAACCTTTGTTAATTTATTTTGAGACCCACCTACTGTCTGCCTATAACTTGAAGGCCTCTGGCAAAGAGAAGTAATAAGCGGGTTCAGAAAACATTTCTAAATTTGTCTTTTTTCCTAATGTCTGTACGCTGCAATCTGTTAGTTCAGAACAATAAGCAACCCCATGGCCCAATTTGATGAAGATGATATGTATGACATGAAATGAGGTGTAGTCTTGTATGGACCCAGGCCGACCATTCCTAAAAAAGGAGTATGGTTAATTGAACCCCAACCATCAAAGTACACTGGTAATCATTGTCTAGTACTCAAATCTGTATAAAAGTAATTACCTTTATTAGGATTTGAACCAGGAACCTTTGTCTCCGAAAATCAGCTGTTAAACAGCTGACTCGATGCGACGACTTTACCTCTAGACCAACCCGGTGGGTCCCTAATTTTTTAAGTAACAAAAACTTGTCGGGAATAATGTATCTTTGATAAAACAAAGTATTATCGTGTTTTTGTTCTATAAAATTATTTTGAAGAACACGCTTAAAGAGATAATGTATAATGTAGTAAAAGTTTTGTTTTTGAGTAAACAACTGTTCTCGTAACTTAAAGTAATGATTTTCTGTTAAATTTTATTGCTTTATCGTTTCCCATATTTATTTCAGAACAAACCTGCCAAAATATTATGTTAATCCGTGAAATAGTTGTTGAACAAAGACGAAGTATTTCAAAAAATACGGGTTTTTCTTCAGAAACAAATTTTTTACTGTATTATACATTAACTCATTAAGGGTGTGTTTTTCGAAATAATTTTATGAACAAAAAACATGCGAAATACTTTACGTCATTTTCGACAAGTTTCAGTTACTTAAAAAAATTACATGTATGTTTTTTAAATGGTTTTACAATCCGTATATTGCTCCCCTCCGCCGGAGGCCATCAACTTATAGACAGACAGTATTTGGATCTAGAAGTAAAGTTGTCACCGCGAGTCAGCTTATTAACAGCTGATTTTTGGAGAAAACTGTTCCTGGTTCAAATCCTAGTAAAGGTTACTTTAATACGGATTTGAATATTGAAGTGTGATTACCGGTGTACTTTGATGGTTGGGGTTCAATTAACCATATTCTCTGTGGAAGGGTTCGTCTGAATTTGTACAAGACTATACCCCATTTCCACGTCACACACATTATCCTTATCTCATGGGGTTGCTTATTGTTCTAAAATTGAATAGACTGCTACGTACACACATTAGGAAAAAACAGATTATTTTGCAACTATATAAAAACAACCAGAACAAATTTTCAGTGTGTATTAATTAACAAAAAACCGCGTTATGGTTTTGAGGAGGACACCTACCAAAGATAGTGCTCCAGAAAATTAAAAATATTAGTTTTATATTAAAAATCTGTAATTACAGTTAATGTGTCACGTCTCTACTCCATCGGCGTTTCAGTCGTCTTCGTGCAATTCGTGATATGTCGGGAAAATATTCATGTTGCACATTAAGGGATTATTATGATTATGAATTGTCCAAAATAAGCAGGTGGAGTGTTAAATTAATTGCTCTCGATCTGTTAAATCCAGGGCTACAAAAGATTTTTCTGTTTTTTGTCACATAGTCAGTCAATTATATGACTAAACTATTTAAGAACAAAAGGCGTAGAGGTGTAAAAGACACTAGTCACAGTTATCTCCTCTGAGAGTAGTGAATTTCATTATACAGCCAGTCCCTGTGGTGAATGAAGTGAAGGTGTCATTTGCAGGATGGAAAGTAGATGCTTTTCAGAGGGTCTGGGCAAGGTGAAAGCATACTTTTCAATTTAATGAGGAAAACAAATTTAAACCACCTCACTCCTCGTTTTACTTAGTAAAACCTCTAGAGGTTCAAACCAGCCTTCGGCTATTGACCTTAACAACATAATTTTGAATTCTGTCTCTGAAAAAGAAAAAAATTTAATGGATTTTTCTTAATGGACTTTAAATAATTTTTCTTTGTTTTAAATATTATTGTAAAAGCCTGAAAATAATATTATTTATTGCACAGTACGATTAGTTTAACTATTCCAATAAAATATACCGTGTTTACTTATAGATTTTGGTAACACTGAGCATTGTCGCCAGCGTTAAAGGAGAACCACCAGTTGGAGATTCTGTTACGATTGTATCCGATATTGACTCAAATCCTTCAGGAGGTAGGTACAACAATATTTAACCACTTCAACTTAAGCAACTACCGGCATAAACTTGTTTATCTAATTAATTGAAGTTCGGCCTTAAAATACAGATCAGTGATTATGCAATTAGCAAAACATGTTTGTAAGATGAACAAACATACAATCTGTAATTTAACAGGAGCCCTCATGTTGTTAATACGATATTATGCGGTTGCTGTACGATGTACTCTGCTAGTAAAGCCTACAGATATGCAATTAGCAAAACACAGCTGTTGTACAGGTACCGAAAAGTCAGTAAATCTATTAGACATTCATAACTTTGTAATATCTGATGAAACATAATGTTTACTTGTTTGTAATTATTACAGCATAAAAGCTTATTTTTCATATTTTACATCTGCAGTAAACTAATATTGTAAATAATTACCAAAAATATATATTTTTTATTACAAAACTGCAACAATATAATAATTTTATTGAATTTAAAAAGAGAAAAAATATAATAATAATGAAAGGTTTCAGGATGCCTGACGATAATTTATAATTTGAGTAGATCAGAATGAAAACTTATAATAAATCCAAAATATTGGATTACGGGGTCTCCGAAAGGACATTTTAGGAAAAATCACGCTTTGCGGAAAAACCATAAATTAAATTACCTAGAATTTTCAATTTAAAATAAAGTTATGTATTTATAAAAATTTTATGGATAGAAATTTTGTAGTTGTTTTTGTAACTGTATCGACTGATATTTTCAATATGAGCTTTTGAGCAAGATGAACTTTTTGTTCATCTATTTTTTTTCAAAAGAAAAAGAATTCAGCAGGTACATTTTGTTTTCCTTAGGTTAAGAAAAAGTATAATAAAGCTTGGAATTTAAAAAAAGAACTGATAGTAATTAGTGAAAATGTGGAAGTATCATCTAGTGTGAGTGCAAGTCCACTGTTAAAACCATTACAATATACGTATTTTGATGTCAATTTACCGAAAACGGGTTGTTTTCCAGTTCAATGTTTCTTTTTGAGTCTTTGGTGAGAGTTAGAGATATACAAGAAATACCTGTTTGCCAAGTTTCATATCTCTAACTCTCACCAAAGACTCAAAAAGAAACTTTGAATCTGAAAATAACCCATTTTCGGTAAATATTTAGCACCTATATTTAATTTAGAATATATAATGAAATTGAAATTTGATAATCACTGCACCGGTAAATTTTTTTTTATTAAATCTGACGTGTCCGGAGTGAAAGTACGATTGTACTGAAATGAAAAATATTAGAAACGACAATAAAAATTGATAGAAGAGAAAGCAGAATGTAGGTCATTTGCCGGAAAATATATTTTTCAATTATTTGAAATTGTAGTTGGAGATTAATAATAATAATGAAGTAATAAAAATCGTAAGCATCTAAATTAAAAATAAAGATACTGTTAGATGGAATTTTGAAAAGTGGTTTACGTTTTCTTGGTCTCAATGAATGCCAAATGCTCGGGTAACTTTAACAGCGAGTTAAGTAAACAAAATATTATAATTGTTTTTAATTTTAAAAATTAATTTTTTTTTATAATTGTACAAACTTATATTATCATAATCATAGAATTGAATGTTTAATAATTTTAAAGGATATGGAAGTGCATCATCTTACTCAAGTTACCAACCGAGTAGTCAACAACCTTCTAGTTATACAACTGCGATAACGTCTGGTAGAGGGGCATATCAGTCTCCAAGACCTACTTACGGGACAGCGTACCTTCCAGTAATTCCCGTATCCGCGTCATTATATAGTTTTCAAACATCCCCGGGAACTTCTGATTACGGGACATATTCATCAAGAGGAAGTAGCGCATACGGAACTGGACAACCATGGGCTAGTGCTTCACAACCGTGGTCTTCTACTGGTGCCTATAATCCATGGGCTTCGTCATCTTCTATCCCATGGGCAGCTTCATCACAAGGTCCTTGGAACAGTCAATCACAAGCACCTTGGGCGAGTTCATCACACGGGCCGTGGTCAAGCACATCGCAGAATCCGTGGTCTAGTCAAACTCAAGGGCCATGGGCTAGTTCAACCTACGGACCATGGAGTTCTTCATCTCAAACCTCTTGGCCTAGTTCTTCACAAGGACCTTGGAATAGTGCGACATCACAACCTTGGACTGGTTCAGCGCAGACATGGGCAGCGGTCAGTAAAATTTTTAAGTACATTAAGTACATGTTAAATTTTTACATGAAAAAGTAACTAAAATTTATATTATTTTGCAATATGAAAAGGAGATTTTTATTATGAAAGGAGATTTTCTTTGAAATTAAGCAAAGATATTTTTCTCATAAATTTTACCAATAATTTTAGTAGAAACCTAATTTATACAGATAAGATTTCAAGCAATTAAAGTTAAAAACCCTGCTAGAAGAAATATACCAATAATTTTAATCTACATTGAAAACATTTGATTATATAAGAAAAATTTGAAGGCTTGAAAATACACTTTAAAGAAAACGCTGGTCGGTGAATTGCGGAAGGAAACAGTTTTAAACTTTTATGATATCTTTATTCTATCAGTTTAATGTATAAGGCTCAAGAGTTTTAACCCTTACTGCTTAACAGTACATCGGTTAAGAAGCATGGTCCAAAACAAGAATAGAGGCTGCTTAGATGACATTTAGGAGACATTAGAAGACCTTTAGCAAGGTATCGATTACTGGACATTAAAATATATGGAGACATTGACATTAAACATAAACTTAATGAACCAGGGATATAAACTATTTGGACACACGCAAGCGTAGTACAGTCATTTGTTAGGATCCCAATTAATCGTTTTTACTTACAATCCAACCGGACAACGTGGTATTGGATAACTTTGGAAGGGATGGTCTTTCCAATATTTGAGCGATTTTTTTATGATATAACTGATTACTAAGTTTGAAGGTCGGACAGTCTTAGAAGTTGGATTCCAATGATTTACGATTATAATGATTGTACCATTGTAAAACGTACAATTGTACAAACAATGGAAGTTATGGTAATCCCAATTACTATAACTTCCATTACTCAGAACAAGTTATTGAATAATATAAGGGAACCCCCCCCCCCCATTTTTAGAATAAGTTAAACTAGAATAGTAGTTAGACAATAAGTTGTAAATATAGCCAACTGTTAATCATCTGATATCCAATTCATTAGGCCGGGGTATTTCTTCCTTTGTGCCTTTGGCCTTTCTTCCATCTATCAACGTTCAGCCAATTACTGGGGTAGTGCCCTCTCACTGTTGGCCCTACAAGTTGGTTGAACGGTTAGTGGGAAAGGGAGGCCCGTCAACCGGAGGTTTCCTGGTTCGGACCCAGGAAATTTACAATCAGTTCCCTTGGGACTTAAGAGTGAAACGAATAGTTAAGAAGGAGCAGCATTTAAAGAAAACACTAGGAGAACTAGGATTGACCAAGAGAACAAAAGAAAGAAGAAGAAAGGGGACACATATTTAATTCGAGGTAAATTCATCCGTATATTTATTAAGGGTTTTTAATTTTTGTTTTTATATAAACGTCACGGCAAAAAAGGTTGGCTATATTTTAAAAAAGGTAAAGGTAATTTAAGGATAATTTTGTTTGTAGTTACTTAATTTAGTTAGTAGTCGATTAATTAAATAATTAGTTGAAAGCAAGGAGATATAGTCTTTTAATTTTACTTTCTCATGCTCTGTTGACAGAGCTGGTGCGCAACAATTTTTATTAATTATTTTTTTAGTTCACATTAAAGTATTTGCCCACCGTTCGAAGTTGATGGTGGTGCATGATGATGATGAACGGAGAAACTAACGTATAGATTTGTAAAAAAATATAAATAATACTTGAAAATAATAATTATTTTCAATCAATTTTATTTAAAAGTAAATAAAACTTAGTTATTAAAAATATAGTACGTTTAGAGTAATTTTTGTATTTTTGTTGCAGGCATCAAGATATCAAAAATGAAGAAACCATTAATTTATTTTTTAACAAAGTAAAATCAGGCAAAGATTTTAATAAAAAATGTATATATAACCATTATTCAATACCAAAATATTATTAGAATCAATTAGTAATTTTCAAACCAAATAATTTTATTAGTGGAATATATTTTTTACGACTGATTTGATAATATTATATTTTATATAAATTTTCTTAATAAAAAATTACCACAAAAACATAAATTTCTAATATTTATATTACATATTTTTAGCAATAATTTTGTAGAATTTTATACAATATTAATTATTAATAGTTGTAGATAATTGCTTAACAGTTTTAATTTATTTAGAAAAATAATATTGTTAGAATATTTTACAAAACATAATTTTTATTAAATTTTTAAGAAACTTAATTATGGGTCGGTAACATTATTTTTATGTTGATATATGGTAGGAGTTTTTACAATACTCGCTTCATTACAAAAATAAAGATAAATGATAAAAGTAATTGATTGAAAGCATTTTTGGTTAGGCATGTCTGATAATACGACTGTCGTTTAATGTTTAAACAGTGCAGAAAATAGGCCTAGTTTCTACCACCTCCGTTTTTCCTTCATACGGGAAAAATATTAAAGCCTGGTTTTTTAAAATTTCCTACTTGTAATTTTGTCTCTTACTTTTGATACAATTTAATGTACAGGGAAGTATTAATATACTAACATAGCTTATTTGTATTCTCCCTAACTCATTATCTGTTTCTAAAATAGGATTAAGAGGTAATCGTTTGTATTAATTAGATTGGGTTCTAATTCATTCAAAATATTACTCCCGTGTTGTTGAATAATTTTCACTTCTCCCCAGCGAGAGTGGGGCGATATCTTGGCTCATGGCTTGACAGGTGACTAACTTGGAAACATCATATACGTACAAAATGTTTAAAACTTAAACTCAGCCAGAAGCTCCTTTCTCCTTTATTAACCCTCTATCAAAATTGAACCTCCGATCCAAAATTTTAATTTATAAAACTTTCTTCTTTTTCATTATCCAAACGAGGATTATTCCGCAGTCTGTTCCGAACTCACATACTATCGATAATCCTTTATCTTTTCATTCAAGTTGTAAATACCCAATTCTAACCTTATTTCCTCATTACTGTTTCTGTCCAAGAGTGTACACCCCTTATTCCTTCGCAGATATTTGAGGAGTGAATGTAGTAAAGGGTGTAAGTGCCAAAAACATATTTTTTCAGTATTAAGAAAAAACTAAATAAATTCCTAAATAACCAATAGCAAATTTTCAAAAAATTCAATTGTATTTTAGTCTGTATTTAAAACATTATTCTGTAAAATTACTTATTGCAATGTACTTACATGATATACTTTCTCAGAAAATATCGTATGTGTTATACATGTAGTACGCAGGAAAGGGTGCAAGTGCCAGTATACTTCCTTCAATACATTAACATGAACGAACACAGTAGGAAAATGATAACAACCATTTCAGTTTGTAAAAGTGTATTAAATTAATGAAAGAAACCATACTTAAATATTTTACTACAAAACCTACTTTCAAAGCGTCTTCTTGGAGTCATTACATGCATACGATTTAATAAATATGTCCCCCTTTCTTCATCACTTAGTTTAGAAAAGTCAGTAAAAATAGAATCAACATTTACTTGAAACAGTTCTGGGCATTGATGTTTACATTTACCCGTACACTTACTTTCACTTAGATTCGGAATGAGACTATCTTCATTTAGTACAGTTTTGTCATATGGTTTGTGCCTTGGGCGTGGTATTGTACATTTACGAGCAACTTTAATAACGCCTACTTGATCCATCTTGCAACAAATGTACACTGATAGTGCAGAAAACAACTGTAGTATTAATATTACAAAAGAAAACAAGTAGAAACAAATAGGCTAAAAACATAAACGAAAGATATAAGCAAACGAACTATTAGTAGCAATGGGATCTACAGTGGCTGCCGTTTGGCGCTTGGCACGTACAGCCTTCTCCATGTTTGAACAGCTGCGACTTACATCTAACGCTACCTATGAAAAGCTTTTTAACCTACTTATAAACAGAAATGGCACTTCCAACCTTTACTACATTGTGCCCGACAGCACAAACAACCGTTTCCACGAAAAAAACAAATTTTCGTTGTTGTGGCACTTACACCCATTTCCACATACACTCTTCATTTATTCTGTGCCGTCTGAATTCTCCGCTCTTGGGTTTTTGTAGTACATGCCACCCTTCCATACAGAATAACTTCAACTGCTATAACTTTACAGAACATAAGTTTTATTTATTTATTTACAACAATATAAAGACTAACAGAACTTATCCATATAGGCCTTATTGACATAACAAATTTTCATGTAAACAAAACAATCTTTGCTAATAACTATTTTATTTATATAATATACATGCTAATATGTACACTTTCTGTCTCTTTTGCTCATAAAAACAAAATAATGTTTCAATAAAATTAATTACTATAATAACAACTAATAAGAAAAAAAATTCCCACGAAAAAATATAGTTTAGCAAAACTTGATCAAAAATAATATTATTCATTATTAATTAAAAAAAGGAACAGGAAAAAATAAACAGTAGAAGAAAGAAAAAAATATGTAAGTCTGCGCTGTAAATTTATGACATTCATTGGTTGATGAGCGCCTGATAACATTTTGATGAGAATTGTTCGTTATTATCAAAAAAAGGATCGAGTTCCAGGTCATATTTATTAAAAGAGGATAATTTCCGTATAAATAAAATTTTACTGTATTTCACTGTATTCACTCTAGGCAAATAAAACAGATTAAAAGTCCTGGATCTAACACAAGGTACATAATAAAATATGTTTTAACAATATCCTCTAGGTCAACCTTATTATTTAATATTTTGTATAAAAATTGCATACACATCACATTTCGTCTGACTTAAGGGATCCATGGTTTTTGACCCTTCTCTGTATTTCCCAAAATTGTGCTTATAGTTCCACATCGTCTCTGGAATTTGCTCGTTATTTACTCAAATTCTGTAAATTTGTAAAACCTTTTGAGACCAATCTGGAGTTATGGTTTCCAACTCTTTGGAACAGCGGGATTGAAAATTTTGGCATTAATAGTCAATCCAGTCATAATTCATTACATTGAATCCGAATGTTTAAGATTTGTTTTGGCACTCCATTTTATGTGACTAATAAAAGCCATCACGATAATTCCAAAATTCCAAAAAAAAAACAGGAAACAAACAGAGTCCTTCTAAGTGAATTTTGAAAACGACTAGATAATCATCCCAACCAACTGACCTGTGATCTAACGACAAGAAACTTTTCAATTTTACAGCTTTTAAAGCAAAGATGAGCAGAGGCCTCTTGGTCTGAATTACGGCCAATATCCGTAGTTCTAAATGGAGAATAAACCACTGAATACCTCTTCTGAAAGTATAATTTCTTTCCGTCTGTTACCTGACTTTAAAATATTATAATACGGAAATAATGCAGCTCATTGTACAGTACTATAATAAAAAGTAAAGAGAAAAACATATTAAAAAAGTGTCGTAAGTGTATAATATTTTCTATAATTTATTCAAAAATAATCATTACTTTAGTTTCAAAAATTAGTAAGGAATAATGCAACAAAATAATCATTTTACGAGATAAAAATTACTATAAAATTCTAATCTAGTTCTCACTCTGATATTTTCTTATAATTAATACAAAGTTTTAGCTAAGCGGAAATAGAATTTAATCTGTTAAATTTGTTTTAATCATTTAGAAAGGTCAGTTTAAAAGTTCAGCATTTAATGTTACCAGTGAGTTTATTTTTCTCATTCAGTGGATAGAAGGGTGGGGTACAGGTTACTAAATTCCAGAGAGATTATTTTTTATGGTATTGAAAAGAAGATTATTAGATAGGAAAATGGAAATTAGCACCAGTTAAATAAAAGTAAGAACAGTATTACATTTTTTTTAGTTTGCAAATATTCTGCTGTATATTTTTCGGAAAAATTTAAAATGCAGCATGAGCGATTGCATAGCAACTTACATTTTTGTTTCTGGATTGATCTAAAGCCTATCATTTGGAAAGGAGAGAAGTAAAATATTAAAAGAGTGTATCCACACTCTCTCAGTTCCTCGCACACTGTAAGATTAGTGCTTAAAATATGTCTGACAACGAGACTCTTGACCCTGTGATCAATGAATGTGTTTGGTTCCATACCAGATGATGAATAAATAAAATAGAAAGAGAATAAAATGGATGTAATGAAGAGATTAATAACGTAAATACACTCTTTCACACGGCGGAAAATATGGTCATGAACTTGATTTACACAGAGCAATGGCAGCCCCAGTCCTTCTTTATGGAAGTGAGTCATGGGTTACCACCACAAAACGTTAATAAAGTAAGATCCAAGGAGTTAAAATGAGGTTTCTAAGAAGGGTGAAGAGCTTCTCGAGGCTGGATCTAATACATGATGAGGAAATTAGCTCTGAATTGGGTGTATTTAGCTTGAATAAAAAAGTGGTGGAGTACCGGAATCAATAGAGGCGACATTTGGTGCGGATGCCAGAGGAGAGAATACGTTTAAAGTAACGGAATATGTTCCAGTTATAAGAAGGGAGGTGGGAAGACCACGAAGAAGATGGCAGTAGTCCAGATGTAAGGGTTGAAATGTCTCATATTTGTGTAGAAGTACAGGATGGTTTGTGAGTTCGGAACAGGCTTATGCCTAATCCTTGATAGTAAGAAGAATTTGATTTAGACTAGTTTAGAAATTATCTTAGCACGACTAAAAAAAAAGTATTGTGTTTTTTCCATCTTCCTTAATGACTCAAAATAGACTCAAAACTAAGAAAATCAGTTAATCCTCATGAAGGATTAGCGTTTACTTTTCGATTCCTAACAACCAGTTATAAGCTACAACGTCTTATATTTTTTAACAGTACCGCAGTCATATTTGAACAAGATTATTCTAGAAATTTGAAATTTCAGGAATATATAACTTTCATTCGGTAAGGAATAACTCAAAAAATAAAGGATAAAACGTTGTACAAACTATTCATATACGTACAACTGCTTGATATAACCTGATTAAGCGCTTTCACATGTGTGCTCCCTCGTGTTTCAGTAAAATTATGCCAAACCGTTTTCCTAAAAGGAAGATGATGCTGCCATTAAACGTTAGTTTTACTCCATTAGATTTGCCTGCTTTGATGGAAGCACGAGCTTAAACAATATTGTAAATATGATAATCCCTTTAAAACTACATTTAAAGAAATAATCATACAAATTTTGACTACCTTATTTTAAATATTAGCTTACTTCTTTCACATTAAAAGCAAACTAATATTTTATTTTTGTATATTTACATTTTCTCACATTAGATTAGAGTTAATATCACATTAATGATTGAATATGATTTACTTTTTAAATAAGGTTAGTTGATTTGAAATCTAGTTATAAGTTAAATATGTTTTCTTTAAATAACTGCGTTGGATCAGTATTAAATAATTTTTTCAATTCTTTTAATTAATTATTGTTAAGAGTTTAATTTGATAATGCAGAAACAATTTAAAAACATACAGTTATACCTATCAGTATTGAGCTTTAGTTTTTATTAGACTAAATATTAAAAGAAATAATCCAATTAATTACAAAAAACTTAAATTCAAAAATTTCTACTTTTTTTAGAAACTTTATCTCTGCTTCTTTCTCCCAATATGATTAAAGTATTTATTTTTAATGTAATTATTACAAAATTATTAGACTTTTATTGTTACTGTACCATCTACTTATATTTATTGAACTTATCATTAAATTTTATAATAATTTTTATTAAAATAAAATGAATAAAAATTAAAAAGAGGGCTACAATAAACTTAACGATTTTGTGTTATTATTTTTATACATTCAAGAAAAATCATACATTTTTCACACATCATAATAATGTAAGTATTTCACATTAGGCTAGTTGTTTGTGTATTGTTTTCATATATTTTTAATATAATTTATTAATTGTAAACAGTAGGTTATTTGCTTTATTATGTTTGGACTACTATTGTTTTCAAATTGAATAAAGTTACTAAAAATATCTATCTGTCTTTCATTTATAAAAATATTAAGTTACACACCACTTTCTAAAACTTACTTTAAAAATTTTCAGTTGATGTGACCACATTCTGTTCACAAAATCTTTCCCCCAAGCAAATGATATCCGTTTCTTAGGGTATACTTAGATGATTAACGTGGAATATTTACGACAAGTTCCACTTCCTTAGAAGCCAGCCCCCTGGTATTCCAAGTTTTTTTTTAACCGAGACGGCAAGAAAAACTCATGTTCACTCCCTCACGATGGGAAAAGTAGTGTTGGACTCAATTAAGGGATTCTCGTCCAGCCCCAAGGAAGCCGCAACCGCCTTACCAACCAAAAACCCGCAGCCTGGCCACTTGATCCGACACCAGCAAACAACCCTCCACCTCCCATGGAACTGTTATATAATACTACAAGGGATATTATAATACTAAAAGGGGGACAGCCCCCTGACATTCCAAGTTGCAATTTTTATTGTTTCCGCTATCCACTTATTCTTATTCAACTTTGCCTGCACTCATAACATATGGGAGTGAAACATGGGTGTCATTACAGAGGAATGAATCTCGTATCCAGGCTGCCGAAATGAAATTTTTGCGGGGATACAAAGGTTGTACCGGTTAGATAGAGTACGAAGCTATCCCCGCCGAGTTAAATAAAATTGTAAACTTTCATTTCACATAATATGTGAATATTATAAATTATTATATACTAAATAAATATATTATATTTATTCAACAAAATTATTTGACAAAAAATCCTAACCAGTACAAATGACAACAATAAAAATAATGAGTTCATGAAAGTAAGTTATTAAACATTTAAAACAACGCAATTTATCAGCAATAAAATAAAATAAACAATTTCCCTTACCAAGTTAATCACTAAATACAATGTCTTATGACAAAATAACAAACTTCACCTTAACGAAAAATCCCATACAATTTAGGCCACTTACACATTAGCCATTCAAACCGCGGCTGCGCTCCAACGATCAAATGCTTCGTATTTATTAACCGGTCAGCTGTTTATGAACAGCTGATTTTATGTTCCGCCGCTTCATTATGACAATATTACTAAATTGTTTCTTACTGAAACATGAGAAAGGAAAGAAAAGGTTTATAAATACCACTGATAAAATAATAAAACTTGGAATTAAAATCATAAAATCTAACGTTGATGTACCAACATATAATAACACTGTGCAGTGAATAAATTTTAACTAGCTTTTGTTTTTCATAAAATACTGTCATGGGAATCGATAAAGTTATGAAAACGAATTCAACCTAATATTTACAAAAGGGAATAAGATAAAACGAAAATAAACATGAGATATTTTTGTTATTCAGTGTAATTTTAAATTTGTAGGTACAGTGCATTACTCTGTTTAACAATCTCGTACATACAGACTCCCCATGGATATGAATAGAGAAAACTAATAGCGGGATTTAATCCTGTAGTTCCTTATAATTATATACTGAAAACTAAAACTATTTAAAATACCAAAAAAAAAAAAATAAAAATAAAAATATTTAAAAATAGCTACGAATGATTTATTAAGAACGATCACACATTATTAAATTCTTTTATCTCCGTAAAGCTTTATTCATAAGCAATGATTCAAACACCAGAATTTTGTCCTAATTATTTAAATCAAGTCATTTAAATCTACAAAAGAATACCGATTATCGGGCCAAGAAGAAAAAATTTGTCTCTGAAAAATTGTTGTAGTTGTTGTTGTTAAGGTCATCAACCAAAAAGCTGGTTTGAAACTCAAGGTGGTTTACTAAGTAAAACATGGAGTGAGGTGGTTTACCTTTCCTTCCTCACTGAGTGTAAAAGTATGCTTATCAGGATGTCAGGCCCTTTGAAAATCATTAACTTTCCATCCTGCAAATGACACCTTCACTTCATTCACCACAGTGTCCATAGAGCTGAAAGTTGGTCACTCAGTTGGGGAGAGGTTGATCGGGAGACTGCGGACGGAGGAAACAAATGAAGATCAGCGGGATCGTCCTTTCCCACAGTAAATCAAATCAATCCTGTCCCATCTAAGAAAGTAGGCACACTAATTTCCTAAGCTGGTGATGAAAAACATGAATGAAAGTGAGAGAGTGAGAGAGTGAGTGTTGGTCAGTGATGGTGAAAGGGGAATTAGGCTACGGTTCCCTTCCACGCCCCCCTGACAGAATGTAAATTTTTTTAACCCGACATTTCCCTTGCAGTATTATATAAACAGTTCCAAGGGAGGGTTCGTTGGAGGGTTCTTGGATGATGTCAGATGAAGTGGCCAGCGGCAGTTTTTGGATGGTAGGCGGTTGCGGCCTCCTTGGGGCTGGACGAGGACGCCTCAATTGATCCTAATACTACTTCCCCATCGTGAGGGAGTGAACATGAGTTTTTTTTGCCCCCTCGGATAAATAAAACAACAGTATCTTAGTGTACTACGAGTATAATGATGAAATTCATTACTCTCAGAGAAGATAACTCCTCTGATTAGTGTCTTTTACTCCTCTACTTCTTCTGTTCTTAAATATTTCAGTTATAAAATTGGCTGAACATGCCGATTATAATCTTGTATTTTTTATTTCTTATCACATAATCAGCCAATTATATGACTAAACGATTTAAGAACAGAAGAAGTAGAGGTGTAAAATACACTAATCAGAGTTATCTCCTCTGAGAGTATTGAATTTCTTTATACACCTAGCCTTGTGATGAACGAAGTGAAGTATCATTTGGAGGATAGAAAGTAGGTGCTTTGTGGAGAGCTTGGTATGCTAGTAAGCATAAATTTCCACTCAGTGAGGAAGGCTACTAAAGGCTATTATTCCACTCGGTAATTACCTCCTTCTTTATTTTTACTGAGTAAAACCTCTCGAGGTTCAAACCAGCCTTTCAGCTGTTGAGCTAAACAACTCCAACATATAATTAGATAGAAAAAATAGTGACTTCCGATAAAACATGGAATGGATAAGTTCCAAGGACCGATGACGTAAAAGGCAACGGCCTGTTACACCTTGTAGGTCTACTTGTTTCTTCCGTGTTGTTACCTTGTACCTGTGAGGAAGAAGAAGATACCGGTAACTAAATAATTTTCTTCAAAAATCCAAACAGATAGTAGGTTTACCTAGAACGTTTATCATTTATATTTTAATCAAATCTTGGGAATAAAAAAATCCGAAAAAATTAGGAAAATTATTTGAAAATTGTACAATGATGAATAACGTAACGATACCGACATTTTTTAAAATGTTTGTAAATTAGGTTCAACATTGTAAATAATTAATTTTTCTTTTATATATTTTAAGTTTCTCTTTTCAAGAAATTATTAAGGTTGATAATAATGAAACAAATATTTTTACAGAATATTGAAAGATAGGGAACTGATAAGACATAATAACAATATTAAAACCCTCGAGAAAACTGTTCTTAATAATAATTAAAAAAAACTCTTTCTTCCTTTATTAACTTTATAATTATTTTTCGGTTGGTTTTGCTATGATTTATATCTAACCAACATAAAACTGTATTATTTTTCAGCGTTTGAAGAAAAAGGTTATTGAACAGTCATTTTTGTACAAAATATTAACAAATAATTTGATGGAATTTTGTTTTTGAAATATGCTACCTATTTTCTTTAAAGTATATAAAATTTACTATTTTCTTCCTTTATAAATAAATAGCCACTTTCCACTCGCGGTTCAAATTAAACTAAACGTAAAGTATTTAAGTTCTCACACAACTTTACATGTTGAAAGCCAAATCACGACTTTACAAAATATAAAACCAATTAGTCCTGGAAACATAAATTTCGTTAACATCATGAGTTATCAGTGGAGAGGAAAAAAACGATTTCAGGATAACATAAAAACATGTGTCATAAGGAAAGCAGATAAAATCTATTTCATAATAATATTAACAATCGTTGTATTATAATGTTATGATCTTTTTGATTTTTGGAAGGTCTACATAATCTATAATTTTTATTGTAACGTTTAAGCCAAGTTTCTATCAAGAGAAATATTGAAAAAATAGGCGACTAAATACCTTTTAGAGAAAACCCGTTTTAAACACCTTGTAATATTCCTTATTTTTACAGATTTTTACAATTTATTAAAGTTATACAAAGTTTGTAAGAGCAGTTGTGTGAAAATTTAAGTTTTAAATAGTCATTGTTAACAGAAAAGTTTTATAACAATAATTGTTTCAATGGATATAAAAACTAGTACGTGAAACGTTAACTTTAAATTAAATTTTTTCGGAAAAATGATTTGAAATCTGATCCCCAAATAGAAAACCAACTGAAATGTCGACATTATGGCATTCATTCAACGAAATGGTGTGGAAAATCAGAAAAGCTTGATTTAAAATTTTATAGTTGATAACCTTCAAATATTGTTCCTAACGTATTGAAAAGAACAATAATTTTTTTAACTACACGAGCTTTACCACAAACATATTTTACTTTATTCAGTTCCAACTATAACTTTAAGTTAATACAACCAGCAGTATTTAACTTAATTAGTGATTAATATCCTATTTTTATTTTGGTCAAGAAAATCACCCGGTGAGAAACCCTAATCCGCGTTTCATACCTGATCAATAATCATGCATCTCACCCAGCAACTGCTTTGTAAGCGATTACAAAGCAAAAATGAGTATTGAAGACGAGAACTGGTCGAAATATCCTTCGACTTCAAAAACCGACGAAAACATGCAAAAATTGGTAAACTGAATTGTTTAAACATCCGATTAACTATTCAAGAGCTTACTGAATAACTGAACATCTCGTTCAAGTTCAAACAAAGTATTTAAATAAATAATTTTCAAATAAGACGAGCGAGTGTGAAATTTATTCCCCGACGTTTGACGTCCTTGCCACACCTCACGTTTTGATCCAGAGTGTTCAACCAAAAAAAAAAAGATTCCTGTCGGTCCACATCCGTCTTACTCTCAAGATTTAGCACCATGCGTCCTCTGGCCCTTCCCAAAAATAAAACATTCCCGACATTGAGAGGGCCTTGACAGGCAGCTGAAGGCCGTTTCAAAAGAAGCGAACCAGAAATGCTTTAAATCATAGAATCAACATTCAGATAAGTGCATTGCTAGCCAAGGAGAGTACTTTGAAGGAGATTAATTCAAATTTGATGTAAGCTTATTACTTAGTTCTAATAAAATTATTCACCGTATTTTTTGATCACATCTCGTATAATATTTATTTACCTATTTTAAAAATTACCAATAGTTTAGACAACATATACGCCCTACGATGTGACCACATCAATCCTCTGCACCGTTAATTTTTTTTTTTTTTTTTTGGTTTAACGTCCGACTGTTTTGCAAATTGCTCCTAATGCAGACGGTGAAGGATGAAATGAATTTTTGTAACGTATGAAAAAATGCCATGCCCGAGTGGGATTCGAACCCAAGACCGCGTGATAAGAGGCGAGCACGTTACCAACATCGCCAACGCGGCCGGCATTAAGGTAAGTTGCACCATTAAGGTACTGCACCGTTAAGGTAAGTTCAATGTTTTAACTCGAAAACGTTCAGTCTGTGAGTATCTCCACAGTTTTCGAGGAGGTTGATTGCAAAAGAATATTGATGCTCTTCTTACTTTTTTGTAAAGTTAACGTAACAATGTTTTAATCATCATCAGTTGGTCATAATACTATAGAGATGTATTGAACAATTCGGAACAATTGGAAAATAAAATGCTCGATTTGTATTTGTTTTTTGTATTATATTTAAAGCCACATCGCTTGGTTTTCAGCGAATACGGTGGGTTATGCATCTAGAACAGTGGGTTTGATTAGTGAAAATTTCCAAACCCTAGCCGGGAATCGATCTTTGAATCTCTGTGTTATAAGGTAGCGCGCTAACCACTACGCTACGAAGGCGGCTTGTATTATATTATTTATTTTTTTGTTAATAAACTTCTTAAAACTTTTAGAAGAATTCCATGAATTTTGAATAATCAGAAATTTACACAACAACCAGAAAAAATATTACAAAAAATTATTATTAATTTTAGTAAATATTTTCCCTAAAATATAAATTTGATGGTTTTTATAAAAAAAAAACAAAAAACCTACATATAACCTATAGCAAAAAATACACAAAACAATAACGGTCGAATAATTCATTCACTCAATCAAACTGCCAATAAAACAAATTGTTACTTTGTTTTCAGTCTGTCCTTTAATACAAAATATTTCGCTTAGTTTTTATGAAATATATTTCGAAACAGCTATGGTTGTCACAAATAAATATCAATGAAAATAAAAAATGTTAACTGCAAACAATGAAATATCTGGAAGAAAACCATTCACCTGGAATTTCATAGAAAACTAAAAACTGCTGAACAAGATAAAAGACAACAATAGTTTATTAAGAAAATGTAAGACTGAAATTTAATAAAGCAGATAAACAATTATTAAGAAGCTAATAACAAGCCGGAAGTTACTGATTTTTTAAAATAAATTTTAACTTTCCACTTACATTTGTTGGAAATATTATAAGGCACTTTGTGTTTGTAAAAGTGTTTTCCAGAATTCTGTCTATTTGCTGACGTGTCTTGGAGATTTATAAGTTTACTCATGTCCAGTAATATCAGGATTATAAAGAAATGTTTTTGCAAAATTTGAAAGAAGTGAGTTTTACATTTTAAATATATATGATTTAAGAATTTATTTGTGAAGAGTCTTACAAATGCACTCGTATTAAATTCAAAATTAACAAATTATTTTCAACAATCCTGATGTTTTCCATAAATTTTTCAGATATTTTAACAACGCGTAATTACTTTACTATCAGTTACATTTTTTTAGTTCTAATGTGTGTACGTTTTAATTGGTTCAATTCATAATCATAAGCAACCCAATGACCCATTGAGATGAGGATGATATAACGTATAAATGAAGTGTAGTCTTGTACAGACTCAGACTGACCATTTATGAGACTGTATCATTAAATAAACGAAATAAACCATCAACTAACTATCAAAGTACAACGGTAAACACGGGAAGAAACGGTAACACTGTCTAGTATTCAAATCCGTATAAAATTAACTACCTTTAGTAGGATTTGAACCAAGAACCTTCGTCTCCGAAAATCCGCTGTTAAACAGCTGACTCGTGGTGACAGCTTCACCTCTAAACCAACCCGGTGGGTTAATTAGCTACTTAAAACAAAAAACTTCAACTTACTGCTTACTAAGCAAAAATTATGAATGTCAATTCAATTATGAAAAAATAAAAAATATAAAAAAAATAAAATAATAAAATAAAATGAAATGACATATCTTTATCATCAGTTATTTTTGGGTCCCGATAAATCAACAGTCTGACTTAATATTAGGTGCCCATACATACATACAATAAAAATCTGGTGTGAAACACTCACACAACTTTCTCTTGCCAATGCAAATGATTAATAATAAACCTAACATTATTAATAAAATATTAGAAATAAACAAAAACTAACCTCAAAAACATAACCTTATTTTAATCATGAGTGAATGACGCAAAATGACAATCGAACTAAGTTTGGCTTAAAAATACGGAAAATCACGCTTTCACGCTAAACTAGGCTCTGTAGAGAAAAATGCTCTAAACAAAAGTTGTAGATCTTTTAATTTTCTATAACTTTTATTATATACACTTTTGTCGTAAAATGCATACTAAGACCGAAATGTTAAAAAAATCGATTTTTCTCACGTTTTCGTGAGAAAAAAAACAGAAAATCGCAAATTACCGCTAAACTAAGCGTTATACAAAAAAATGTTTGAAACAGAAGTTGTAGGTTTTTAAATTCTCTACAACTTTTATTATATAAGTTTTTGCGCTAAAATTTATATTAAAGCCGTAATCTTAAAAAAACAACGTTTTTACGTGAAAACAGCCTCACCGAGAATTTCAGCAAACATGGCGCCTACCCTATCTTGTAGAGAATAAAAAATTGAGTAAAATAGGCGATTTTAAAAAAAATCGTAGGACCTGTTTTTAAGAAAATCGCAAAAAACTGAAAAATTATACGAAAAAACTACTACTTCCGGTTGACCGATTTTGATGAAAATGTTCGTGTCGCGTCCGGTAGTGGTATGTAACTTAAGTTTCAAGTTTCAAGTTCGTACGATGTTCCGTTCTTGAGATATTCTGTTCACACACACACACACACACACACACGGACACACAGACACACACACAGACCAATCGCTAAAAACATGTTTTTTGGGTTCAGGGGGTCTGAAAACGTATAGATCCGGTGAAAACTCGATTTCGAAAAATCGACATGAAAACAATACTTTCCTTCCTATATATTCATATAGGCAAGAGAAAGTAAAAATTAAACAAAAATTAGATTACTGTAACTCTTAAACTAATTTACCTAGATTTACATTCTCGTTACTGTATTACCATCCATGGTGCATAGGCAGCCACTGTGGAGAATATTCATAACAACTTCTTAAGGCTATTGATATCTTTATCATAATTATCAGTTTGTAACCACACTTTAATAAAATAAATAAATAATAAAATAATTAATATCAATTCAATTATGTTATTCAATTATGTGTGTGAATTATGATATTATGAATTTTAAATTTTAACGCTCCATAAACAAAAAAAAAAGAATGTATTGTAACAATCGAAGGCGTCCGGAAAAGACAGTGCTAACCCACATTTACATAATTTTACGCAATGTCATTTTAAAAATTGACTAAAATCTACAAAGTATGTTTTTTATTTTTTATTTTTTTGTTCAACAGTTTGTTTTTTCTGTTAATCTAGTTTCTTAAGATCGTAAATACAGGATCCTGTTTAAAACGTTATAAAAATTTTATTTTTACAGAATATTAAAGCAAAATCATGCTGGAAATTTAGTGGGTACACTTTCTGCTGCCGACCTCTTCACTCTGTAGCAGTTACAGTCGGTATAACATGTTTATTTACTTTTAAACAATCATCACATTACTTTTTTATAACAGTAACCTTGAGTAAAATACAATAAATTTATGAAAACAATTTATTTAAACACAATATAATATTATATTAATCTCTCAGATGAGTGTTCATTTTTTTAAATATTTTATATCTTTATCAGGTGGGTTTTTTTGTTTTCTTTATATTTTAATTTTTTTAGATTTATTTTTAATAAATAATAAAGACATTTAAAATTAAATAGGTATTTGACTATTAAAAATTAGTTTTACTAAGATAATTAGAAATTTCATTTTATTATTTAAAAAAACGATTTTTGGATAAAAATTTACATATTCTTTTGTGGTTTATACGAAATCATTTAAAAATGTAGCATATACTACATCATTACATTATGACATGCTACAGTACATAACACTCAAAATATGTTCTGTTTTTAAAAAAACTAATCTCTAAAACGAAATACTTTTATTTGCTCTTGCACCATATACAAAAGTATATATAGGCCTATAGGAAAGGAAAGTATGTTTTTCATGTTGATTTTTCAAAATCGAGTTTTCATTGGAATACTCGTTTTTAGACTCCTGTATCCAAAAAACATTCTTTTTTCGATTAATGTGTGATATGTGAGTGTGTGTTTATATGGACAAAATATCTCAAGAACGGAATATCGTACAAAGTTGAACTGGAAACTTAAGTTAGATAGGTACTTCTATTACCGGAACCACTGCGCCACTATACGAAATTGTACCGCTTACCCATCTCGTAGCCCTCCAAAATGCAGTAAATAAAGCAATTTTCAAAGAAAATCGTAAAAGCTGTTTTTGAGAAAATTCCAAAAAAATTTAAAAACCTACAAATAAATTATTACTTTTGGTAGACCGATTTTGATGAAAATATTCGTGTTGGATCTTTTGTGGCATTTAACTTAAGTTTGAAGTTTCAACATCGTAAAGTCCACACAAACAGACCAATCGGTAAAAACATGCTTTTGGGTTCATGAGATCCGGATACGTGTAATTCCGGTGAAAATCGTTTTCTAAAACATGGCATCAAAACAATTTTTATCATTTCCTATACCATTTTATAAATGCGATAAGAGAAGGTATGGTAGGTAGTGCAAATGTTAAATTTCTACAAATCCTTTATAATTATATAGCGTTAATGAAAACATATCAGAAGATCTTTTTTTCTTTAAATTGAAAAATATGAAAATAAGGGTAACAAAAAATTGTTAAAGTTTTTATTTCATCAAAAACGAAGATAGGAAGATCCGTATACGGAGCCGAATTAGAGGGAACCTATGGATTTGTTCACTGCGCGTGCTTGAACCCAGTGTTTGAAGATCTGTTACGAACTAGCATCAGTAAGCGCTCAGCGTTATTTCGTTCCCGTAAGCCGTTCAGAACGGAAGTATACTTCAATTGTGCGTTAAACGTTACGTAATGAGTACGCCCTCGCGCGGTATTTAAAGAAACCCATAATTTTTTAATGAAAAATATAATTTAAAAAAAAACTTTTAATTCAATAAAAAAATTAGCAACAAAACTATATAAAAAATGTAAATTTATATTGAAAAGTAAAGTTTGAAATACTTTACCAGAAGCAAGCAATTTAAAAAAAAATACAGAATTAAGTCTTACCTACAAAACAACAGGGAGTGATTTTTGTTTTTCGTAATACAAAAAATGTTTGTATTAAAACTTTTAATATTTTGTAAATAACTCAAAAACTTTATACTCAAAAATTTTATCTGTATAGGCTAATTTCCCAAAATTAAGGTAAGTGGTGTAATAAAAAATTTTAAGATGCAATATTTAATTCTCGTATATTTTTGTGTTTATAATTCAAATTAATTGTGTTTAACAAAAACATTAATTTTTTTTTTAAATAGTAATGAATAAAGGTATTAAATTATAAATTCAATATTACTAAAATCGGGTATCAACGTTTTATAAATTCACCAAACCTGGTTTAATCAAATTTAAATTGTATTCTTATTCTTATCTTTATTTAAATATTCTTAAAAATCGTAAAAACAACTTAAATGAAGATACGGAGAGATTATTATCGTTTTGTTCTTCAATCGTTAATCCATTATTTAAATTTATTTTGTGACTGCTACCAGTGAAATATATTAATTACAAAAAAAATTGATTTTAATTTTTTTAAATTCAAGCGCAAATATAGAGCAGTATTCTAAATGAAAATAAATTTCATGACTATAATTTTATTTATTTTCCATTTACTGTAAATTTTCATTATGAATAAGGAGCCTGTACTATAAAAATTTGAAATGGATAATTTAAGGTCATGTTCGTACATATCAGCATCGATTCAGTCTTTATTGCGAACTCCTTAACAAATTATTAGAATTTAGTTCCCAAATGAACGGATTTTCGTTTGAGTCTTATTTATCTTTAAATTGCTGACGAAACCCTAAAACTGTTTAGTTGTTATTATGGAATCTGAAAATTGTCATGTAAAGCTTTATTCAATAATAACTGAAATTATAAATTTGGGTTGGAATCATTAAATTCGTATTGCAGCGGAAACTTTCGCTGAGCCATTTTGTGGATGATAGAAAACCCTCTACCCAAATTAGGTGCTAAGGAAGGATTTGATATATCTACTAGATAATATGATAAAATTTTGATTAGGTAAGAAGCACTATGACAAAAATTACGGTTATAATACAGATTTTTAATTTATTAAAAAATAGTATTTATTGGCAAAATTACTAGTAATTCCACTGCAATATACATATACATGATTGTGACTTCCATGTTCGTTACATTGATTTTCTTAAACGTGGAAAACCTCATTTATCCAAAATATAGAAAGCGAACAGCTTAATATTTTTAATATAATAATAATTTAACTTATTTTTCAGTTGCCGAAGTGCTGATAAATTTTGTAATCTTTTATTACAATCACCGCACTGCATGTTACGTTGAAGTAGGCCTATATTTAAAACGAATAATTTTTTAAAAACCTTGAAAATTTTAAGTGCAAATTGAATTCCACGTTAAGGAAAGTAAAAAAGAAACTGTGACTTTCCCCGACTAAGTTTGTCGCAAGCCCCTAAGATGCCCTGTCGTAGTTACCGCTAATTTATCATTAATGGAAATATTTTTTGGCATTTGTATTCCTGGTTCAAATCCTAGTAAAGGTAGTTACTTTTATTCGGATTTGAATACTAGACAGTGGTTACCGGTGTACTTTGATGGTTGGGGTTCAATTAACCATACTCTCTCAGGAATGGTCGGCCTGGGTCTGTACAAGACTACACCTCATTTACACGTCATACACATCATCCTCACCTCATTGGGTCATGGGGTTGCTTATTGTTCTAAATTGAACAGTTTGCAACGTACACAAAATTAGGAATTAAAAAAAAAAATTGTATTCAAAACAAAGCACAAACTACTTTATTTACTTTAAAACCTAGGTCAAAATCTATTGACATGTGTAGTTAAAATAATATTTTAATATTCGATGAGTTTTAAATATCGACTATAAAATAATTTATAGTGAATACCTACATAAATATAAAAAAATCTATATTGCTGAAAATTTATTCTCAGGTTTACTTAATTCTTTTTTGACACTTTTAATTGAAATTTAATACTAATAACGGCATAAAAACATAGAAGTTTTACTAAAAGCAAATTATTGATACCCAAAATAAAATAATATGATAAGCATATTATTGAATAACTATTAATACCCCTAAAAAAAAACAGGAATATCTGCCGAAAAATTATGTTTGTTTTGTAAAATAAGAAAATTTTTTAATTAACATGGATGCACAAATTTATTAGATAACGAATTTTACATTAAAGATTGTTTTTTATACATAGTAAACTCATACTGGTAACCAAATTCAATGCAGTATTCATTAAAAGAATCAAAAATATAAATAAAATTTACAAAAATTAATAATCAAAAATACTGTTTTATCGCTTCTTTTGCTATTAGACGACGTAGAATATAAAATTGAAAGTTTTGAAAGCATTTTTTGCCACGAACATAATGTAATAACAAAAATTGCAATATATTCATAATTCCGTCCATGTTTTCAACTATTTTACTTACTGTTACATTAGGCCTACAAATAAAAATAAAAAAATTAATCGTTCATTCTATTTAAAAAATAATAAGGAAATACTATAGCAATGAGTAAAAATCTAAGGTCAAACATCTATTGATCAACCTCTGTGTAATTGACGGAAAAAATAAAAGTAAGTAACAGATAAACAGATTACACAAAACTTGATTAAGCGTACAGAACCACAAGTCAAATTAAAATAACATTCAGTCTTCAAGGAAGACCAAACAAAATGTTTTGTTTATGTACCACAGTATATTCAACATTGTCTAATAAGTTTATTATGAGGTTGACTGAAATCGTTGTACATTTGTAATCGTTCTAGAATCGTTTCTAAACAGAGAGTTGAGTCTTCCTGTGATCCGTAAATTGCTTTTTTATAATACAATAATAAAAACAGTAAGGACGAACGGAGTTTAACTTTGGGGATCCGAAAAGTCATCTAAATTTTCCATTTTACTGCGTTTGCATTCGAATATTCTTCGATTTATTACTGACTCATTTTGGTACCAATGAAGTTTATTACCATGACGTACATATAATCACTGTTTTAGACAAAGACGACATCTAAATAAAAAATAAGAAGAGAGACTTGAACATCATTGCCATTGGCAATTATTAACATTTTGGGTAATATTGACCACTACAACAAACTAAACGTTCCAAAATTTTAGACCTATGTACAGACAAAATAAAAAATTAACAGCGACGATTGTCGTCAGTACATTATACTTTTTACTAGCGGACAATAATTTTAAAATGTTATACTTCTAGAAAAATTTTTAAATTAACCTTGCCACCAGTGAAAGTTGATTTTTAAAATGGAATTTAAAAATTCCACTAACTCAAAACTTCTATCAACTAAAACGCTTACTTTATAGACGTCCTAAATTAAAAATGTCACATAAATTAACAATCTACAGTCTTAACACCAATATGGACATATAAAGTTCAACTGTGGGGATCTGCTAAACCTTCACATACGAAAAGTAAACAAGCAATCCAAAAAAAAATTCTACGAGCGATAACGTAATGCTCCTTTTACATCACAAACTCAATGTTGCACAAAAGTTTACCAATCCCATACGTAACTGACGTTGCGAAACAACTATAAAAGACGATGCATGACAAATTTAAATTACATGACAACCCTCTCATACAAAACATGTACACTAGGGCGATACCGGGTACTCATCGCAAACATTTAAAATGCCTCTGGCGAACTTTATGACTGAGGTGATGACTGTAACCTCCGGCAAGTAAATCAAATTTTGAAACCTTAGCTTCATATTTGGAATTTGTTATATTATTATAATAACAGATACTAAACTTTCAATTAAAAGTGTCAAAAAAAAGAAATGCACCAGTAGGCGTTATCTCCATCAAGTTTTATTTTTTTATGACAGAAAATTTACTTCTTATAATCAAGTAATCTTTTTGTAACTTAAAAAACTAAAACTTAAAACAAATTCTATGAAGGAATTTTGAAATTACGTAAATGGATTCAAAATGTATTCTGTACACAAAATATTATTAGTTTTCTTATATTTTGACAAGAAAGTTATATTGTCCAAAAGCCAATATATAATACAAAAGTTAAATTTTTTTATTTTTTATTTATTTGGCAAAATTTACAATCAGTTCTGCTTAACTTTAAGTAAATAGTTATGACACAATACGAACACTAGCTTGAGTAGGGAAGTGTCCAGTGACCCTTCCCTACAAATTAAAACGCAACAAAGTATTAATAAAACACTTAGTTACGAAAGTAAAGAAAACATAAAATCAGCATTTACATGGAATATAAACAAACATTGAATGATATTATGAAACAGCACAAGAATAATAAAATAATTTAAACAACTTAACCACTAAAAACAAAGATTATTTACATTTTAACAGTACAAGAAAATTATTACTTCTTACGGAATAATAATTTAGATAAAAATTATAACAATATTATTTACAAATTTTCATAATAGGCTAGGCCTAAGGGTGTTAAAAGAAAAAGATTTAATCTCTCTCTACTAAATCTAAAACATGAATTCTTTTCAGTCTTCATATAGTAGTATTAAAATTATTTAACAAGTTTATCGCCAATGGATTAGTATGGTTATAGAGACGATTTTGATAGCTTTGGTTAAATAGTCTGATCTCTTCCTTAATTGTTGGCATATTGAGATAATCGTGAATATCCTTATTAGTAACAAACCAGTTGGGGTTACTGATGTTCCGTAAAACTTTATTTTGAAACCGTTGCAGAATTTCTAAGTTACTATTACTACTGGTTCCCCATAATTGTATCCCGTAGCTCCAAATAGGTTTCAAAATAGCTTTATAAACTAAAAGTTTATTTTCTCTTAATAACGGAGATCGTCGCCCCATCAACCACTGCATCTTACTAAATCGGATATTTAACTCTTGTCTTTTAATTTTGATATGATTTTTCCACGTGAGCCTCCTGTCAAGGTAAAGTCCTAAGTACTTAGCACCTGTACTCTCCGGTATTCTTTCAAAAGTTAAATGGGTTGATTTTTTTAGTAGAATATATGTATGTGTTTCCATATTATAACAAAAAAAGCACAACTCTATTGTGGTAACACGACAATTAGTTTCATAAAAACTTAGGAGTTTCCAATTTTATTTTTTATTAAATCGCTTTAATTTAATAGTTTACGTTTAGAAATTTGTGCTATACCATGTAATAAAAGGGTTATATTAATAAAAATAAAAAAGAACACCGTAGAAATATCAATATTAAAGTGAACCCTATTACTTTGGATTCTGTGTATTTACCTCTTTTATTATATTAAACAAGGTACTTTTCTTGTGCGACTATTAATAATGCAAATTTAACCGCTTTTACGTATAAATTACAAAATTCCAGGTAAGAGAATTCTCAGAGATTGTATTTCTGTAAATATCTTCACATGGATTTTTTTATGAAACATGATTTCTGAAAAAATGTACATCAGTAAGTCTATTTTTTGAAACATTCATAAAAACAAAAAGAATTCGAAGTTATTTATTTTCGTATGACAAGTTAAAAACAGTATAAACCAAAATTTTATAACTAACCCAAACTTAATTGTATTCGTGAAGCTACGTTTCATCAAAGGTTATTATATACGTTAGAGAGTCACCTTGTTTATTAAACCGTTGTCGGAGTTCAGAACAAAAAAATGTGAATCCGAGTTACTTTGTAGGCCTGAGTCAATTGTTTTGGAACCTATCTCAAACAACTTTGGTAAAAATCAGAATATCATGAATGGTTGATTGCCTGGTTTCAACACTATTATTAATTTTGCACATATTATAATATCTTTAACAGAATATTTTTCATGGCAATTTGGAAATTTTGGAAAGATCATTATGCAATTTTTCAGCGCCGAAACTTCATTAATTGCTCTTCCAGGGCGATTAAGATCAAAGACATTTGTTCACAAACCTGTTCGACTCGACACGTTATTGAAGTTTAAACAATTAACACCAAATTCTTTCTACATTTTTGAACGATTTCCGCCGGTAGCACACAATTGGATAGGAGAAACCTTTATACTACACGTTGATCTTCTGGCGTACACTTATCAAGCGAAGCTGACATTATGAAAAACCAAAAGAGGTTATTTTTATATGCATTATAATGAAATAGCTGTCATGCATTATAATGAAACATAGTGTCAATAAACGTTACCAACCCTCAAAAAGTTTCATTGGCAGTGGCTGAACCGTTTTCGCTTTCTCTTGTCTTTTATGAATACAGAGGGAAGGAAAATAATGTATCTATGTCGATTTTTTTAAATCAAATTTTTACCGGATATACCCGATTTTAGGGTCACTGAAGCAAAAACATGTTTTCTGCGCTTGTAGGCGTGAGTGGGAACAGAATATCACAATAATGGAAGATTGTACGAAATTGAAAAATAAAGTTTAAGTTTTCACAACAGGACCCGGCACGAATATTTTCATTGAAATCGGTCAACCGGAAGTAGTAGTTTTATTCGAGAAATTTATTTCTTTATTGAAATTTTCTCAAAAACGATTCCTGCAGTTTTTTTAAATCTCTCATTTGCTATACTTTTTCTATTTTTCTCTGCGAGACAGGATTAGCGCAATGTCTGATGAAATTCTTGATGGAGCCTGAGCTGTCATGGTGAAAAATGGTTTGTGTAAAATTGAAACCTTAATATGCACATATTAAGGAGGAAAGTGTATAAATAACGTTGTAGGCAATTGAAAACTTACACTTTTGTTTCACACAGTTTTTTCTATAACGCGTCAGTTTAATGTACATTGCTCATCACAATATGTAAAAACACTTAATTTTTTTAAGATTGCGCCTTTGTATGGATTTTACGACTAATGTTTATTTAATCAGAATTATTGGAAATAAAAAAAATCTACGACTTTATTTTTAAGTATTTTTTACAATGTTATACTCTAAGTTAGGCGTCATTATTTTTCATATGTTCAAGTTTTACAGTGAATGACTTTCATTTAGCGTCACTTACTCATTATTGAAATTAGGTTATGTTTATAATTTTACATTGTTTACTAATGATTAAACATAATTTATATATTATATTATTTACTTTGGCGAGAGAAAAACGTGTGAGTGTTTCATACCAGTTTTTCCTCTACAATAATTTATCCCGTTAATTATAGAACGTACCTCGTAATTTATAGAATGTATTTTTCTTGATTTCCTTGTGATAAATAATATACAAAATAAAAACAAAAATTATGATAGTTGGTAACTTATTGCATGTCATATTATCGTCGTCTAATAACATTATAAAAGCGAGTAAAAGTATCTTTATAGCTGACAGGGACAGATTTCTATAAAATGTTTCAGAGATAGGTGAAGAAAACTGAAACATACGACATATAATTTACAAAGTTGATTATGATGATATTATACTGTTATCACTATAACATTTAACCTTAATATAAGCACTTAGATTATATTTTCAAAGAATCAAAACAATTGTAGCTTGGCCGGAATTATATAAATTCTCAAATACCGCTACAATGAGTGAATTTCTTTGATTTATTTGCACCTCTAAGTTAAACTAGTGACCACGTAGAATCATACGTAAAATATTCCCTTAACACGTTGACTGCCGCACTAAATTTTGCGACACTTACAGCGGGGCCATCGTACTTTTGTTTTATTTTTCACATTTTATTCCTTTTTCTTCTTATTTTACTTCATACATTAATTAAAATAATAACAGCTATTTTTCTTTTGTAAAATTAAGTTGTGACACACTTTTGGGTCACATGGCCTGCTGGAATGAATTTACATTTCAGAGCTATGTGACCCATTTTTGCGTCACAATAAAAAAAGTAATAAACATAATTGGGTTTAGTTGCAAAGTCTTCTAGACTATTTTTTTCAACCGAAATAAGTAAAAGAAATAATAAAATGAAAAATAATAGCTACATTCTAGTACAGGACAACAAGGAAAACTACCTGTGTACGAAATACCCTATTATTTGAAAAATACCAACTATTTAAACAGTCTTAAGTGTATAATGTCACCCTCTGAAGCTGTGGCTTTTGAAACACAAAACACGGCTTTAAAAACCAGTCATGTACTGTGACTCATTTTTGATGCACGTGTGTTACGTCCAGCCATACTTGTAATGTTTACAGTTTTTATTTTATAAATATTTAAGGTCCAGCTGATCTAAATTCTAAAATCAAACAGCTGATCTAAATTATAAAATCAACAGCTGATCTAAATTAAAAATCCAACAATGTGTGTGTTGCTAGGCAACGAAAAAATATTTAAAAAATCATTATTCGTTCATTACTAAGTACGAACTCAATGTATTAACATCAACTTCATCAAAACCAATTATAAATATTATATTGCATCATTTCATCTATATTCATTGTTTGAATCATTATCTATATTATATTTTTTGAACATTTCATCATATAAATAACATTGCAAGTTTTGGTTTTTCTTAAAAGTGAAGAAACAAATTTATTTATCGCATAACCAATGAAAACATGAGAAGAATATGATAAATACAAAATAAATATCTTAACCAACAAATCAAATGTTTTTTATTTCTCTTCAATCAAATGCAATGCCACAACGTGGCTCATTTTTAAAGACAAGTGTGACACATATTTGGGTCACGTAGCAGTCAACGTGTTAACTAACAACACTGGATTTTTCTAGAAGTGGATGTTGGCATTAAACTAAATTTTATTAGTTTCTAACAATTTTTGCAAATTCAGAAAAAAAACCTTAGATGTTTTACGTTGCTTTATTTCATTAATAAGATACTGACATTTTTTAATAAAGTACAACTTGTTTTTCGAGAGTACTGTGAAATAATTAATCGAATAGTTTCTTCACAGCTGAAAACAGTGTGTTGATATTGATTAAACTGGTTCTTGTAAATTAAAATTGGAACCATTTAAATAAGGGTCTTCCAAGGGTCTATCCTTCATCCACTACTGTTTTTTATCCTAATCGAAGACTTTAAATTTGAATACATGAGTGAAGTTTTATAACTTGAAATAAATTTTAGAGAGTAAATATTTTAAACTCACTTTGCAACAGTCAATTTGGTATTTAATTGCTAAGATAAAGGGATGTTTCCAGGTCAAACTTTTAAATACTTTTACCCAGAAATATTAGCTACCTTTACCGAAGAATTTGAAAATGTTAACATATTATAATTACTCTAAATAAATAAATAAAGTTATTGTCATCTAAAATAAATAACATTATTATGTTATGATAGTCTGAAATAATCGGTAGGAAATGGGAAGGTTAAATTACTGTACAGAAAACAAAAAGGGACACTGACCAGGCATTTGCTTCGAGAGGAAAATTGTGCAAAAACCAGAACAACTAATCATACTGTATTAAAAATAATTGATTATACATTAATTATTAGTGTGCAGTGTTCAGATTCACCTTCCAACTCATTAATTTTATTGTCCATTGAACAATATTCACTTTCATTAACAAAAAACCATAAAAAATAATTATATGTAGAAAAATAAAAAAATAATTTATTTATAAATAAAAAAATTCAAAATAATTTGATAAAATTATTTGAAAACATAATTTGATAAGTTTCAGAATAAATTCATAAACTTTTATATTAAATTTAATTTAAAAATGACAATTAGAGAAATACTTACCGGCTGCTTCCTTGGACCTGTGGTTATTTCAAAATAAAACCAAGAAAAAACTACTCTTCGTTCAAAACTGAAGGAAATATAGCTATACGAAAACACATCATGTAAACAAAGAAATAACCAAATTCAGCTCTAGGATAGCACGGTTTCAACAGAGAACCAGTAGCATAATATGTACTAAAAGTATTGTATTATACGTAAACATTTACTTTATACATTATTAATTTGTCGTAAAAAAATCTGGTGTGAAACACTCACACAATTTTCTCTTTCCAATGCAAATAATTAACAATTACAACCTAACATTAGTAATAAAATATTATAAATAAACAAGAAAAAACTAACCTCAAAAAAACATAATGTTATTTTTGAGGAAAAGACGGAAAGTGAAAATCAACCTCAGTTTAGCTTAAAAATACGGAAAATTACTCTATCATGCTAAACTAGGCTCTGTAGAAAAACATACTCGAAATAAAAGTTTTAGATCTTTAAATTTCCTAAAAATTTGATTATACTTTTTTGTCCCAAAATGCATAAGGCTGAAATCTTTACAAAAGCAATTTTTTACACGATTTCGTGAGAAAAAAACAGAAAATTGCTAATTACCGCTAAACTAAGTGTTTTACAAAAATATGTTTGAAATAATAGTTGTAGAATTTTAAGTTCTCTACAAGTTTTACTAGATACATTTTTGCGCTAAAACTCATATTAGAGTTGTAATCTTAAAAAACAATGTTCTTACGAGAAAACAGCCTTACCAAGAATTTCAGCAGACATGGCGCCTACCTTATCTTATTGAGCATAAAAATTTTAATAAACGAGGCGATTTTAAAAAAAATCGTAGGAGCCGTTTTTGAGAAACTCGCAAAAAGTGAAAAATGACACGAATAAACTACTACTTCCGGTTGACCGATTTTGATGAAAATGTTCGTGTCGGGTCCTCTAGTGGTATCTAACTTAAGTTTCAAGTTTCAAGTTCGTTCAATGTTCTGTTCTTGAGATATTCTGTTCACAGACACACACACACACACACACACACACACACAGACCAATCGCTAAAAACATGTTTTCGGGTTCAGGGGGTCTGAAAACGTGTAGATCCGGTGAAAACTCGTTTTCGAAAAATCGACACGAAAACAATAGTTTCCTTCTTATTATTCATACAGGCATGAGAAAGTAAAAATAACAATTAGAGAAATACTTTACGCCTGCTTCATTGCCCAGTAGTTATTTCAAAATGAAACCAAGAATAAACTAGTCTACGTTCAAAACTGAAGGAAATATAATACAAAAACACATCATGTAAACAAAGAAATAACCGAATTCAGCTCCAGGATAGCGTGGTTTTAACAGAGAAACACAGGCAGAATATGCAACTAAAACTATTGTATTATAATTATGTAAACATTACATATACATTATTAAACTATCGTACAAAACAACAACGCTCTCTCTAGACAAATTTAAAACTAAAACGACATCGTTGCAATGTTATGAAGCAAATTTGATTTTCCGACGCTACAGATTCAAGAAGCGAAAATATCGTCTCAAAATCATCGATTGCCGGCTCAAAGGTTAACTACAATATAATTCGGACTATCAACTAATTTAGTCCAAAATTTTTAAGTAATATTTTTTTCTTATTAACAACACAAGTTATCTAAAATTTCTGTCTAACTTAAGTAGCGATGAAATTGATTACAAGACACAAGCTTGTTCCGTTGAAAGTTAGGGACGACTACAATACAGTGAAACACTTTGTTACTAATATAAGGTATCTTGTTTTCATTACCTCACGTCACAATCTAAAGTAAACCTGATTGTTTATTCCTTTAAACAATGCCCAGAAGAGAGTATTAACCATTTATTATCTGTTCATGTATTACTCTACTGGTTATTAGGAGCTAATATTTTTGTGTTTTGTTCTTGTTCTACAACATTTTACTTTCTCTTGCCTATATGAATATATAGGAAGGAAAGTAATGTTTTATGTCGATTTTTTGAAATCGAGTTTTCACCGGATCTACACGTTTTCAGACCCCTTCACCAAAAAAAAAACATGTTTTTAGCGATTGGTCTGTGTGTGTGAACAAAATATCTCAAAACGGAGCATCATACAAAGTTGAAAATTGAAACTTAAGTTCGATACGCACTACTAGAGAACCCGTCACGAACGTTTTCATCAAAATCGGTCAACCGGAAGTAGTAGTTTATTCGTGCCAATTTTCACTGTTATGCGATTTTCTCAGAAATGGCTTACATGATGTTTACTAAAATCGCCTCATTTTCTATGTTTTTATACTTTACAAAATACGGTAGGCGCCATGTCTGTTAAAATTCTTGGGGAGGCTGTGCTCTCGAAGAGAAAAATGGTTCTTTTAAGATTGCAACTTTAATATGAATTTTAGCGGAAAAAATATATACAATAAAAGTTGAAGAGAATTTTAAATCCTACAACTTCTATTTCAAACATTTTTTTCTATAACACTTAGTTTAGCAATATTTAGTGATTTACTTTTCAAACTTTTTTTTAGCCTATTTCAAACATTTTTTCTATAACGCTTAGTTTAGCAATATTTAGTGATTTTCTGTTTTCTTTTTTCATGAAAATCTGTAAAAAATCGATTTCTTACGATTTGAGCCTTAGTATGCATTTTACGACAAAAGTGTTTAAATCAAATTTATAGGAAATTTAAAGATCTACAACTTTTATTTAGAGAATTTTTCTTTACAGAGCCTAATTTAGCGTCAAAGTGTGATGTTCCGTGTTAGTAAGCCAAACTACGGTTGGGTTTTATTTTGGATCATTCACTCATGATTAAAATTAGGTTATATTTTTTGAGGTTGGTCAGTTATTTTCTTTATTTTTAATGGTTTATTACTAATTTTAGGTTATATTGTTCATAATTGGCATTGGCAAGAGAAAGTCGTGAAGTGTTACACGCCAGATTTTATATTTTGCATAAAAATTTATTTCAATAAAAAATATTGAATAACTAAAAATAGAGATAATTAATTTAGAAGCAAAGTTTTATCTTTCGCTATTTTATGAATGGTGGTTTTTTATTTAAACTGTAAAATATCACACGTATTAACTGAAACGTTAATTAAATAAATTATTTCATTTTCTGAAAAATATACTGTTTTATAATTAAGTCAGTATATTTTAGTCAAAACAAAAACAGATAAAAAAATAATAAAATTAAAGGTTAAATTGGTTTCGCGTACGGGTTTTTTAAAATTTCCTAACCTGTATTGAAATATTGACAGCAAGCTAACCGTATACACCCGAATGATTTTCAATCTTTACAGCACTTCAAGTAAATTAACCAATTATTTTGAATATTGTACGAACATTTTATCGGGTTTTCGGTGATTTAACTTAACGGTTTTAGATTTAGAAACACTGTTGAAAGAATGTGTAACATAATTAATTAGCCTTCAAGTATTTTCTTCTTTAAATATCCTAAAACTTGTTAATTTCGAAAAATATTTTTTTTAATACGGATTCTTGGTTACTTCTTAACCAGTACCATTTTGGAAGAGCAATTTTAATTTTTTACTGCACCGGACTAATTGGTAGTTTAGCTTTTGCATTTTGCTGAAAGCTGTGAACCAGACGTTGCGGTCACATGCAGTACAGTATGGTACTGTATTGCAGTACAGTACGGCTTGTGCTAAACTAAGAGGTTTTGTAAATACTGATGTTGTGCACAATGCAGCACAGGGTTGTTTACCTATGCCTACGTGACTGTACGTGATGGGAAAGACGAGGAACGGAACGTTCGGCTACTAAGGCGCATGTCTGTTTCGCGGTTCTCGGCAAAATGCACGAGTTCTACTTCATAGGTACCAAGATGTACGATAGAAGCGTGTAAAGTACTGCTTTGCTGCCAGATCTACGTGTCTGTGGGACAAAAGGCGAGAGGAATGTTTCATGATGGACTATGGATATAGTCAGTATTCTGTCATTCATCATGTTGTAACAAATAGCCGGACAATAATATTTTTAAAATAGTGCTTTAGTATGAAGTTTAAACTGGTTTAATTTATTATCTGCCGTGACGAGTTAGCCATTATCCAACTGTTGATTTGTCTAGCAAAAAGTAATAAGTTTTAGCAGTCTACTGTGTTTCATAGGGTTCTATTACGTCTATTTTTAGTTATTTATCTAGCGTTGTCTTTATGACCTTTATTATTCTTATTCGAAGTCCAGTTGTTATAAATAAAGCCCCTTTCTTTGTCGGTTCAGTTACAGGGTGAAGTAAAGAAGGCATTACGTGAAGATTGCTTCGTGAACGTGTCAACTTCGTTAGTAGGAACCGGTTTGATGCGTTAGGAAAAGGATTTTTTTATGACAAAAAATAGTTTACTAATTAAATTTGTTTTATTTTTGTAATCAGTCTCTCGACTGGTTTGATGCAGTTATCCAAGCTGTTTTATCTTGTAAAAATTGTTTTATATCTACATACCTGCAACACCCTACATCTTTTGTAATTTGCTTTATATATTCTAACCTTTGCCTCCCTCCTACAATTTACTGCCTCAATATTACCATCCATTATTGATAAACGTATGTCTTACTTGGATGTCTTACGATATGCCTCACTAGTCTATCCCTTCTTCTGGTATTTAGTTTGTATACAATGAATAAATTATTGATTGTATTTGGTAATATTTTTTAGTTAAATTAAGTTTTTAATAGAATATCGTAATAAATTTAGTCTGCTAATATTTTAAGTAGTTTGTTGTAATTCAGTGTATAGTAGATGTAACCGTAATAATTCATTGTAATAAATTAATTTCTTAGTAAAGGCTTCTTATAAATTTTAAAGCAAGGGTTATAATTTAAAACTAACCAGATTCCAAAAACCCTAGAATAAAGGTTATACTGGGTTAATGCAGTTTCAAAAATATTGACATAATTACAATTTAATAAAAACGTTTTTCTCTGTTCCTAGTACTGAAGTAGCCAGTCTATGACTGCTACCTTTAAAGTAAATCTTACAGTACGTGCCATTCACGACGTATTTTAATTTTTGTATTAATTTGAACGTAAGTGATAGTATTTTTAATTAAAAATAAATAGTATTCATTAGTAAGCATTATATAGAGTAAGGTACGGTAGTGAATTATTATTGGTAATTAATTATTTTTTTGGTGTGGTATTTTTATAAAAACTGTATCTAAGCCTAATGACTTATTCCAAATATATTATGCTAGTTTACTAGCTGCTACAGGACCTACTAGCGCGTATTCCGGTTCCCACGGAGCTAGTTAATTAATGCCATTGAAATGAAGACATGTACAGCTTACTTAGAACTAGCAACGTTTCAAAATATTTCCGCTAGTTACTAGCACTAGCTAGTAACTAGGTAGTAGTAGCTAGCTAGTTTACTAGCCCTAGTAAAATCGAACATGTTCAAAAATACTAGCGCTTTAAGTAAACTAGCTGCTAGTTGTTCGTTCCTATTACGCTGTCACGCTAGTTCCTAGTCAACTAGCAGCTACCTAGTGCTAGCGTCCTGGGAATAAAACTTAAGTAAAGTGTCCCAACAAGGAAAACTAGTCTAGATAATCACAGTGAAACTCAGCTGAATATTTTAGATGTCATTGAGTGTTAACGTATTTAAATCTAAAGGATTTAAATTTTGATAACTTTGGTGGGATGATAAAATTAATTAAGTTATTATCAAATATTGATATCGGTCACATGTTTTTCAGTAGACTAGTAAATATATTTTTCTAATGTTGGCAAAAATCCTCTACACCGTATTCATCTCAGACAAGTAGAGCTAACGGCACACCAGTACACACATCACGAAACCTTGACACAGATTCATACTCTTATTTTTATTAATATGATTATAAGACTGACGTTCCAATTTATCTCTAAAGAATAAAATAAAAATATTCAAAACAGTCATAAGTCCAGTTTTTTCTTCCGGTTACAATACTGTAGAGTTCTACTAAACCGTCACGAATAAAACGCATTAAAAAAACCAATTTAATACTACGCAAAATAATACAATGTTTCTTCTACGTTACTCATAGCACATTATGCAATGACTTGCTTTTATCAAATACTAAGGATCAAAAGAACTTTTTCATTCGACTCACGAAAAATTTTAAACACACACACAAATCCACCCATACAGAAAATGCATTCAAAACACGTACCATGTATCCCGGGGAGAAAATACAAGCGCCGATGGCCAAAAGACCTTCAATAAAGAAACTTGAGTGAATAGGCTATTACTGCGATGTCAGCATCAACAAGTCGACAGTTTTAAGACAAGTAAATCGTTTTACTCTTTCATTCATAAACACGAATTGTTTTGGAAATAGGAATCGTAAATAAACAAAAGTAAAGTTCAGATTATAATATTTCTGTAAATTACAAAAAGGTTGATGTGAAACGCGCTCACATATTATTTTCTTGCCAATGTAAATAATAAAAAAATATAATCTATGTTTAATCATGAATAAACAACCTACATTGAATAACATAACCTAATTTTAATCATGAGTGTGTCACCGGATGGTGACATAAGTGGCGAGTTAAAACCTTTACTATTTGGTGCTCTGATAAGGTCCGTTTATGTGCGTGTCCGCCGGGACGGACAGAGTTAATTGATGGCTCTGAAAAGGGGCGGTGAAAACCTTAACGAATTGGTCCTGAGAAGGCCTGTTGTGCTGGTCCCGAAGGAGACCGGTGCAGGCAGCGTGTGAGTGCGGTTAGAGCCGTGGTTCGGGTTGATTGCCTTGAAAATGGCAGGTGAAACCCTTAGCGAGTTGGTCCTCAGAAGGACCGATGAAGGTAGCGCGTGGCTGTGGCTGCTGTAAGTCTCAAAGCATCTTTCTTTGTTATCTCGTGGATGTACTGGGTCGAGCTTGTTCGGAGATGTCGAGCGTAATCGTTGTGGCGGTCAAGGAGCTGGGGGACATGCGTGTTATCGTCCAGCGGAGACCTCATCTTCCACCCTCGCAGTAGTGCGTCGATGGCTGCTTTGTCGGATCCGGTGTCGGATCTGTTGAGGGACCACTCGCGGCAGCGGATGAAGACGGTCCCGGTCGACGGCTTACGGTGTTGGGTCAGCGAGCGAAAGTATCATCTTCTCTCTTTCAGGGTCGTCGATGATTCTTTGCTGAAGTCCGGTAGCCGTGTACCGATGTAGATCACATCGGTACACCGATGCTTTCGTCGATGCTATAGAGTGGCGTGGAATCGAATCACGTCGGGCTCCAAATCCAAATCCATGATGAGAGGGCTAAGAAGCCCTACGTTGGCGACATCGTGTTAAAGAACACCTGGTCGCTCGTTGAATATAATTACAGAACTAATACAACTCGGGGAAATTGAGATGAATTGTATAGGTGAAAGTAACTGGATTCTGGATTTGCGTGGGGAAGGAAGCATGGCGTCTTAGGAGTTTTGGAATAAGTGTGTGAGGTGGAAGTTTTGTATTAGGGTGATAATTTGTGTGGGTTAGAATGAGTTAATTTACGGTGGAGGTGAATATAAGAGGGTGGTGGAAAGGTGTTAGAGGTTGGAAACGGCGGCTCTTTTCATTTTTGTTGATTTTTATAGTTTTCAGTTGGCCTTTAATTTTTTTATTTTTTTTAGGAAGAAATATTAGGGGTTAGAGGAAATCGTGAAAAGGTAGAGTCAAGTAGTCTTCTGGTGGATGTGGCGTTTCGTATAGTTGTCGGACGATGTCGAGACTGGAGGTCTTTCCAGCATCTTGTAGTTTCCGTGAAGTATTGTAGATATAGTCTTCGATGGAAGGGAAAAGTAGGTGTTCGTGTATTGTTTTATTTGAGATGAGGTAGTGAAACGTCGGGCTTTGTGGAGCGCTCTTTGTTTTATATTCTCCAATCCCCAGTGGTGGGGGCGGTTAAAAGCCCTCTGCAGTGCCGACACAGGTCTACCGCACCTTTCGGAAATATTGGTGGTTTCCACTGTTGCTAATTCGGAAGATATGATAGCAATATTGTCCTTTGACAATCAAACATGTTTTGGTTGATTGCGTCAGCTACGCAGCTCTGCGTCGGCGATTTAGGATACCCTTCAAATTAAGGGATATACTCGGCGACGAAAGCCCTATTTTGGACGAGGCTTTACGATTTGTACGATCCATCGGTGTATATAACGGTGTCTGACAGTCTTGGGTGTCTGGAATGTTTTATTTATTTTAATTAGTATCAAGTTTAAATATTTATGTGTGTATGTTTTTGTGGCTCCTATACAGCCTTTTGTGATCCTTTATGTCTGCGATATTATGTTTTTTAAATGTAAATTTTATTTCCAAAGTTGTGATACCAGTTTTAAGATTTTAATTATATAAGTTTCAATGTTGTAAGTGTTATTTATGCTAAATGTGATATTAGGTTTAAGTTTATGTTTGTGACCCTTTACAGCCTTTTTTATCCTTTGTGGTATTACTTTTTATGTACATTTTATGATTTTGCCTGTGATACTAGTCATCTTTAATTGATGTGTGAAGGACCCACCATGGGACTTTTCGGAGCCCACCATCCCCTGCCGTACTTAGACCAAAGATCTTTATCGGCAGCCTTCTTAATACCCTCAGTTCCTTTTCGTGCAAAGTTACACAGACTGAGCCAAAAATGTCCCCCTCCGCTTCGGCAACAGTCGGCCTCAGCATTATCGGTGTATTTATGTAGGTCGATCACGACTAGTCAGTAAGATTTTAAATGTTATATAGAAAATTTGTTCTGCACTGGTGCTTTCTACACCCTTGTGCGGAATAACAGTTTCTGAATAAAGGTTATAACCAACAGCTAGGGTTTTCACAAGCAGTGTTTCCGCTGGGTTTCAGAAATGCTCACAGATGTGCAAAAAACAAAGCGACTTAACAGTGCTCTGTCGACTCGTACTCAGTACACTTGACTACCACGATTTTTGACCCATTACGGGCTGACTACCACTTCTTCCTGCACAAGAAAAGCGAGCTTGGTGGCAAGCGCTTTAAATGTGATGACGTATAAAACGCTGTAAAGTTATGGCTGCCTACGCTGGTGGGTTTTTCTTTGATGGAAGTTAAGATAAGCAGGTCACTCGCTACAAGTGTCTAAAAAATGGTGGAAACTATGTAGAAAATTAGTTTAATGTATAATCTCTCATGTAAAATTGAAATAGTCTTAAAAAATATTTTAGCTTTTTTTCAAAACGGTTCTCACATGCCTCATAAGTTTTATTATTCAGAAAATTACAAAAGAACAATTCCTCCTATTACAATTTTGTGCATTTTCCGGGCGTTTTATTTGAATTTTAAACTGATTGGTAAAAACTGACGGTAGAGATAATTAATAAAAACAATAGAATATTAAGGTATTATGTTTTAGAATTAAGTATATTAAATCATGTAACGTAACAACATTTTTCATCAAAATTCAGATAAACATTATTAACGTTACATGTTTTACAAAAACAATGAAATGTATAAAAACCAATATCAGCTCCATCGTTAAATAGTATTTCACAGGTATTATTTTCCTTTTTGGGAAAAAATCTCTTTAATTACATTGTATTTTTGATATGAAACATAACAACCCTTTGGCTTTTAAAAAATAATTAATAAAACAGCATTAATTTACCTTAGAGTAACAACAATTTTTAAATATTCCAAACGAAGATTAAAATTTAAAAACCGTATTAAATTATTCACTATAAATATCTATTGGAATTAATACTTGTCATAAAAAAACAGTATATCTCTGTATAAATATCCGTGTTAAAATATCTCTCTTATTTTTTCGATTTTATAGAAAATCGATGAAGGTTTATAGAAAACTTTCTGTGATTCTTTTATATAATAATTTTTTGTCTACAACCTTATGAAATTTATAAAATTTAACGATTTTTTTAAAAAAATAAAGGAAAATAAAAACATATGGAAAAATTTTCAAGAGTTATTTGTTTTTTCTTAATTAGTAATTTTAGTTTAGATATTATCCGCTAATTATTTTTACCAAACTAGCAAATATGCCATTTCGTATTTGTTTTTCTCGCATCCACTTTAACAAAGTGTAATTCTTTTGAAATCAGTTTTTTTAAATGTAAATATAAAATTAAAACAGATGATATAAGTCTGATATATAACGTTCTTAGAATGGAAACGTAAAATGCAATCCGAAGTGTATTTAAAAAAAACGACTAAATTCTGAACAAAAAACAACACAAAAATTAACTCTGAACTGTGAATTATTATCTTAAAAAATGAAGTAATTAAAGTTGAAGATGACGATGAACATGATATTGATGCCGATTATGAAATTACGTTGATTAGCGGTAGAAGTAGAACAAAAGTAACGTTGTTTAATTTCTTCTTTTATGAAGTGAAGTTAAAGATCGTTGTGCAATATTTCAATGGTTACATAACATGGGGAGAACAAGGCTACATTTTATTTCTCGCACTTATATCTCAATTTCAGTAAAAATGTTCACATGGACATGCATTTTTTGGGAACAAAAATGGCGATGCTTAAATAAACTTAAAGTAATTAAAGTAAACAGAACGTACAGAAGGACCTCTACAAGATGTTTAAATTTTATATCGGGATCTTAGATGTTAGAAGTTTTTGGCGGAAAAAGCCTGCAACTCCAAGATACTCCATTATTTGAACAAGAGCATTAAAATAATAGGCACCATTGCAAAAAAAATAATGGGATATTTTTATCACGTGGTTGAGAGACAAAATAGATCAGTGCCGAATATCAAGCAAGGAAAACTGTAGGTTAAACGTGGCTCAAGTTGGAAAAAACACGTCGTGGCTAAAGAATCTACGCTAATGAATAATGTAGATACAATATTTTTTTGGGTTGACTGTCAATAAGTGAAATGTGCTGCGATTATTACTATTTATCTGAAAGGATATGGTTCATTAAGAAAAGACAGTATCTAATAATATTCTTCTTAATTATTAATCATAAACATTAGTATTGTTTTACATAACTCCTTATGTGTGTACTTTGTAATCTGTTAAAATTAGAACTATTATCAAACCCATGATCCAATGAGATAGAGATAATACGAGAAACGTGTAGATGAGATGAAGTCTTGCATGGACTAAGGCCGAACATTCGTGAGACAGTATGGTTAATTGAATCCCAACCATCAAAGTACACCTGTAACCACTGTCATCATCATCATCTGTCAAGGATTACACTCAGTGGCCTGTTCCAGCATCCATCTCTTATTAGGTCTTTCCAAGCAGCGCTCCCTCTAGGTTTATATTTAGATGCTTGTAGAGGAAGTCTAGAGACGTTAATTTGAATCTGAAAATGAGAATGGTACGTTTTTCATGTTTTCTCTGTGTTGCTATACGGTGTGGATTTATGGAATCTTAAACAGGGAAACATCAGGAATGTTGAGGCTGTAACATTTTAATTAATGTTACTTAATTTAATTATTAATTTTCCTTTTCTGTCTAGTTGCATTTTAAAATTTCGTTATCTTTTGCTGTCGCCGTAATCCGTTATCTCGTTATCGATTTGCATTTCATTCTGTCTTTGTTACTGCCGACTGCTGTTATCTGTATTCTGTCGTGTCGGATCCGTTCTTCCTGCTTTTCATGTTCTTGGGTACATGTCTAGCGGGATGGAGGTGGTCGGTGACGTCAGAACCGAGGTTTCTTTTTGAGTAATTCGTTTTTCTCGCTCTCTCTTAGCAATTGGTCAGGAAGATGTACGGGTCTTAAAATTTGTATGTGCCGTAAATTTTTAAGTTTTTTCGGGGCGTAGTTATGCTGCTGCTGTTTGACTAATTGCTATCCCGTTTTTACGGGACCAGCTTTGGGGTGCAGATTCTTCCTATGCTATACTTAATTAACTAATCCTTACGATGCGGCATGAAATCCGAAAGGTTAATTTTTCGGTTTTCCAACTTTACCTGGAAGCATCGCATTTAATTCACTTCATTACTATTCAGCTGTAATCCATTTTCTTTGGACAAGATAAAATTTTCCTGTGCCCAAAATTTTTGGCAAACATTAATTTGGATTCTCAAATTTTAAAAATGGACACGTCACCTTTTGCTCAAACTTGTCTCCAGCTAGTTATCTAACAAAGTTCTTTTGGGATCATCCTATTTTCTTTATATTCTACTCTCTTTTCTTTTAAAATTAAAATAAAATTTTACAATTTTTTAAATATTACTTATTAAAAAAAATTTATTATTATTAATTTTGTAAATCATAAAATGACTCTAAATTTTCTTATGTTTGCGTAAGTATGCAATTTTGCATAATCTGGACAAAACATGTTTTGCACCTACCTTATTATCTTAATATTGTATTAAATTTTTTGGCTTTTTATAAATATGTTTCTTTCGTATTATAAAATAAATTTTGATATTATTTTAGCAAACTATTTGCATAAATGATGATTTTTGTAAAATTAAATTCTGTTACACAAAATTAACTTGTGTTTCCTATAATGTAACTAATTATTTTTCTTTTTAAATTTTTTATTATAAGATCAAAATTTGAAGTAAAAATCTAATCATGTTTTTTTATTTATTTAAATCTCTTTCATAAAAATACAAATCTGATTATTTCTGATATTTATTGATTCATTTTTAATAATTATTATTATAATACCGTATTGGTCTTTTACTTAACGATTTTCTTAAATCGCTTTTTCTGGATCCAGTTCTAAGCATGCTAATATAATTAATTATTGAGCTCATATCTTATTATTATATTTTGGTTAATTAATTGTGGTAATTTCTATTTAATGTTTGCGTAACTTTGTAATTTTTCTTATTAACTGAATTTAAAATTTAATGTAGTTTATATTTACTAAGGTTACCTAATCTATAAATTTAATTTTATTAAATTTTTCTACTAATTCAAAATTATTTTGTTAATTTCTTTTCTTTGCACCACATCACCGCAGTCTTCCCTTTTTTTGGGGGTGTTTTTTTTTTCTTTCTTGTCCCCTGTGCCAATTTTGCTTTGGTAGCGATTCTTTGGAGTACGCGTGAGCAAAAAGGGGTTACAAGGCATTTGAGATGTGGTGCTACAGGGAAATATGGAGAGCGTCATGGACGTTGAGAGGGACAAATGTGGATGTGTTGTTGAGAATCGGTAAGGAGTGTGATTGGTGAGGACTATAAAGAGAAGAGAAATGAAGTATCTGGGCCATGTTATAAGAGGAGATACGCATTCATCATTGTCCAAGAAAAGATCAAGGGAAAACGACGTGTTGGTCGTAGAAGACTTTCCTGGCGTTGAAATCTGAGGGAATAGTACGGGTGTAGTTCGGTGGAGCTGTTCAGAGCTGTAGTCAACAGGATCTAGATCGTTTTGATGATTTCCAACCTCCGAACGGGGACAAAACCGAACGAAGAAGACAGAAAGTCTGAGTGCTAGCACGCGAAGTCTATTATTCTTAATTATAAGTTACGTATTCAATCAATTATTCACTGTCTATTATCTAAATTTGTATAAAACTAATTTACCTTTACTAGAATTTCAACCACGGAAACTTCGTCACTGTAAATCATATGTTAAACAGCGGACTTGCAGCAACGACTTTACCTCTACACCAACTTTGTAGGTTTATGCCCAAAGATTATTAACATCATAACCCAATGTTACTGCTATCAATAAACTAAAATTACTCATAAATTAAATTTTATTAGTAATGGTTATAATTAAAAAAACTTTTCAATAAATTTAAAAATTATTTGTTTTTTGTAAAGAATTATACTTTAATGTTTTAAGGTGTATAAGATTACACCTCATTTACAAGCAATACATAACTTCCTTATCACTTCGGGATATGGGGTTACTTAATATTGTAAATTTTAGATATCGCAACCTACACAGGGTTAGAAAAAGTAACTTAAAGAAAAGAAACTATCACTCTTAACATGTTTGTTTTTCATGAGATTTAACATGAAAAAAAAACATTAAAGTTAAACAAAAAAGTACTGAAATACTCCTTTAATCATTAATGTACTTTAATTTACAAAGCGAAAAAACGTTAATTAAGTATGCGTTTGTGTTGTGAGATACAAGAATATAATTGTAGCCTAAAACAAAAAGTGGTTAAAGGTTTACTCACATAAGTCTTTTGTTTTGTAATTTGGTGCAGTTGTTTTTAAACAATAAAAATCATGAAAAGGCTTTTTCATACAGAAATCTTTTTGGTTACATAAATGCTATTTTTTATATACTTCATAAATTTTAAACGCACAAAATGGGTCTACTCCATTTAATATTTCATTTTTTTCATTTATCCGTTGATGTACTTATTTTACTTAGGAAAATTTTAAGAACAAAGAACTTGTTACATTTTGTGACGTGTAAAATTCCTCATTAGCCTTAATAAAAAGTAGAAATAAGTTTTTTATATTTATTGTAATAAATGTAAGACAAAAGTACAACTTTATAAGTTTTAAAAAATTCATAAAGGTTTTTATTCTTCATAATAATAACAGTATAAGTTCCTTTCATGAGACGACACGTTTCATGGCTGGTGGTAATTTTTTAAAAGGCTTACCCTTGACTAATGGTAAAAACTATTAGTGATTTTTGTATTTACTTCTTAAGAGAAATCGAATGACACTATTTTTGTTTCCAAATTCCGAATTTGATTTCTTGATTTCCGGTTTTGGGCCACTTCCGATCGAAACCGGAACTTTATACCCAATAATTTCTGCATCTACTCTTTAAGAAGAATCGAATAAGGCTATTCAATTTTATAAAATTGCGGCTTTGATTTCTTGACTTCTGGTTTTGGACGACTTCCGGAAACCGTTTGTTGTTATTTCTTAGGTAAGTTCTGACATTGAGTGTGACGGATCGACGAACGGACAAAGGGAAACGATAAATGACAATTTTAAAAATTGCGATCAATTATCATCATCATCATCATCATCTATCAAGGATCAGGCTCAATAGCCTGTTCCGGTATCCATCTTTTTTTAGGTTTTCCCAAGCCTCGATAACCTCTAGGTTTATATTTCCATGCTTGCAGAGGAAGTCTGTGAGCTGGCATGCTAAGTAAATGGTCGGACCAGTTTCTCTTTTATATTCTCATCGTTTCAACAGTGACTGAACATTAACTCGGCGCGGATAGCTTCGTTATGTACTCTATCTAACCGGATACAACCCTTGACTCCCCGCAAAAATCTCATTTCAGCAGCCTGGATACGAGATTCGTTCCTCTGTAATGACACCCATGTTTTACTCCCATATTTTATGAGTGGTACAGTCATTGCTGTATAAAATTTTATTTGGGTGTCCTTTCTCGTTTTCTTTTCTATTGTCCTGCGAATAGAAACGCATACAGCGCTGAATATTGCCAGTTTTTCACTCACGTCATGATCTTTGTCATAGGTAATCTTGCATCCTAAATATATAAAATTTCGAACTTGTTCTATAGTTCGGTGGCCAAGAATAATTTTTGAGCGAGTCGGCCATCTTCCCTTGAATGCAATCATCTTTGATTTTTGCGCTGATATTCTCATGCCAAACTCTGCGCTAATGTTTTGCAACTTATAAATGGCATATTGGAGACAGTATTCTGTGTCAAAAATAATAACTGTGTCATCTGCAACAACAATAAATTTAGGAATACGTTATTCCAAGAATGAACAAACTAATGAAATGAATCCACCAATGGTCATTAAATTAATTAAATGAACATTATACTATTGAAAAACTAAAATATTTTGGATTACCACAGGGAACGGTATTATCTCCCATTTTGTTTTCATGTATGCAAATGATTTATAGATAGTCTAAAGCAAAACTTTCTTCGTTCTCTGATGATACCGTAATTATATTCTGTGAAAATGATCAGAAGCAAATTTGTCGTACAGCTGAACAACGTTTGTATGAAATAAAATTTGGACAGATATAAACATTTTATGGATAAGGTAATTGTAAATAAGACTAAAAAAATATATGACACTTTCGTCTTATGTGGTGGGTAAACCTAAAAATGATTATAGACTAAAATTCCGTTCAAAATATTTTAAAAACAACCTTGATTGTGATTGCACAAAAGCCTAAGACAGTATATCCTCATTTATCAAGCGGTACAGTCTACTAACAGCTCTAAACTCTTGTCAAAAAGTGCATCTCAGCAGACTGGTTAGTCTACTGAGTAAGTGTTCCCACACGTTTTCCACACCCAGACCTCACTGCCACATGACAATGTTAGGATAACATAGGACATAGCATTTCATCAGTATGTCTCTTCGCGTCTTTCAATTTAAATGCCAACGTATTATACCTAATTTGGGTCAACCGATTTTGATGAAAATGTTCGTCTAAGGTCGTTTTACGATACCTAGTTTGAAGTTTCAACTTGGTACGATTTTTCTTTCAGTTTTTTGAGTTATTTTGTTCACAGACGCGCACACATACACCAATCGGAAAAGAATGTTCTTTTTTTGTTCAAGTAATCTGAATCATAGATTTCCGATGAAACTTGATTTAAAAATTTTACATTCCTATATTCGTGTAAGGCAAAATAAATTTTAAAAAATTAATCTGGTTGAATCCATACCACCAGGTCAGAATCATATATAAATTTTAAAATAACTTAGTTGTAGTTTCATACACTAGCCCGTTGGATTGTCAGAAATAATCCTAATGGCTCATTTCCATGATGAACTTACTAGCAGGATCTACTAGCGCGTAGATGACAGTTCCCACGGAGCTAGTCAATTAATGCCAGTGCTCTAAAGACATAAGTAAAAAGTGATGTGTATTGATGTAAAAAGTACAACTTACTAGCAACTAGTAACGTTTATAAATGTTCACACCGAGCTAGTTTACTAGCGCTAGTCAATCACATGACCTTTTCTCCACTACTTACACTAGTAAAATCAAACAAGTTCAAAGTCACTAGCATGCTAGTGACTACTAGCCCTTTAACTGAACTAGTTGCTAGTTGTTCGTTACCATTAGGCCGCTCTCACACCGATGAAACTCGACTGCAACTCGACCTCGACTCGACGTACGATACGAGCCCTTACTTATATATTATTTATATGTTCACCCTCCCACCAGTACGACCTCGATGCAACCTCGATCGAACCGATCGCATGCGACTCAGCTTGTCCAACATCTGCTCGACCAGTCACGTATAATCATAGCAGACGAAGCAGCCAACGTAGCGTTTGTGCTTGAAGTTGAAAAATATCCGTGTCTGTACAATTTTAATTTGACAGAATATTCTAGGCGAGACATTACCTTTCTTTTGACATCCGATAAAAAGACTTAAATTTGTTTTTCTCACAGTTCCTGGGCACACACATACGCTCCTCTATTACGATTATTACTTATATACGGTGATATCGAACAGCTGCGGTTTTTCCTTGTTTTCTTCTTAAATAATAATAAGCAACGATTACGTCTTCTTTATCACTTGACATTTTGAAAACTGCTGGTGGATTCGAAGAAAAGGTTGAACAGTGGCGTTGAGGTCGAATCTCCTCGATATGCGAACATGCACGACGCGACTCGTTTTTCGGTCGGTTCGGGGTCGAGTCATTTTAATTGCGTTGAGGTCGAGTTTCACCAGTATGAGAGCGGCCTTCCGCTAATTTTTTAGCTGCTTTTCCGCTAGCAGCTAGTACTAGCTTTGTGGGAATAAGCCTTAAGGTACGCCCAAACTCAGTATAATAACACATAAATAATAAATAAATTAATAATAATTATTTATTATTATTGAGAAAGGGGAAAACAAAAAACTTTTTGACAAAATTTTTACAGTTTTTTTTTTTTTTTTTTTTTTTTATTTATAAAGGTCGCATCAACTTCTAATGGTTATTAGCGACCACAATAGGAGTTATAAGTACTAATAACAGTAAAAACAGTAATTTCATAAATTAAAGCATTAAAAGTAAAAATTGGTAGGCTTCAGATTTTGTCTTCAACAGCGATATAGCGTAGAAATTTCAAAATTTTGTAACAACTGTCTTTACTCCTAACATTGTTTTGAAAAGTTTCAGAAACACCAAGAAGTGTACGGGTGCCTTGAAGTTTTCTACATTCTGAAACTATATGCGCAACCGTTGCTTTTTCGTCGCAGAAAGGGCACACTGTCGGCGTAGATTTTGTGAGCAGATGTTGGTGTGATATAAATTATATGAGTGCCCAATTCGCAATCGACAGATGACAACCAGTTCCCTGCGATTATGAAACTCGGGTAGAGGAAATTCTCCTAAAGTTTTTCGTACCATATGGAGTTTCGAAGGTGCCATCTCGGTCCACCTATAGTTCCAGAAATCAAATAGTTTTCTGTTGACGTGTGCCTTTAGGTCAGAATGACAGACCCGATGGAAATGTTCGTGTAAGTGAACAGCACTCTTGGCCGCAAGATCGGCTTTATCGTTGCCTGGAATCCCTACATGAGACGGAATCCAGGTAAACACTATTTCAAAATTGTGTGCAGTCAACTCAGAAATTAGCTCTTGGATTTCTTGAATTATTGGTACATGACACTGGACATTTCCTATTGCTTGCAGACCAGACAATGAATCGGTGAAAATAACATATTTAGAAGGAGTTAAATGTTTAAATTTTTCGAGAGTACAGAGTATCGCATACACTTCGCAGAAGAAAGACGAACATACATCATTAAGCTTAACTTGTACAGTCTCGTAGGGAAAGACAACAGCACATGTACATCCTTCTGCCGACCTAGATCCATCAGTGTATATCATATTATACTGTGAAAAGTTATTGCTGAGTTCATTAAAGTAGGTTTTGAAAATATTAGGATGAGTTGATGCCTTACAGAGGGCTGAAAGTGATGTATTAATGTTTGGTGAAACAGATAACCAAGGAGGGATTTTAGAATGCATTCTTGAAAAGACCGGCGGCAGCTTACTTGAAATTTTTGACAAAGAAACTTTAAGACGTTCCCCAAGAGGCAATGGACACGATGCGTTGGACAGATAAAAACCAGAACAGCTGTTGTGAAATATAGCTTGGTAACAAGGATTGTCTGGAGCAGCAGAGACATGCAGCGCATAAGCAAACAAAAGTTTCATTCTCCTGATCTCCAACGGGTATTCTCCAGACTCAGCTAGCACGCTTAAAACAGGACTTGTAATGAAAGCTCCTAGCGCCATTCGTAAATTCGATGAGTGAATAGAGTTTAAGGTGTCTAAAATATGTTTCCTTGCTGAAGCATAGATGATAGATCCATAATCAAGTTTTGCACGAATTAGTGCTTTGTATGTTGACAAGATAACGTTTTTGTCTGCGCCCCATTTACTAGAAGAGATGGATTTAATAATATTCATTCTCGCTTGACATTCCTTTTTGAGATTGGAGATGTGAGTCCTCCAGGAAAGTTTATCGTCAAATAGAAGACCAAGAATTTTCAGTTGACGAACTTGCTGCAATTCATGTTGTCCAAGATGAAGGTGAATATCTGGTAAGTTGAATCTATTTCTTGAGAAAGTTATGAACCGAGACTTGTTGCCAGAAAATTTAAATCCGGATTTTTCTGACCAATTATTCAATTTAGTAAGGGATTCTTGCAGAAGCTCTTGTGTGGTCTTTAAATTTTTCCCCTTACATAAAAAGGTGATATCGTCAGCGAAGGCAAAAACTTTTACAGGAGAAGTGACAACGGACATAGCTTCATTAATAGCTACTAAAAACAACGTTACACTCAAAACTGATCCCTGAGGTACACCATTTCGTATCGGAACAGCAAAAGAGTGTGAATCTCTAACCTTTACGCGGATGGTTCGATGCTGTAGGAAGTTGGCTACAAAATTTAATATTGGACCAGTGACACCAGCATCACATAAAATTTTGACAGTTCGGTCTTTCCAAACCATATCGTACGCCTTCTCAATGTCCAAACACACAGCAACAAGGTGGTGGTTTTTCACAAAGGCGTTACACACGTTCGTTTCCATGTAGGTCAGTACATCAAGTGTTGATCGATGTTTACGAAAGCCACTTTGCCAGGGCGAGAAGAAATTAATTTTATCGAGATGCCATAAAATTCTGGTGTTAACAACCTTTTCCATAAGTTTGCACATCGTGGAGGTCAAGGCAATGGGACGATAGTTCTCCGCTTTACTACGATCTTTTTTGGGCTTATGAATAGGGACAACTACCGCTTGTCTCCAGATGGCCGGAAATGACTTTTCCGCAAGGATGTCATTAAAGAGATCAGTAATGTATGTAATTGCTACTTCCGGAAGATGTTTTAAAAAGAAATTATGCACATTATCAGGACCTGCAGCAGAATTTTTTAATTTACACAGGTGTCCTTCCACTTCTGAAACCTGAATCGGCGTATTAAGGAAGTAATCAGAGGCAGTAGTATTAGACATGATCCGAGGGATCGTAATGTTTGAAGACAATTTGTGCTGTAAAAATTCAGGAGTATAATTCCGATCACTAGAATAATTTGCAAAGGATGTAGCAAATATGTTGGCAATTTCTTGTGGGTTAGTTATAATCTGATCGTTATGTAACAACGAGCGAGGATAACGAGACATTTTTGGATATCGATTAATTCTTCTAATCTTACTCCATAAGTCAGATATAGTAGCAGAGGAAGAGAGTCCAGAAATAAAATGAATCCATGATTGTTTTTTGCTCTTTTTAAATATAAAACGTGCTTTAGCCCTTAGTTGTTTAAATATGATGAAGTTAGCGGTCGTGGGGTGGCGCTTGTAATGAGAAAGAGCTTTCTTAGAATTTTGTAGTGCGATCTTACAATCACTATTCCACCAAGGCACAGAAGGCTTGTTAGATACACCAATAGCTTTCGGAATTGCACTATCAGCTGCTTCAAGGATTATTGCGTTCAGGCTGGTTACTTTTTCATCGATAGAGAAGCTGTTCGACAGTTGTGAAGAGTTCAAGTAGCCGATTCCCAAGGATACCATTTCACGAAAGAGATCTAGATTTGCTAACTGGAACTTCCATTTTCTTACGTAATTTCCGTTGTCGATCGGAGTACATCGGAACAGGTCGATTATAATCGGAAAATGATCACTGCCGTACAAGTCATCCTCCGTGGACCACTCAAACATGTGAGATATATTAGCAGAGCAAATGGATAAATCAATTGCACTAAAAGTTCTAGAAGAGCTATTGAAATGCGTAGGAGCGCCGTTGTTCAAGAGGACAAGTTCAGGATTAGTTAGGAGGTTTTCAATAATTCGTCCTCGTGAGTTCGTTTCATGGGATCCCCACACAACATTATGACTATTGAAGTCTCCAAGAAAAACAAAAGGTCGTGGAAGTTGTCTCAATAAAGTGTTGAGGTCGTGTACAGAAAACCCAGTTTGGTTGGGAATGTAAAGGTTACAAATAGTAAGAAATCCGCCTGGCAGCATAACAGAGACTGCCGTCACCTCGAGACAACTTGTAAGCTTTATTTCTGTAGCAGGGCAGCAATCTGACACGAATATTGCTACACCTCCACTTGCGTGGTCTGAAAAATTTCGATTTTTAAAAACTACTGAATAATTTGGTAAATTGCCATGAAAGGTGTTTTTAAAATTAGTTTCTTGAATGCAGATGACAGAAGGCCTATGCTTACTTACTAGCAACTGCAAAGCTTCTTTTTGCGACCTAAAACTGTTCATATTCCATTGAAGTATGGAGCAATTACTCGCATTCTCATTCATCAGTACTGCAGTCCGATAGAGTTAGGTCAGCCGTAGATACACGATCAGGAAATATTCTTTTTTTAAGAGTGCTGAATCGCCGTTTCATACCTCTGTCTAAAAGAGCAGGGTAAGTATCGTCTAACAGTTTCCTAAGACCTTGAAGATCGGATTTATATTGACTGCCGGGGGATAGGTAATTTGTTAATGGGAAAGCAAATAGAGGAACGTTAGTTTGATGATTTATTTAACGTATGTAACTACTCGTATATTATATATCCGTTATGTAGGTTAAAATTTTGCTGTAATAATTATGTACATATTTCTATAAGCTTTGAACAATGAAATTATATTTAAAATAATTCCAGTTGTTCAATATGAGAAACATTTAAAAAAATTATCTCAGTAACAATTATAGGGTAATTGTTTTTCTATTCGCTTTTATAGAGATAATTATAGACAATGTAAAGTGACTTTAGACATTTCTGGAAGTACTTTTTGCAGCTCACATTCTCAACACTCATTTACTGTTAGCTCTTCTTCCCTTTCTTCTGTCCCTACGCTTAATGCTTTTACGCTTAATGGTAGCAGTAATAATTTGTGTATTTGATTTGATTCATTAGGTTCTCTCATTTCTTGCGGTTTTCTGAATGTCGTTTCTGAACCACTTTCTTTGAACCACTTATCCGACACCTCATGTCTATGGTTTAGGGTTAAAAATTAGTTTAGTCATTTATTCTAAAGGTGTTCGTACAATTTTCGTTTCCTTTTTTAATCGTTTCCATTAACCGTTAGTATTTCTGTACAGTTCTTCTCGTCTTCGTTACATGTACAGCCCTTCTACTATTTTTGGATCCATTATTTTGCAGTAAATCTTTCTCTCACATTTTTGTACTTTTTTTAGACCAACTTTCCCGGTCATTTGACGACATTGATTTGTGTACAGACTCACAGGTTTTATTAAAGCATTATAAATTATTCTGATCCTGACTTACCTTGAGAGTGCTTTCTTCTTATACAAGTGGTGTGTGATTTGGAGTGCACTGGCCATATTTCTTCGTCTGTTCTTCGTTTCCTTTTCGCTGATCTGTTGTATTATCTCCCCGTAATACTTGAAACAATTCACTTTTTTAATTAACTTTTTCTTCCGTTTTGCATTTCAAGTAATGAGAGGCTGGTTTGAAGTCTTCTTCTTCTTCTTCATCTTCTTCTTATTTTCTTCTCGAGTTAGGCAATTCTACTTGTTCCGGCACCTATCTTTTCTTCGGCCTGCCAATATCTCTACTTCCCACTGATTTGTATCTTCTCGCTAAACTAGGCAAGTGGCTTTCCGGCATTCTTTTTAAATGATAGACCCATTGAACACGATCCAATTTTATGTTTTTGTTGAGTGGAAAAATTCTCAATTCTGGCCTTATCTTCATTTCTGATCTTGTCTAGTCTTGTACAAATCTTGACAGGCCTTAAGAATTTCATTTCGGCAGTTTTGATATTTCTTTCTTCCTCTTTCTCATCACCAATGCTTCACTGCCGTATGTCACGGTTGGAACTGCCACCATCTTATAAAACTTTAACCTGTTTTGATGTTCGTTATATATTTAGTTTTTCGAATAAAATCTGTACTCCTGATTTCTCTGCTTGTTTTTTTAACACATTGATTAGTTTTATTATTGTTTTCATATTTTTAGAAACGATTTCTAGGTCATCTGATAAAGCAAGAATGTTTTTTATGGACAGTTTAATCTTCCTACGTTGACAAGGTTCCACAACCCTTACTTGACAAGTTCCACTTCTGATTCTATAATAACCTTATCTAGCACTGTTTTCTATTTCTAAACGAAATAGATTAGATAAATTACAGTTTAAATACATTTTTCAAGAAAATAAAAAAAAATTGTTTAAAATACTTCAGGTTTGACATGAGGTTGTGCGGTTAGCACAGCTAATGACGTGTCTAAATTCACCACGCATGCTCATCGTCGAATCTAGGGCTTTTTCCGAAACTTGAAAAAACATTACAAAAAATTTACTAACTCAGATGGAAATTACAACATCGTATATTTAAAGCACTACTTATTAGATCTTCTTATACTATTCGCTTATATTCAGTTCAACAGAATTTGGGTAAACCGAAGTTAACCACCTGCAAGTTATTGGTGTTATATTTTAAATATTGTAATGGATAACTATGCTTTATTGAAATTAACTACACTTTAGTCTTTTTTCAGTTAAATTGCAGTACTTATTAAAAGGTTTTTGTTACTTAATACAATTTGTTATTGAGTGTGTACAAGTATTTATTATTTTAGGTCATTTAGACAGTTGCAATTTCTACCGTGCTTTAATTAGGCCACCCGCATATGTACAATTTGAACTAAAAATAAATAATATATTAGGCCTATAGAGTTGGCTAGATTATTTTATAAATGAAATTCGTTTCATTTAAAAATAATATTAAATAAACAATTAACCACTTTAGTAAAACGTATGAATATTTCCAGAAATGAATTAGGAAATATACAGTCAAGAAATGTAATACTTTACAATTTATTGTAATACTCTTATTAACATTGGCAAGAGAAAGTCGAGTGAGTATTTAACACCAGATGTTTCTCTCTCTAAAGTTAACGGATATCAGTTTTTAAAAGGTTGTAAAAAATAATATAGTTTATTACTTGGTTTTCATTAAAAATTATTTCAATATAAAATGAGTGAATTGCCCAATATCCGATATTTTATTTCGTGAGTTCGGAATTCTATATCTCATCAGCCTGTCGAACGGCCGGTGATTAAGTACACAAATCTTTCAGGCTGATAAAAGCAGAATGAAATATTGCGTGGGATTGGATTCCTTTCTAAAGCTGAAAACGCGTAAAAATACAATAACTGTCAAGTTTGATTGAATTAAGTTGGATAGCTCAAGTGTAATTTAACGAATTTGTGAACATTATGTTATAATGTACTTATCATATTTTAGTTATAAAGTATTCAATTTATTATTATTATTATTATTACAGCGACTGTTCTACAGCAGTAGGCCAATTACCGCAACCCATAACGCGATTATTTTCTACTGAACGTCTTCATCTCTTTGACTCCTCCAGCTATAGCTCTAATAACACTATTCGTCCACTCTTTCTGAGTCATTTTCGCTTCCTCAGTCAAACTGGTACCTGTACCCATATCATCCGTGGGAACCAGTCCTCCTCCATTTTTCATAAATGACAGTACAAGGTGAGTTGCTTTTCTTCCACTAATAAAATTTGCTTGTCAATTTTCTTTAAAATCTCGTCACTCCTAGCTCGATGAAGCATAGTCAACTGTCAACTTCTTCAGAAACTCATTTCCATAGCTGTTATTCTGCTTTTAAATCTTAGTTTGAGAGTCCAAACTTCTGAGGCATAATGGAGAAGCTTTAACAACAAAAGATTCTCTTTTTAGTGCCTAGTAATTATTCACTTTAACAATGATAATATACATTGAAACTCTGTCTTCTTCTTAAAGTTCTTCTCCCATCGAAGGTCGGAAATCATCATTATGCGGACCTCATTCGCTGCAGCACGAAACAATTCCGTATTACTACAGTCAAATCAGTCTCTCAGGTTCTTCAGCCATGATGCCCTACATCTGCCAACGTTCCACATGCCCTTTAACTTCAACTGAGATACCCTTGTAAAGTATTTACTAGTTGCCCAACGAGCGTTGTCCAGTTAAAACTCAGCGTCATAGGAGCCAATCAAAGGAAAATATTATTTAAATTACGGTGGCTACACCTTTTATAAAATTCCTTCTCTTATCGTAGGTCAAAAATCATCATCATTATGCGAACCTCATTCGCTGCTACACGGAACAGTTCTGTCTTACTGCAACCAAACTAGTCTCTCCGGTTCTTCAACCAGGATGCCCTACGTTTCCCAACCTTCCGCTTGCCCTTTAACTTCTCTTGCATGGTTAATTTTAAGATGTGATATTTAGGGCCTCTAATCACATGTCCGAGGAATTGGAGTTTTCTCCTCTTCACTGTTTTAACCAACTTACATTCTTCGCCCATTTTATCAAGCACATCTCTATTTTTTATTCTGTCCGTCCACAGAATTTTTCACATCTTGTGACAGAACCACATATTAAAGGCCTGTATTTTCTCTAAATAGATCTTGAGTGTTCACGTCCCTTACAACAGAACAGAGAAGACAATATATTGCAACAGTCTCATTCTGAGATCAATGCCAAAATCCTGACTACACAGCAATTTCTTTACTGACGCAAATGACGATCTTCCAATATCAAACCTTGATCTTGTTTCATTAGATTGCTCTCCAGTCTGTTCTACCCGTGTGCTTAAGATATTTATAGGTATTTGAAATACTTAGGTTCAAATTTTGTTTTGTGCGGATTTTGTGATAAAGATCTACGCTGTTTTTCTAAAATTTATTTTTAATCCATATTTTACGCATATGTTATTTAATTTTGTACTTATTTACACATTACCAATAGAAGAAAACTGTGACTAGTAAAAAATAAAGTCACTTGTTTTTCAAAAAAAAAAATTCAGTTTTATTTTGTATTATTATTTTTACTTTCTCTTGCCTATATGAATATAATAGGAAGGAAAGTATTGTTTTCATGTCGATTTTTCGAAATCGAGTTTTCACCGGGTCTGTACGTTTTCAGACCCCCTGAACCCAAAAAACATGTTTTTAGCGATTGGTCTGTGTGTGAACAGAATATCTCAAGAACGGAACATCGTACGAACTTGAAACTTGAAACTTAAGTTACATACCACTACCGGACACGACACAAACATTTTCATCAAAATCGGTCAACCGGAAGTAGTAGTTTATTCGTATAATTTTTCAGTTTTTTGCGATTTTCTCAAAAACTGGTCCTACGATTTTTTTTAAAATCACCCATTTTACTCAATTTTTTATTCTCTACAAGATAGGATAGGCGCCATGTTTGCTAAAATTCTCGGTGAGGCTGTTTTCACGTAAAAACGTTGTTTTTTTAAGATTACGGCTTTAATATAAATTTTAGCGCAAAATGTTATATAATAAAAGTTGTAGAAAATTTAAAAACCTACAACTTTTATTTCAAACACTTTTTTGTAAAACGCTTAGTTTAGCAGTAATTAGCGATTTTCTGATTTTTTTCTCACGAAAACGTGTGAAAAATCGATTTTTTTAAGATTTCGGCCTTATAATGCATTTTACGACAAAAGTGTATATAATTAAATTTATAGAAAATTAAAAGATCTACAACTTTTGTTTAGAGCATTTTTCTCTACAGAGCCTAGTTTAGCGTGAAAGCGTGATTTTCCGTATTTTTAAGCCAAACTGAGTTCGATTGTCATTTTGCGTCATTCACTCATGATTAAAATAAGGTTATGTTTTTGAGGTTAGTTTTTGTTCAATTCTAATGTTTTAATACTAATGTTAGGTTTATTGTTAATTATTTTCATTGGCAAGAGAAAGTTGTGTGAGTGTTTCACACCAGATTTTTTACTTTGAAGTGATACAATAGGCTACATTAAAAACATCAAAAAGGTTTAACAAACTAAACGGCATGAATATTGGAAAACCAAAGTTTTAACTCAAAATAACAAAATTAGTAAAATCTAAGAATAAACATGCCAAAAAATGTTCATAATATATAAAACAAGAATTAAAACCATTATTTTAAAATTCGAACAAGAGTAAGATAGACAAAATGAAATTTAAAAACAAATTGACATGAATAACAAGATTTGACATTTGAAAATTTGAAGATGTAAAACCGAGATATTTAAATCAATTTCGTCGATGGTCATTATAATTTCTGTACCACATGAATAAAAATGTATGTCATAACTAATATATATCCTGTTCAAGATTAATGTTTTTAAGAGTAGTAATCTTGTATTTTTAAGAAATAAGAGACCACATTTCTTCTTGACCAAATTTTAATGAAAAACGCCACATCGAAGAAATATCATGTGTAGATTAACTGACTTATTTTTCAGCCCTGAGGAGGCAATATATTAATCAAATATATCTACAAGCTCTAAAACTTTTCCCAAAATATTTTTAAGTAGTACCAATGTGGATCTACGTAATGTGGTGTGGATTAAGTACTTTAGAATCACCTGCGCACCTTTTTATGTCAACAACAAAATTCTACATGACGACCTTAATATTCCGTTCATAAGTGAAGTAGTTAAGTCCAGCTACAGTGTTTTTCACAGAAAATTGCATGATCACCCCAACGAATTAATCACCAAACTATCGGATGCATCACTACCAGGAAATCTGCAGCGCAGGTTGAAACGTCAATGGGCCAGAGATCTTCTATAAAGTGATTTACTTTATTTTTCTTTCGTCTTTTTTTTCTTATGTTGTTATTTATCATTCATGTATCATGAACTTTATTTCATAGAACATATACCAATGGGTATCACTGTTCTTTTTCATTTATTTATTTTTATTTATTTTTTTTTTATTTTTTTTTCCTTGTCATCCTTTGTTTACTGTCATCTAATTTGCTCGTTATATCGTAGTATATAGTTGCAAATAAAGTTATTAAAGTTAAAAAAAAAAAAGAAAAGTACTACACTACCGTTAATTTTCCGGTGCGCATATTATTATACTCATACTGTAGTTATAAATTCAATACGCGGTTGTGCGCCAGCTCTGTCAATAGACCATGAAATTAACTAAACATTAACAAATAAATAAAAACTATGCTTCTTCGATTTAAACAAAAATAATTAATGAATAAATTGTTCGTAATCTTAACTTTTTAACTAATTCGAACCTATTTAGGTAAAATTTAACACAGCTAATATTTCACCTTGAGACTTTAATATTTTAAAATAAGTACTCGTATTTATTTAGTTTTATAATTACAGTGAAAATCAATATTCAATGAATAATACTTGAAAAAGTGAAATATTATTTTGTTTAAGCTTAAACAATACTGAAGCTTGTAACAAAACACAAAACCTAACTAAAAATATGAAAATGGTGATTTTTTTAAGTTCAATGAGAAATCTAACATTCTTTCTCTTTCACTAATCTGTCAACATTGGCTTTTATGTTGGTTGAAGCAATTGGAAGAGAGATCTCTCCAAATTGTTTTTTTCTTTTAGTTTAAAATATACTGCAACTAGTTAATTAAAACTAACGAACAGTTTTTCTTTAGCGATAATATTTCCCTCCTCCATTTTGAACAAACAAATTCAACAAACAATGAATGATTCATCAAAATTTACTTAAAGTGAGCTGTAGCATAGTCAACAATAAGAAATGGCTAGTTGAGTGTTTTACCTTATTTAAATTTTGCATTTTACAAGCATTAAAAAGAAAGGGTTAATAACGATTTGCACTGATTTGTTAAAATTAAACTCAAATTAAATAATTGATCAGTGAATTAACTCCTAATGACGGTTAAGGAAGATAATACTAACATCCAAGATAGGCCATTTTCACTGAGTTCCCGGGTTTGACTGGCTATAACTTCAAAACGGTAAGAGATATTTGAAAATGGTTTTCCCCGGTGGATCTTTTGCAAAATTTTACGTAGGAATGATGTGCCACATGACCATCTTCGTATTTAAAAAATAAAAGTTGCATTCAAGATGGCGGAAAAAATGTACGAAAATTATTTTTAGCAGTTTCTATTCACATTCATAAGATTGCATTGTGTTTTGAAGAATAACATCATTAGTTTGCGAAATATTTTTCCGTGTTCGGGCTTTTGGGACACCCGGCATATGACGTATAAGTAAATGTAATAATATTTGTAGCTAACCATTAGTTTCAGTAACTTATAAATTATATATACACGACTTAAATGTAAATGACAGTTAAACAGTATTTTTAATAGTCTTTTTCTTAACAGGCTAAATCTACAGGCTTAGTCCTTTTCAGTCACCTACCTAGTACAGTATTTAGATGAACTAATGTCCCCTAGCCGTGGGAGTGAGAGAATGCATAACGCTCTCACTCGCACAAGCTATACGCACCGTTACAATAACATTGTCTTTAATTTTACTCATTGTTGTGAGCAGGCGTTTATGCATCCAGTAAAATAACAAGCAAGATAACGACTGTAGTATGTTTTCAGATCTGGATTATGACGATAAAGACCTTTTAGCGCATGCGTAGTTACACCATATATCTCCCTCTCACTCGCTCGGCTATGAGACGTTAGTTCGTCTGATACCTATACACTATTATCCAATAGTTGAAGTGCTTCAACGTTGACGTGACTGTGAAGACGATCTTCATGTTTCTTAGCACATTTACTCACTTCTTTTGCTACTGTATTTACTTGTAAGTCACGATGGAGGTCGCTGTTGCTGGCATACCACGGAGCGTTTGCAATGTTCCTGAGCACTCTGTTTTGCAAACTTTGAATAGCATTTATGTTGCTTGCGTCGGAGCAGCCATAGATCTGCAGGCCATAATATGTTAATACCGGTTTCACCACTTGCTAGTATAGAAGCAATTTATTAAAGAATGACTGTTTAGAGGTTGTACCAAGCAGCCAAATTCCTACACTTCTCTCCGAAATGAGTGTCAGAAACACGACTTCCCAATTTTGACTTAACTTTCTTCATTTTGGTAAATAGCTCCTCACAGATGTAAGTGCTTCCATAACCTCTTTGTTCTTTGTATCATAGGTATAGGTATCAGACGAACTAATGTCCCATAGCCGAGCGAGTGAGAGGGAGATATGTGGCATAACTACGCATGCGCTCAAAGGTCTTTACCGTTATAATCCAGATCTGAAAACATACAACAGTCGTTATCTTGCTTGTTAGTTTACTGGATGCATAAACGCTTGCTCACAACAATAAGTAAAATTAAAGACAATTTTATAGGAACGGCGCGTATGGCTTGTGCGAGTGAGAGCGTTATGCATTCTCTCACTTCCACAGCTAGGGGACATTAGTTCATCTGAATACTGTACATCAAAATAGCACTGTTGTGGTTATCGGAATTCCATTAAATATAAAAAAAAATTGAAACTAAATCAGTTAGCGGGCTGCGGGTTGAAGAACTTTGACTTAAAGCAACGGAGTGTGCTACGTTTATATACCCTAAGACTGTACAATTAGCTGGCCAAGGCATAAAGTTTACTAAATTCTAGTACTACATGGAAATTCTTGAATGATTGTTTGAAAGGACAGGGCGGGTGATTTTTAACATTATTTTTTTGAAGAACTTTTGCACTTTCTCCAAAGAGGAAAAATATGATTGCAAATATTTTGTACCATCCCAGTAACTAATAATTAATTTAGTCATTTTCCGTAACTGATTTAACAGTGTTTAATATTTCAATTTAACAGTGGAAAAACATATACAGGTTTAAAATTCTTTGACCAAGTACTGCTTTCAAATTATTAAAAATGTAAATTAGTTTCCTTAATATTGTACGCGCTAATCTCAGCAAATAAGGCAATCGATTTTTATAATGAAATATTTAACGGAGATTGCTTTCTGAAAATAGTTCGGAAAATAAATATTTTCTAACAGTTTCGTTTAGGATATACCATATTTTATAAGCTGGAATGTATGTACTTTATTATATATTAAACTATTGCGTGTTCGTACTCTGAGCATCTACAGAAAATTTATTGCTATCAAGATTAAATATTTCTAGGTTATCAAGGTTAACCTAAAAAGTGTTGACAGGAATTTTAATCTGATTAGATATTTGTTTATTTAAATAAAATCAATAATCTGCTTTCCAGTCTCAGTTTTATGTTTTATAATGGTAATCTCAAAAATAAATACAGAATAAAAGTGTAAACTGAAGTTTATATAAATATTGTGATCGATTTTTTTATGAGTTACCACGTTTACAGGGCATTTTCATTCAGTACTTGACTCTTTAAAATTAAGATTTAACTTCACCAAAAACTTCAGAATATCTTATAATTGTTTTTGTTTAGTCTTTCTACATTTCTTCAAAAGAATAAGGATTTTTGACAAGTTTTGTCCCACTTATCTGATCCCGGTTAACCTTTTTTGTAAAATTAAGCTCTGCTACGGCAGATTTTGTAGCAATCGGCTGTTGTGTTAGTTTACTATATTATTTATTTAGAACAGCTGATTTCTACATTTTATTAGTACAAGGAAGTATTTAATTTATATAACGTTTATTTGAATACTTGACAGTGGTTACCGGTGTACTTTGATGGTTGGGTTTCAATTAACCATACTTCTCAGGAATGGTCGGGCTGAGTCTGTACAAAACTACACCTCATTGACACGTCATACACATTATCCTCATCTCATTGGGTCATGGGGTTGCTTATTGTTCTCAATTGAACAGATTGCAACGTACACACATTAGGAATAAAAAAATAAAATAAAAAAAAACATTTATTTTCTTAAAATTTAAATTTAACTAGCAAACAAACCCACAATATTAAATTTTTTTATTACTAATAATTAAACTAATAATTAACCAAAAGTACTAAAACAAAATAATTTTTCAAAATTTATTTAATCTTTTATTTTATTTTACAAAGACATTATTTGATTCCAAATTTGAAATTTGCAGCATTGAAAAAAAATTAAGTTTGTCTTAAACCAACCATCAAAAAAGACACTTGAGTGTTTTTATTTCACGTGATAGTATATTTTTTAATGGTAATCAGAAATAAATATATGTTAGCAGGATTATTATAAAAAAATATGCAGAATCTCTACAATTTGCCATTACCTATAGTTTTCTTTTTTTGAAATTCCTGGTTACTGCATAAAATATAAATTGAACGGATTTTTGTAGACCAGTTCTTTTAAGGTTTATTACACCGATGGCGTACTTAATCGATTTGTGGCGCCCATGAAGTCCAAGTGATGCAGTTTAATGGAAGTTTTATTAGTTTCGGATGAAATTTTACCGATCTAAAAAATGTGAAAATCATCAGCTTTTCACTGACCCATTTGGAAATTTTGAGCTTTCATAAATTAATAGACGTAGAAAAAATTTTCCTTCTGGGCTCTTGTTCGAATACGTACAGTAAAAAAATGCGACCGAAAGATATTGTGACAATATCGAAAAAGGGCATGGTTCGCGAAATTTCTAGTGAAATGGTAAAATGTTCATAAAATGGTAAAGAGTAGATAATAGAGTGGAAAAGTAACAATAGGGTGGCAATAATGGGATACCTATTCATGAAAGTTGTTTGAAAGGACTGCGCTATTGTACCGGGTGTCCATTAAGTCTGGAAACGGCTGAATTACAGAAAAGTGAGCGTGACTAGGTGACCAGAATGACTTTAGTTGCTTGTTGCACCAAAAAAACTATTCTGGGTGATATTTGAAATTTTTGTCCGCCATCTTGGATCCGCCATATTGGATTTAACTTTCTTAATTTAAATAGGATGATGGTCATATGATACATGATTTCGATCTAAAATTTCAAAATAAATTCAATGGCGAAAACCGAAAATCGATATCTTATTTCGTTTTTGAGATATTACCTTTCAACTATCCAGATCGGGGCAGAACGGCTATTCCTCCCTCCTCCGTCTTTGAGCCTACATAGACAATTTAGGTAGCAAGTGAACGACTACACATAAGATTATTGAAAATAATAAGTTTTTTAATATCTCCACTCGTTCATAAATAGGAAATTATTGTCATTAAGAAATACGGAAAAACAATTTAACGGCTGATTTATTGCATTATAAAACTACAGTATTTAATTTGTTACCAGTTAATTCTTATTGTTATTTTTGTAAATGTTAGTGTTTGTAAGGAACTAATTGTGAAAATGAGTTACATAATGGAAAATAAAATTACCAAATGTTTCTTGACTCAAGAGTAGTTGTTCAAAGTGGCCTCCTCCTACTTATTGACAATATGATGTACGTGCGTAAAAGCTAGTTACAGCATTACGAATGAATTCCCTTGGGATTCCAGCAGATTCATTTAGAATTCTTTGTTTGAGTTCATGCAGACTGTTAGGTTTCGTTCTGTAAACTTTGTTTTTTGAGTATCCCCAAAAGAAGTAGTCTAATGGACTCAAATCAGGTGATCTCGGAGGTCATTCAATTGCTCCTCTCCTACCAATCCATCTTTCTAGGTAGGTACAGTAGGGATCTTCAGGTAAACAAATCCTCCGTTCACAAAATCTTGTCTGAAAACTGTATGGAACCATACAAAATTCAGTTGCATCAGGAATTAATACAGGAGGATTTGTTTACCTGTCCTGTTGTTTATCACCGTAAACTTGCTGCAGAGCCAACAGCGTCTCTAAAGCCGTTTACCATTAGTGCAAATGTTATACAATTTGTAGTTATAACTATAATGGTGTAACCTCCTCCGTGATATTTGCAATCATGATGCCATTGCAACTCCTCTGAAGCTTTCAAGATTACTAGTATAATTTTTAAAATCTTCCAAGGAAAAATTATGAACTCAGTTATTTGATTCTACCTTCCAATTCAAGTTTAAAACTACATTTGACAGATAATAAGAAAAGATTTCTACTTTACAATAAAAGAAATTCAGTAGTTTATTTAGTAGACACATAAAATTTAAAACTTTTTGGAATTATTCTTAAACTTTGCAATCTTTAATAAAGAGAATCCAATGTTCTTTAAAACTTTAAATTGTACACTTGTAATGCACGTGCACCTTCTTTACTTATTCTACAGTTAAAACAATAAAATAAAAACAGTTTTGTTCACCCACCCACGCAGACAGGCAACGGAACGAAGCAATGAAAAAAAACCGTTAAACTCTTTTTATTCCTAGAAGTGATTTAACTTGTCGAACAATTGTCATGAAAACAAAAAAATACACTTTTCAGTAAGAGGGTCAGATCAACTTGAACGTTATTAACTTTAACATCTCCTAAAACCTCTTGAAGGCTTACAAAAATATTTACTTAATACTTGTCCAACTTTCAACAACAGAAACCAGACAAGTGCACAAAATTTTCTGTTACGTGACAGAAAAAGATGTAAACCCGCTTCTGTACTTCTATACAAATTAATGGTGGTTTACACACTAGTCTAACAACAAATATTATATTGTAAAATAACTTCCATAAAAATAAAATTTGGTAACAAATAAAAAATTGCATTTTTAAATTTAAAAGTTGATTATAGAATGCTGGAATTTCAAATGATTCGATTTCTGGTAAAAATCTCTTACAAAAACCGCAATAAAAACGTTTCCTAATATTGCCTTCGCTAAAATCTCCGCAAGTGATGGTAATTTAATTCGGAACAAGAGTAAAATATAGAATCAAACGTAAAACAAGTAGTCATTTTAAAAAAAAACGGATAAAAGTAATTATACCAATTCTGCACTACGTAAAATTAAGAATGAAATATACATTAAATCGAATATTCAATAAACTAATTTTTTGTTAAATAAGTTTAAATTTGTTTAAACTTACTTAATATCTGCTATTCCTCTGGTGAATTCGCTGGCACTTTTCAAATATGTTTTCTTGTTCATCAAAATCTTCCTACCGTGATTAAATTGGAAGCAGTGTCACACGTCTAGTGTGTCAGGAAACAGTACAACCTATAAACACAAAATTTAAAAAAATGTTTAATTGGAACAATTTGTTATCATCGATTTGAAAAATAGATTAGAAAGGTTAATGTGTAATAAAGGGGATCTTGTTTCATGGAAAATTATGAAAATATCTATCGAAAATATTGATTTTTGCTATTTTTGGTTAGTTTAAACGGTTTGTTATTCAGTGGTATAAGTAATATTTTAGCTTAAAACCAATTTTAAATATTAATAAAAGTTTTAATATATTGTATGGCAAAAAATCAGCACCTTTTTAGATTTTTTTAAAATCTCCGTTTACCAGAAATTAACTTTTTTGTGATATTTTCCCTGTTTTCTCTAAAACCATTAATCACAAAAACTTGAAATATTTACAGTACTTTTACATGATGGAGATACAGACACTGAGTTTTTTCAACCTTGTAGATGACAGAAGTACCGTTATAAAAGTTTTACATATTGAGAAAAGTCAGAAGAGTTCGGGAAAAAATTCTGAAAATAAATTTTCAGATAATTGTTTGAAGAAACTCAGTAATCATAAAAAGGTACCAACTAAGACTGCACAAATTTTCAGAGCTGTAACCCTTATGGAAGCTGAGAAAACGGATAATAAATATGGATATTTCAACATGGGTAAGATATATGGTACAAGGTCCCTAAAATAACAATGTGGCCGCCTCCGTAGCATAGTTTTAGCACGCTAGCATACAACGTGGAGGTTCCAGGTTCGATTCCCAGCTAGGGTTGGGAAATTTTCACAAGTAAAAATCACTCGTTACATATTCCACCGTAGTTGCTAATAACCGAACTGATGATGTGATTTTTAATGAAATAAAGAAAAAAAAATTAATATGTACATTTAGTTAATAGTTACCGTATATTATCATGATCCGTCGTACGGATTCAAAGACGCCCTCGAATCTAAGACGCAGCTTATTTTGGAAGTACAAATTTTTGAAAAAATAAAATCTAGAAAAATCATCAAAATCTTGTAGAATGAACTTGACCTACATTTTGTTTGATGGACAAGGTCGAACAGACAGGTTGACCACTACTTAATTTTTAAGTAGAAAAGATCAAATCTAGTAATACCTGGTATATAAATTTGTTAAAACTTTTAAATAATATTAATAGCTTTATAATGTATAGATACTGGTAAATAATAATAGCAGTTTTTTTTTATTTTATTTAATAGAATATCAGTTAATTTTCAATCATTTATTTTATAATTTTAACATACGAACAACGAGATTACAAATGAGTACTACTTTATCGAAATGAACAACTAAATCATATTTAGTAAAAAAGTAAATTAAAAATCGAAATTAGGATAAAATATTTAATTAAAAACATTTATAAATACAATAATATACAGTGTATATTTTTAAACAGTGATCCGATTTTTCTGAACAGTTTTAAAATATTCAATCAAAATTCAATGAAGATGTAGTCGTTTGAATCATAAATCGAGAGCGGTACGCCATCAGATTCCGTACCGAACACATTGTACTAACGCTCCAGTAAAAATTTCAATTTATAATATTTAAAATGACTAATCTATGTTAAATTATGTATCAATGAGTAGACAGAGTTGTGAGCTATAATATATAGTAAAATTTAGAATGGAAGTTCGGAGAATAGTTTGAATTACTTCAAGTTTTAAAATAGCAAGATTCCAGTTTTGTAGACCGACGCTATCAACAAACGCTTCATTTTATTTTCAAGAGATTGTAACGGGAACCGGTAAATGTCAACTAAATATTTATTTTCATTAACTGATATCCATTTAAAAATATATTTATCAATTTTTCAAGAAGTCAACATTAAATAATAATCAAAATTTCTTAATATAAAACCAGTATTACATTTACATTTCAATAAGTACCGATATTCTTTTGTTTTATTTAAAATTTTCAATTGTTGTATTTTGTAAGTTAGTAGAAGAAACAATAAACAATTGTACGTTAATAAACCCTGAGATTAATTTAATTTAAATTCATTATTTTGTTATAATAATAATTATTTAATTTATTTTTTTTATTTAATTAAACGTCTTAAATCTAAATTGTGTCTATTCATTTTATTTTTAAATTGTACAACCGTAGTGTTGCTACAATCTTATTTCTAATATAAAGTGAAAATTTATTATGTGAAATGGGTGATGAAACAGAAATGCAACACAATATTGATAGAAATAATACTTTCCACTTTTCTGATTCTTTTTTTAATTCAGAATCAAATAAGGAGGAAGTTTGCTTCTATCGGCTGTTATGGATAACATAACTGTTATTCGCAGTTTCTCGTAACCAGTAGTTTTCTATCGTATTTATTTGGCTTCCTTCATATCAACCGTGTAATTTCTAGGCATATCGAAATAGACTGGAATTTTATCTGTATTACCTATCTGATCAAGAGTGTAAATATTTTCAGTTTGTGAATAAGTGAATAACATGGCGTTGGAAATTCACAACCTGTGTTTCAAAATCAAAGATTGCGTTTCAACGAAATCCGATAATTATTAATAAAGTTTGATTTTATTTTAATTTTAAAAGAAAATTTCTTTTGTTTTGTCATGCATAGTAGATGTCTCATAAGTAGTTCAGAGTGCTAATATACCGGTACAAAGATAATGAGTGAATGTGACTGAAAGACACCCTCGAATCTAAGACGCATCTCACTTTTTGACGAATTAAATTGTGAAAAAAGGTGCGTCCTAGAAACAAGAAAATACGATAAAATTATTGAATTAAGATAACTTATAAGCTCTTGGCATGTTTTATATTTCCTTTGTAGTCTTCTAAAAGCAATAAACTTAACAAAAAATTTAAAACTAAATTTTTTGTAGCCAAATTACCATAGGAAATAAATTAGTAGCCAAAACAAAATTAAACTAGGTACAGAAACTTTACAATTCTGTTATTCTGTAACATCGATTGAATTTTGTAAAGTTAATGAAATGAGGATGAATAGATGACAAACCAGAGGAGAAAGCCGTTAGTAATATTGTACATGTTCAATTTGTAACTGGGAACTATTCCTGATTTTAACAATCACCTAATTTGTTAGATATTTCGTACTTGAACATAACATCATTATATAGGGCATAATGAAGTCAAACAATTATTGCCGATGGATTCATGCATAAGAACCAAAGGTTAACAGTAATTTCAATTAGTCATTAGTACGATTGTTTTATGAATATCACATAGCTGAATATCATTGCTATATGGAACCACTGATAAAAACACAAAAAAGTATTTTGAAGGTGATATCTAATGAACCGCATAGATATTCAATGGAGCAGATATTTATAGAATTCAATGTTATAGATAAGGTATACGGTATAAGGTATACATGAAAGAATTAATTAAAAGACTTCAAGTGAACGTAAGTAACATGCAAAATAGAGGGCTTCAGTACGACACACGAAACAGAGATCTACTCTTATCAAAAAGAGCGAGAATTGCTCTTTACCGGCGTCATTTTGAGTTCTTGGCACCCAAAATATATAACCTGCTCTCGAACCATTTAAAAAATCTAATGGGTTTAAAATTTTATAAAGAACCGAAAAAATGGATAGCCAAAACAGGCAGAGAGACAATAGCAAAAACGGTCAGCAATATTCAAATGTAGGTATAACTAAAGAGACAGAAGAGAAACAAAATATTATATTTATACATAAAATAGTAGCGTAGCGGTTAGCGCGTTAGCCTACTACGCGGATGTCCCGGGTTCGATTCCCGGTCAGGCTCTGGAAATTTTCACGTGTCAAATCCCACAGTTAATGTTACATAATCCAACATAGTCGCTAATGACCAAGCTGTTGGCGCGACTTAAAAAAAATTAATTTAAAAAAAATAGTATATATTAATTAAATTTTTAATTCATTTTAGGTTGTACTTGATTATCGTTATTTTCTTAAATATAGTGTTAGTTTAATAAATTAATAAAATGTAATATATCATTATATTGATACAATCGTAGTCTTAGTAAACAGTCTTAGTCTAGGTTAGGTTAGTGAAGTAAGTAAACATAGTTGGTGTTGAATACTATTGTTAATAAATTAAAACTGTATTTTTGATATTTATTCAAAAGCTTCCAAACATCCTGGTTCATGGTTTTGTCCATAGTTGTATGGGAAAATTTCCATCACCTCTAGCCAAACAGTACAGGTGTACAATCAATGTAAGACACTTTGTATTATCTAATAGTATATTACCGTCGTCCCCTTTGATTAGGTTCTGTGCTGCTAGCTATTAAAGCTTCCGACTTAGCGACAGAGGGAACCGCCAGTAGTTCCGATAGAGGTGGTAGGCTTGTGGCAGCGTACCGACAGAGCCCTTTGCCGCCAATGCTGAGACCAATAACCGCCCGCTAGCACAGCGCTCTCGGTGACTGTATAAAGAGTGCACCAACAAAAACTTATCGATGACCCCACAAGAGAGAAGATGAAGCTTCCGCTCACCGATCCGACACCGTAAGCCATCGACCGGGACCGTCATTGCTTGCGGCGAGCGATGCCCACAGCGGTCCGTTGACCGAGCCTTACGCCCACCGGATCCGATGAAGCAGCCATCGACGCACTACTACGAGGGAAGAAGATAACGACTCCGCTAGACGACGACACGCCGTGTCACCCAGCTCCTCGACTGCCAGGATGACTACAACCGACGCTTCCCCAAGACGACCACCGCATAAACGGTTGTTTTCAGAGCCACAAAAAAGTAAAGGTTTCAACTCGCCACTTAATGTCGCCATCCGGTGACAATTAATTTCATTTTTTTGTAATATGTAGTTAATATGTTAATATGTAGTTTATCAAGTTAAAATCTAATATGCGAATGTTCTATAATAATTTAAATAAATAAAATATGTTTCATACGTTATTTAAAATTTAACCGCAAGATAATGGAATCAAATATGGTACACGGACAGTACAGGTTATGAGGCCAAATAATTACAAGAAAAATAAAATGAGGACATAACTACAAGAAAAATGAATGGTTAATGGAAAGGATTAACAAACAATAGAAAAATTCTACGACAAACAGTACAGGATGGATGACATATGGTTGACAAAACAATTTAAGATAGTGAACAGTAGCCCTCAAGTGTCATAAAATGTTTTAAAGAGACTAGAAAGAATGTAGAGAAAACTAAATAAACTGAGAAATTATATTGAATTAAATTTAAACAACGTATACTGTCTTCAAAAGGATTACAAGAAGAAGAAAAGTATAACAACGAATGGACGGAAGAAAGAAGAAACCTACAGAAAAAATTTTGAGAAAGTGGACTGCAAAAAGAGCTTTTAGAAATATAAAGTCAATTAATAATTAAAAATTAGATACCTACTGCAACCAATAAAGAAATTCTTTTGGTTTTTAGCCATTTATTTTTAATTAATATTTACTGAAAATTAAATTCTCTCGTAAAGCAATATTTATATATGTATATTTTTTTTAACGTCCGACTGTTTTGCAATTACTTCTAATGCAGACGGAGTTAAGCAATAGAATATTATAAGAAATACATAACAATAAAAATAAACTCTCATTAGAAGTTAATAATTAACTTCTTGGAACAAAATGAATACGCCTACACATAAAAAATTACATACATAAATTGCATATATAGAATAAATCTGAATTGCTATTTAAAATACTTAGTACGAGCAATTGGGGATTAAAAATGTATTTACTAGTTTTCCTAGAAGTTTAAATGTAATACATTCATTATGATGAACTACTATATTAGACTTAACTATTGTAATTCTACAACAATGGTACCACTACAGAGTAAATTTTAATGAATAAAAATATGTTTGTTACTTCAATGTTCTATAAAAAAATCTCTTATTATATGTTGAGAAATAAAGTTTCAATGTATTTATCAATACAGTATAGATTTCAATTAGAAAATATTCTACGTAAATCTAAGTCTGTTCAAATGACCAGCTTTGATACTACTACCGATTTTATTCAACAATAAAATTGTAAAAATAACATTCTGTAATTTCTATATTTGGAACTATTCAGTAGGTGTTCACAATAGGGAATATTAAAATTCATTCAGTTTTCCATGAGGAAAATTTACTCTACAGATCTTTCGGCGAAACGGTAGCTGGAAACTACTGGGAGACTAAGAAAGTGTTTCTGTACTTTTTTTATATTTCACATTACAGTACTTCGTACAATAACGGGTGATTCAAAAAGAGCGCCGGTTTTTAAACGGCTGGTAAATTTTTGTATATCGGTTGGCAACATTGTTAGACCTCATTTCTATTTCGGAGAACATCTCGATTGACGATTCAGTTGTAGTTTCTCTTGTTCGCAGTGTAGTACTCTCGCAGTCTGTGTCTAACCATGGAGAAGTTTACTATTGCACAACGAGTGTTAATCGTCAAAACATTTTACCAGAGTGGAGAGAGTTATGCGGCTACTGTCAAGCGACTTCGCGGTACTCTAGGACGTAATGAAGCACCGAATGAATCAACAGTTCGCAGGCTCATGAAAAAGTTTTTTGAGACGGGTTCAACAGTCGACCTTAAAAGTTCTGGACGTCGTCGTTCTGGCCGAACTGAGCCGAACGTTGCGTTGGTTCGTGACAGTGTGGCTGTTAGCCCAGCAAAATCAATACGTCGCCGTTCTCAACAATTGGGTTTACGATGTTCTTCTGTACGGAGAATTCTTCGGTACGATCTCCAATATCACCCGTATAAAATTCAGTTGCTGCACGAAAAACAATGTTGTTGCTCCGTGAACGGTTCCAGGATCGCATCATTTCTCGTAATTCCGACCATCAATGGCCACCAAGGTCGTGTGACTTGACGCCTTGTGACTTTCATCTTTGGGGTCATCTGAAGTCATTGGTGTATGCCAATAAATCCCGAAACATCAATGACTTGAAGGAGGAAATTCGACGGGTTATCGGGCAAATGGAAGTCGAAACTTGTCGTGCAGTAATATCCAATTTCATGGACAGAGTTGATGCGTGCCAGCGCAGTAGAGGAGGACACATGCATGACATCATTTTTCATACATGAAATCGGAAGATAAGATGAACTTGTTGATGTATTTATTTTCAGTTTTTCAATAAAATAAATCTCTTAATTTGATATATCAAAACCGGCGATCTTTTTGAATCACCCTATAGATCTACATTTATTATTGGATATATAATAAATTATTTTAATACCTACATTTATATTGCCTTACTTTATGATTAATATTTTTACTATGCAAAACTTAAATATTTATATGCAATTAATTTTAAATTTAATTACATATATATTAAGAGTGAACTTACATTCTTTGAGCCGGTGCAACGTAGATTTCAAATTTTTTGATGTTTGCAAATACGTAAGTTTTTAAAAAGTTAATAAATTAAGTAGCTAAAGGGGCGAAGGCATTAACAGGTTCATCAAATTGATCATTTCAACTGTCTTCACTGAATTTGTCGCTGCTACTTTTTTCAATATTACTTTCGCAATGATCTAAGATATTGTTTACTATAAACTCACTCTGGAAGTAGGCTACTCACTTTTAACTTGTTTTACTTTGCTACACACAGGCTGACAATTATCTGTTGAATTCTCGAGAAAGCGTCATTACACAATTGCATTACATTTTATATTTTAAAAATTACATTGCTCATCGATACAACCTTTAATACACACCCAGATTAGCTTGATTGATTGAAATGTAGGTGATAAGGCGGCAATCAGAAACGGACTTGACCATTGTTGCGATATAGTTCATCGAAATGGTACTTTATTTCGGTGGATTAATATTTTTTAACGAGTTCGTACAACTCCGGTTTCGTCACTAAATCAGAGAAAGGAACCCTTCTAGTACGAAGCTAGTCGCACACCTCTGCAATGCACGCATTAACAAGTTACTTGACAGCAAGTGTCACAGTAACCAACAGACTGTTCGGTGAATACTTCTTTTGACTAAACCCGGTTGATAATTATCCTCCGCGCGCGTCCTCTCTGACGAAAGTCATAGCTATCATTCCAACATAACAACTGTAAATAAATTTACAATACAACAATTTTACCGGGTGTTTGAAAAAGGTAATCTGAATTTCGGGACATAATTTTTCTTGTCAATTTGATTAAAGAAGGTTTAATAAAGTTATGCCCAAAAATACTTAGTTTTCCTACTGGCAGCAATTTTGTATTGTTTTAATAAAATTACTTTTAACATTCACCAATTGAGATATTTATATAACATTTTACATAATTGTTTACTATTTTACACTCTATAAAACCGATAATGAAAATGTTAAAGATTAGGTGGGTAGAAAATTAAGTAATGTAGAGGTTCTTATACTGTGGCCAATTCGAACTGGCACAACTCTTGCTCTACGTGTAAACACAGTTTCGCGTAAAGTAAGCCTATATCCGTAATTTATTCTTTCAACAAGTTCTACAAATTTTAATGTACGCACATGCCTACAACCTTATTTCAACGTACAAATATACAAATAATTATTCCATTTTAAAATATGTATTTAATTTGTCTTAATAAAAATTTAAATTATAAATTATAATAACTAAACTGCAAAAAATCAATAAACTATACTCTACAGATGCACGCAACTAACTAAACAAATTGGTCTGAATATAATAATGAACAGAAAATCATATGAAAACAAATAATTACTCACATCATTATGTCTGAAAGATTATTAATAATAACAGTGAAAACAAAGGGTAGCGATTTTATACTTTTGTGACTGTACCGTCGTTGCATGGCGAGGGGTGAAGAGTGGAGTAGATAAACACCGAAGTTGCTTGTGCCAATTCGAATTGTCCAAGGTATAGTGAGTGGATGAAAGTAGTATATGGAAACATCTTACCAGAAGATGGGAAAGGATGATGGGGCATAACTTAATTTCAATTTGGTAAAACGTGTGAAATAAAAAAAAATATGGGTTAAATTAAGTATCTTACAGGATTTGCTACTTAATAAATAATTAATCAATAAAATATTAATAAAGGCCGCTTTTGTAGCGTAGTGGTTAGCGCATTGACCTGCCACGCGGAGGTCCGGGTTCGATTCCCGGCCAGGGTCTGGAAATTTTTCACGTAAAATCCCACAGTTAATGTTCCATAATCTACCGTAGTCGCTAATGACCAAGCAGTTGATGCGACTTTAAATAGCTAAATAAATTTAAAAAAATTAAATACTTTTATTCTGGTTATTTAAAATATTTTTATATAATAACTTATATTTTTCCCTATAACGTTGATAAAATGCATAATGTTCTTTTTACAGTTTTTAATGTGATTAAATTTAAAAATTTCATGTAAAAAGTGATTCTTTTTAATTTTAAATGTAATATTTTTGAAACAGCTACTTAAGGTAAATTTGTAAATAAAATATTTTATTTTTATAATTTACACGTTACCATTTGATCCGTTGAATGGTAAGCGCAGTCCAGTCACCTCTGAACGTATTTTTCAATTCATTTCTTCTTTGGTTAACGAGCTAAAAAATTTAATAGCTCCTCTCCTTTCACTTCTAAATCAATTAACTCAAGTTTTGTGTAACAATGGCCCGTAGGTTTCATAATCAATCGATTTCATCGCTTCTTGTTTTACTCTGGAATTGTAACGGATTACTTCAACACAAAAACGAATTAGAACTGACGCTGACTGACAAACGCATTGACGTTGCCCTTCTTTGTGAAACTCACCTTACCACTAGACACAATTTTTATATACGTAATTATATTACTTATAGATCTGACCATCCTGACGGTAACGCACACGGTGGTACAGCCATACTAATAAAATCTTCTTTACTACACTCTTTTTACCCCACCCCTGTTAGTAACATTATTCAAAATGTAGCTATATCCGTTAAATTTTCTTATTTCTCCTTGATTTGGCCGCTGTTTATTTTCCGCAACGCTTTTCGATCTTGGCTCCTGATTTTTCTGAATTCTTTGAAACACTTGGCTCTCAATTTATTGCGGGAGGCGACTTTAATTCGAAACACCAACCTTGGGGCTCACGGCTAAATAATCCACGTGGGAGACAACTCCTCTCGTCACTGTTGCAATGTAATTTAAATGTTCTTGCACCCAATGAATTAACTTTTTGGCCTACTTCTGCTCGCAGACAACCTGATCTTCTAGACTTCTTTGTAACCAAAAACCTCAATCTCTTCTCTAATATAGAAACTATTCCAGAACTTTCATCTGATCATTCTTCCATTCTATTGACCCTAAGTGATTACCCTGATTGTAGCGAGCCACCACCATCCTTGACTCGAGGTGTAGTCGACTAGCATAATTTTCGTTACGAAGTAAATAGTAACCTAAATCTTACTGTGCCTTTAAAAAATGCTGAAGAAATAGAATCTGGTGTTGAACACTTTGTTAGTGTAATACAACGAGCTGCCTGGAAGTCGCGTACGAGTATATTCACTCCTACCCCACTACCAACGTACCCATCATCCATAAGAGCACTGATAAAAAAGAAAAGAAATGCTAGAAAATTATGGCAGGTTTCTAGAAGGCCTTCCCTTAGAAGAATCTATAATAGGTTTAATAACAATTTAAAATCCGCAATAAAGGATCATAAAAAATGTTGCTTTGAAAATTACGTAGCTTCTTTAAACAGAAAAGATAAATCCCTCTGGCTTGCTACCAGGAGACTGTTGAAGTACCACACAGCTTCCCCTCCACTCCGAGCGCATGACGGTACATGGGCGTCCGGTGATCGAGAAAAAGCAACATTGTTCGCTAACTATTTGTCACAAGTGTTCAAACCTCACGTAGATATTTTTGACGCACAACATAATCAGTTGGTTATGGATCGGATAGCTGAGTCATTACCACTTCAATTTCCACCGATATTGTTCACCCCTGCTGAAGTTAAACAACAGATTTTCCAACTTCCGCTAAAAAAGTCTCCAGGTTATGACCTTATTACTGCAGAGGTCCTCCGAGAGCTGCCTAAGAAAGGAGTAATTTTCCTTACATATTTATGCAATTCTGTGTTACGAACAACAAAGTTTCCTGCTCAGTGGAAGCTTACTGAGGTCAAAATAATTCTTAAACCAGGAAAGCCACCGGATAACCCAACATCCTATCGTCCGATTAGCCTATTGCCAGTCTGCTCCAAAATTTTCGAAAAACTACTGCTGAAACGACTACTGCCATTAACTGATCATATAATTCCTAATCATCAGTTTGATTTCCGTTCTAACCATTTTACAATTCACCAACTGCATAGAGTGGTGGATTATGTTGCTGAAGCTCTCGAACGTAAAGAGTATGCCGCAGGTGTTTTTTTCGATATAAGCCAAGCCTTTGATCGGGTTTGGCACAGAGGCCTGCTCGCTAAATTAAAAGTTTTTCCTTCCCATTATTACTTAATAATTCAGTCCTTTTTGATGGAAGGTTTCTTCTATGTCTCTGAAAAAAATGCTAATTCTCATTACTGCCCACTACTACCTGGAGTACCTCAGGGATCTATCTTGGCACCACTTTTATATTCTATTTACACTTCTGATATACCATCCCATCCACATACATTTCTTGCTTCGTACGACGATGATACTGTAATATCATCGGCGATATTACAGTATCGCCGATGATAGTATTGCCGATAACCCCGCTCAAGTATCGTATGTCCTTCAACAGCATATTTCCCACCTAGAATCATGGCTCACTAAATGGCGGATCAAAGTCAACACTACGAAAACGTCTCACGTTTTATTTACCCTGCGTAAACGTATCTGTCCTCCTTTGTTTCTTTATGACACTCAACTTCACACTTCTGAATCTGTCCGTTATCTAGGTTTATATCTAGATAAGAGGCTCACATGGAATGTACACGTAAATAAAACGAGAAAGGCACTCCAGGACAGGTTCAAACAGTTGTACAGACTTCTTTCACGCAAATCCAAGTTACCAACTACGTCCAAATGAACCATTTACAACTCCTACCTTCAACCAATATGGAGCTATGCCAGCCAGCTTTACTGCTGTGCAAAACCATCGGTATTGGCAAAAATTCAGCGTTTCCAATCAAAGCTTTTACGGAGGATAGTTAACGCCCCATGTTATGTAACCAATAGAACGCTACACTCAGACCTAAACGTACCCTACATAAATGACGTTTTCTTAAAACTATATACAAAATTTAGGAAGAAACTTGTGAACCACCATAACCCATCGATCTCAAATCTGGCTACGCAGACTCTACCAAACAATCCAATAAGACGTCTGAAACGTCGATGGAGCCGGGACCTCATCTACTAACGTAGTAGCCTACTGTATCATCTAATCATCTAATACTAAGACCATCTAATACAATGTTCTAAGTGCTACACTTGTCTATTCACGTCGGAGTTCTGTCACTGGACTGTGTCTCCACTCTCGTTTTTGTACCATGTTAATTTTTCTCAAATTTTGTGATATCACGTTCACTGATTGTTTCTAACAGATTGTGAATTTCATAAAAAGAAAACCATTTGATCCACTACTTGCTATTGGATATTTTTATTACTAAATGTTATTACTAAATTCTTATTATAAATGCATAATGTTCTTTTTACAGTTTTTAATGTGAATTAAATTTAAAAATTCCATGTAAAAAATGATTCTTCTTAATTTTAAATGTAAGTAACGTTTTCGAAACATAGCTACTTAAAGTAAATTTTTTAATAAAATATTTTATGTTTTTAATTTACACGTTACCACTTGATCCACTACATGCTATTGGATATTTTTATTACTATTGACAAATATAAAATAAGCTGCGTGTTCATTTTAATTCAAAAACTTTGTAGTTATCTTGCTAGAACCAAAGAATTTTTAATAAACTTTGTAGGATTTAATATCTAAGTTTCCCTGACAAAAAAATGGATTTGTTTAATTCTGCCGACTTGAACAAAAATGGGATCAGTTTTTTGTTGCGTCACAAAGAGAAATATTTGTAACATTTAAACCAATTTTCTGTAATAAAATTGTCTAGAAAATGTTTAATATCTAAAATAATGTAAATTTGTACTTATTAAAATGTTAAGATATACACTAATATTTTTAATTATCTAAATAAATATTGTGATATACAATACAGTAATTATTTAATATATATCATACATAAAATATAAATTAAAAACTAAAATTTAATGTGAAACACCCACACGACTTTCTCTTGTCCATGTATAAGAGGACCAATTTTTGATGAGCAGTATACTTAATGAGGCTACACTTAAAATTACTGAATGCCACAAAACTAAGTACTTAATATAAGAATAAAATGTTCGAGCAATTGTTGTGGAGTTATTAATTTCTTAAAACTTTATTTTTAAAACTTGTATTATTTAGTTAATTTTTAAAAACTTTTTTATAAACTTCTTTAATTCCCTTTATCAAATTCAAAACATTTTAAATTCAGAACAAGGTATTTCTTGGTTGATGTAGTTTTATAAAATATGTTTAACCATGTAACAAATAATCTCACTTTTGAAACCTATTTACTGTAAAATCTCCTCAAAACGACCACGCACGATGAACTAACTCAAAAGTGGCCGGTTTGAGAGGTGGTCGTTTTAGAGAAGTGAAGGTCAGGACAATACTTTAATTAAAATAACTTCATTATTTTGAAAAGTGTATGATTATTCACCCCAAAAATATTGTTTACATAAAATTTTAATTGTTTGCACTGTAACAATACATCACTGACGTACTTATAAACCGACCGAAATAAATAAACTACACTACTGAACTGTATGAATGTTTATAGGGTACTGTACATAACGTCATCTATGGTCAATGGCTAACGAACATTACATTTCTGGTAGGGAAGAGCCGAAGATGTTTATGTAGTTTTTGTGGTTTTCCCACTAATACAATAGAAGTTGAAGCTTGTTAAATTGTAAGTGTTGTACTGTATAAACTGTACAAGCTTATAAATCTGTCAATACTTGAGGTAGCAGTATCAATATGTAGCGCATGGCTATTCTGTATTACATCTACCTTTAATTTCTACTTATTCATCTTCCTTTAATTTCTATTATATTTTCAAATTAAAGTGGTCGCTTTTGCTCGTGACTGGTCGCGATTGGATTAGAGAGTGGTTGATTAGCGGAGGTAAATTTTTACGGGGAAGAATAGTTAATATTTTGGTTCCTGAAAAAACTGGTCGGGTAAAGAGTTGGTCGCTTAGAAGAGGTAGTCGTTTGTGAATGTTTTTTTTTCTTGTAAGGAACGTTGGACCACTTTAGTCAAATAATATCAGTTCCTCGATTTCCTCCTAATCCTCTCCCAGTAGTTCTTCATTCTCCGAGATCTATCAGCCCGTTCAGCATCTGAAAAAACTCTAGGGTTCTGTATTTTCCTAACTGTTTCTTTGAACTTGATATTTGTGTGTTTGATCGCTTCTAGGTTATCGAATTTTTTTTCAAGGTCCTCCAATGTTAGGTTCAGCTCCACTAAGTCCTTCTTCACTTTACGAATCCAAGCCGGCCCCGACTTAAGGTCCCACATATATTCTATTAGTTGTCTGAGGATTCTTGTTTGTGGAGTTCTTATGATGTGTCCAAGGAAACAGATCAGTTTTTTGCGTACTGGTCTGGTATAGATTCAATGTCTCTGTAAACTTCTCTGGTTGGTAAAACCAGCCAGATACCATCTCTGAACACTCGTTTTCCAATGCAGGTTCTTAGCACCCTTCCTTCCAGCATCTGAACTTTTCGAATCCTGATTCTCTTAGTCTTTTGGAGATTTTACTGTATATACAATTAGACAAATATGGATTCCTTAATTCTGTCATCCTGGCTTTGTAAATGTCACCGACCGGGGCTGACGACACGTGGCAAAACCTTGTTTGTGAGTTTGGTGGCCCTGAAGAGGGCCGTTGTTGGTGGTCGGAAGCGGTGAGCCGGGGTGTGGGAATCGGAGCCCGAAGAGTAACGGCTCGGCTACCGGGTTCAGGCCTAGCCTTCCCTCAGCGGTAGTCGGGTCTCCACTGCAGCATGACATTGATGGCCCACAGAGCCCCGCCGAGGTGGTTCTCATCGGGTCGGCGAAGGCTGACCAGTACAGCAATGTGCGTCCGCCACCGGTAGCGTAGACCAGGAATGGTGCGTCTGGTCTCGGCTGGACTATTCTTTTTGTTTGCTCTCTCCTTTCTTCTTGTTTTTCGTTTAGAAACTGGATTGCGAATGTGTCTCGCGGTTCAGTGCGGCTGCTTAAATACCCCTCCGGCGAGTCCACTTTATGGTGGAGGGGAGGAACTGCTGCTGTGTGTTAGTAGCGCTCCCCGCGGAAGGTTCTGAGGCCATTTGCAGGCGCTGAAATTGGTGGGGCTGTCGGTGACAATATAAAGGCCACCATTTAAAAAAAAACCACAAGTTTATAACATTCAGTGAATTTAAGCAGATATACCGCTTACGCCCTCTTGTAGAGCACAAAATGAAGTGATTTTAAACAAAATCGTAATAATATGAGAAATTAAAAGGAAGAAAAATCGCACGAAGAAATGCTACTTCTGGTAAATAGATGTTGAAGAAGATGTTAATTTTAGGTCTTCTTGTGATATCTAACTTAAGCTCCAGGTTTTAACGTTGCACGATTTTTCGTTTTAATTATTCTGTTCAAAACCTACTCATCCATACACAGTACGATCGTAAAAATACTTTTTATGTACATCAGGACCTAAATTTCGATGAAATGTAATTTATTGAAAATTTTACACTAAACATTTTCCTTACTGATATTTCAAGCAGGTCAAGAGAAAGTTAATTTTTTATTTTGTTTCGAAATAATGTGTAAAAGAAAGAGTAAAGACTGCTATAAAATTAATCAAAGGCAAGATGTTTTACGGTTTCATTACATACAGGCTTACCAAAGAAATACCCTAAACCATCTTTCGTTAACTTTAACATAGCTAAACGGAAATGGGATTTTATTTTGTAAATACGATATAAATCTTTCAACGATTTATAGAATTTGCTTTCTTCTCTAAATTTAGATTTTTAAAAGACAGAATCAGGTGCGGGTTACTAAACAAAAAGAAATTTCTTTTGTTTGCTTCACTGAATTTACAGAATTGGAAGAAAGACAGTGAAAGACGTTTATAGAATACAGAAAGTCACATTGAAAAAGAGATATTTAGATGGAATGAGATTTAGTAAGAAGAGTGATTTATTTAAAAATTGGTTGCTCAAGGATATAAAATATAGATTGGCTTACAGAAGGTAATTTTCCTTTTCTATGTAAATTTGGGTTTTCTTTAACTTCTTTTATATGTACTTTAGCGTAAATTATTAAGGTGTTTTTTAAAAAAAATTAAATCATGTAGTACATTGGTTACTTCGGTGAATCAGTTCATAATGTATCAGTTAGGTTTTCGGTCAGGTCTAACATACTTTTTTATCTTTCGTTTTCATTCTTTATCGTAATAGTATCAATGTGTGAAATAAAAATACCGACTATAAACTAAAAATCTGGAATTTAATTCCTAATTGTGGTACATATAAGTGATAAGGCGGGTTACAGGAGTAGTGAACACACCTTAGCCACAGCGGGGCTTGGGGCAAATCTTTTTTTGTGGGTCCTTTCTGGGAAAAATAAAAGACGCCTTCCTTTACCACCGTTTTAGGCCATCAAAGACAAGACCCGGGATGACCACACTGGGTTTGAATTAAAAATCTAAACCACGCAAAACAAAACAAGTTACAAAAATTAAATATTTTTAATTTAATGGACTTCATAAGTTCTTTTTTTATACTATATATAAAGCATCACAACCCAATAATGGTTTTGATGTACAAAAGCAATACTCGTATTTATGTTAAATATTTTATTTAATTGTGCTGAAAGGTCTCATGTGTAGTGAAAGAAACTTTAATTGGTTTCTCGATTCACTCACGTAAGTATAATGTTATAAATTCAATGGTTATGAATTGAAATATTCACTAGTATTCAAGAGTCAAACTTTTATTTTAAAGAATAAAAGTTACGATTAGAAAAATATTGGGTGAAGGAGGATATATGAAAATACAGGAGGACCTCCACATATCGAAATTGTAGATTCCTTATAAAAAATTTGATATATAGAAACTTCGATAAAGAGAAACGCTGTGTTTTTCTCATTAAGACTGTTAGTGTAGCCATTTATTAGCAGTTATTTGCAGAAAACAAACTGTGAGCCTAACTGAAGATTTTTAACTGTCGCAGGTCACACACTAATCAGTTCTTATTGCAGGCTTCATCTGCAGATACTGAACTCACAGATCGACAACTGCAAGCCAACTGTACACTCACCATATTAATTACAGTTCTGTCGTCAGTTGAGTTCGGTAAATAGGTATTGTTAAACGGTGCATAAAAACGTTTAGGTAAAAAGTGAAATAAAAAGTAGTTAAGTATCAAATAAAAAAAGAATGCCGGTTTAGTAATATTACTAACCTTAAATGCGAAAAAGAAAAAACAGAAACAGTACTGGGTGAAAAATTGGCTACTTACACGGACCTTATCACATAAGTCTGTTGAATGAGTTACAAATTTATGAAACCGACGGTTTACAAAACTATTTACGAATAGACGACAGATGCTTTCAAAAACTGTTCAAACTATTATCACCATATATTTCTAAAAATGATACAAAAAAGAGACCATGCATACAGTGCAGAAGAAAGGTTTGCTGCTACATTAAGGTATTTAGCAACCGGGCAAAGTTTTGAAGATTTGAAATTTACAACATTCATTTCATCAATACTTTTGAAATGTCTTAACAACTTTTCATACCCTTGTCTTTTAAAACTTTATTTAAGTAGCACTTCTATTTTTTTTTCCATAAAGAAGAATGTTGCCGGTAAATGTCTATAAATATCGTCAAAAAAGTTACAGATTTATCTCTCATTTCGTATAAAATAAAAATAAAACAAAAATCTCACACAAAACTTTCAACTGCAGATCGGAACTGAAGTTATTTGCCGACACAGACATAGTTAAATGACAGTCCATCTAAACTGCAGGTCAAAACCTGTCCGCCAGCTGTGTGTCTGAGGTGAAATTAAACTTCAGTTATCTGCAGTCCGCGGACTGCAGATAAACTCTGTAGTGAATGGTCACACTTACATGTATTAGCCTACGTGAGATTACTCGACCGTATCCACATTGCCTAAAAAACAGTATTTGTTTACAATAAAGTTTGTTTTAAATTGTCAGTATCAAATAGCACCTGACATATTAGTTGCTTACAAAATTGTCAAGATGTTAATCATACAGTTTTTGTGAACATTTTACTTGACGCTGCTGATTGCGCGGTGCCTAAAATAGACAACAGGAACATAGTTAGGCATGTTCCGTGGTGGAACAGCCAGTGCAAGGAAGCTCAAAAAGCATATAAAACGGCTTTTAATCGTTTCAAGCGTCAACCAACATTCTACAACCAATTAATTTTTAAGAAATTACGAGCGAAAGCCAGAAGAATATTCAAGGAAAATAAAAAATTATCTTGGATCAATTTTGTATCGTCGATATCTAATAAGACTACTACATCTGATGCTTGGTCTAAAATTAAGAAAATCAACGGAATGAAACAATCGAATGAAATAATTTTAGTAAATCCAGTAGACTATGTTGTTTATGAACCACTAAAAGTAACAGATATACTCGCCGATAAATTTGTTAGTAATTCCTGTGACTCCAACTATTGTGCCATCTTTCAAAAAATTAAGGAAGAATCGGATATCAAGATGGATCTCATTTTGCAGCAGAACACTTCCTCAAATCCAGATTTGAACGATTCTATTTCATATGATGAACTTGTGTCTGTTTTGTGACAAACTAAAAATTCTAGTGCTGGCCCTGATGGAATTTATAATGCCTTTCTGAAGAACTTGCCGGAAAGGGGAATACAACTCTTCAAAAAAATTATAAATAATGTCTGGTGTTCAGGTAATATTCCAGAAAATGGAGGCAAGCAATTGTTATTCCAATCCGTAAACCAAATAATGAGAGTAGTAAAGCGGATAGTTACAGACCTATATCGCTTACATGTACGATGTGTAAAATTTTAGAAAAGGTAGTCAATAAACGTCTTCTTTGGTATCTACAACATATCAGTTTTTTATCACCTTATCAAAGTGCTTTTAGAAAATATCGCTCTACCAGTGATCATCTAGTTAATATTGAAGCTAAAGTGTGTGATGCTTTTGTGAAGAAGGAGCATCTTATAGCAGTCAGTTTAGATATAGAAAAGGCGTACGACATGGTGTGGCGAGACAGAATTGTTCGTATTCTATTAGATATCGGTGTCAATGGACGAATGCTGAACTTCATAGCCAATTTTCTTAAAACTAGATACATCTGTGTAAGAGCTAACGGAACCTTCTCAAAAACATTACAGATAGAAAATGGAGTTCCACAAGGATCTGTTCTAAGTGTAACTCTGTTTTTAATTGCAATAAATGGTTTAATTCTGTCAATTTCGAAACCTATAGTCACGCTGGCTTATGCTGATGATATCACTTTACTTTGTAGTGGCAAAAATATCCAGACCACACAAAAATTAGTGCAACAGACTTTAAATGATTTAACCACTCTCGCATCTTCTACTGGTTTCTCTTTTTCAAAGACTAAGAGCAAGTACATAGTGTTCTCTAGAAATTTGCGATCTCACTTTAGTTCAACTTTGACTATTGGTTCTTTTCAAATAAAACGATGCAAAGAAATAAAAATTCTGCGTCTAACATTTGACGAAAGGCTTACATGGAGATCACAAATACATAAACTTAAAGCGGATTGCATGCAAAGAATGAATGTAATAAAATCCATAGCGTCTAGCAACTGGGGATCAGATAAGAAGACTTTGCTTAATACTTACCAGGCACTAATACGATCAAAACTGGACTATGGTGCGCTGGTTTATAACTCAGCAACGATCAATACTCTCAAATTATTAGACTCTGTTCATTATGCTGGTCTCAAACTAGCTATAGGGGCATACCGTACAAGCCCAGTAACAAGTATTCTGGCAGAATCCGGTGAGATGCCTCTTGATCTCAGAAGAGAAAAACTGAGTTTATCTTATGTACTCAAAATTGCCTCGTCTTTAGATAACCCTTCGAGGGATAACGTTTTTACAGGTCGGTACACAAATTTATATCAAACTCGCAATTCCTTGCCAAAGCCTCTGTGCGTAAGAATATCAAAATTTTTCACAAATATTCGTTCTTTACCGCCAACTATCATCCCATCAACTTTATATGAAGACCCGCCTTGGCTGATGAAAAATCCTATTGTAGATCTAAGCCTAACAAAATACAAGAAACATGAAACAAATCCTACCATCTTTTATACTCTCTGTCTTGAATACATAAATAAATTTGAAAGTTTTGAGAAAATTTACACTGATGGCTCAAAAACGTCTGCTGGAAGCGGGTGTGCCGTGGTAATGTTAAATAAAGAGTCTTTATTTAAATTACAAGATTGTTCCTCAGTATTCTATTGTGAGGCATATGCAATAAAAAAAGCATTTGAAGCCATAGCTTTATCCGATCGTAAAAAATGTGTGATCTTGTCAGATTCAAGAAGTGTTTTAGATTCCCTTAGGAGTATCGAACAGGATGAACCGATACTTCAAGAGATCATTAACGTCAACCACAAAATAACTAACAACGACAAAACAATAGTTCTTCTGTGGATTCCTTCCCACCTAGGTATCAAAGGGAACGAGATAGCCGATCGAGCAGCCAAACGCGCCACTACATGCTCCAATAGAATAAACAAGTCTTCCCATCGAGATCTGCAGAAAATGTTCAGACACAAATTTGAAATAATTTGGAACGATTGGTGGAAGACTTTAAGAACTTTCCTACACACAGTACGGACTTACAACCAGTAATTCGAGACTTACAACCAGAAATTTTTAAAAACAGACTTGACCAAGTGACTCTTACACGACTGCGAATTGGTCACACTAAACTGACACACAGTCACCTTATGACGAAACAAGACTCTGTTTACTGCAGACACTGCAACACGAAATTAACTGTCAAACATATTCTTGTGGAATGTCCTACCTTGAACACTATACGGAAACAATTTCACTTACCGGACAATTACAAAGACTGCGTTAACCACACACAGTACACAAAGACACTGGACTTTATACAATTTTTAAATATTCAAAGACAATTTTAGTGCAAATAAAAGTGCAATCCACACAAAATAATTTATAATTTAAAAGTGTAAGATACATCTGTTAAAGTATAAATTTTTTTCTAACTGAAAAACATCATTGTAAACCTACAGTGTTATAACCTTATGTTAAAAAATTAGTGTTTTTTATGTAATGGGGTCGCTAAAAACATGGAATGTTGATGCGACCATAATAAACCAATTATAAAAAAAACGTTTGTTTTATTGAACAGTGTTATAAGGCTACGCACTATATTTAAATGAACTTTATATTTTGGTTAAAAATTATTAAATAAAAACAATAATGAAAAGCATGCATCTGTTGGATATTCTGCTAAAATAACTTCTTCATCTACCCTTAACAATTCATTGGGTGAAATATCGTCTTTGATCGTGGTGACTGTAAATGGACCCAAAACTTCTAAATTTTCGGTAATACTTTAATTTTTTCCACAATAGTTTTTGCAGAGAAGCCGGCTTTTAAAAAACAATTTTTTATCGTTTCCGCTACATCATTTTGTCATACCTTTATTAGTTCTGATATAGACAGCCTGAGGTTAAAAACATTTTCAATAAGTTGGTCATTTTCCAACTCAAGAATAAGTCTCCTGAGATTTTGTTTTCTATATTACATTTTTTTAGAGATAATTAACACCTTGGTCTGTAGGTTGTAGTTTCGATGTAGTATTTGGAGATATTTGTAGCGTCACATTTACTAACTTTTTGAGACAGAAGACGGATGTGCAGGACAATTGTCCACAATAAGAACAACTTTTCTGTTTTGCATAGGCATATTTTTTAATCACATAAAATTTTTACCCATTTGAGAACTGCTTTGTCCACATCATTCTATTTACATATTTTTGATCGTACATAGTATATGAGTACGAGTACAAAAGAACCACACTACTCTTATACGTTGACCACAGTGGTCAACATGAGCGGGACTAAGGAAATACTTCGATATAATATAGAACTTCGATGTACAGAAAATCGATAAATAGAGGAGGTCCGACTATATTTACTCCTTCATGTACTGTTTTGTTATTATTTATTTGTACTATATTTGACGGTATAATATAGCTTACGTTGTTACTTTAAAACTAAAGTAAACGAGTACTGTGGATGTCTTTATTTAACGAGTTATTGCAGTAAATATATAGTTTTTACTGTGTACTTGAGAAAAATAAGTTTACTTAAGACCAAGAGAAGTTCTAAGAAATTAAATTTATTTCCCTAATATGTGTAAGTAAATAGAATTATGTTGTAAAACGTGTTTTGAATTTTTAGTTCTTTCTAAAATGTAATACTTAATAAAATCTTCACAGATCTTCAAAGATGAAGTTATCATTAATAACACATGTTAAATAAATTTTAATAACTGAATTTTTATATTAATTAAATTACATTTCAACCGTGAATTAAGGTTTCTAGCTGTTTCTCTAGCCGATGGTTACTAGTAAAGCTAAAATAGGGTTTTGCAAAAGAAAGTTCTTTTCTTCTTCTCTTTCTTCTTCTTCTTCATTTGAAGTACTAGGTTCGTGAACCTGTTCCGATACCTATTTCTTTCTGGTTCTTCCCGCATCTCTCCTACCTATGGTTTTATAATTGAAAGGCTCACGGGAAGAACAGGCTCAGTCACAATTTTTGTAAAATCGAGTTTTGCGGCTATCTATTAGATAATTCTATGAACTATTTTATCTTCTAATTGATTTTGGTAAAAATAGTTGTCCAATGTAATAACAATTTAAAAATATAGACTGCGGGGGGGGGGGCAACATGCTTAATACATTTTGTGTTACGGATAAACAGGCTGTCACAGCTAAAATATTTTTTTTCTAATATTATAACGACTTAAAAACGAAAAAGCAATCTGCAAACAAAACCAAAAATACTTCAGTAAGTCCAAAACAAATTTCTGAAAGAGGTAAAACAATCACTTTTCTGTATTAGTATTGAGCATTTCAATTTTTTTCATTTTTCTAATATCTAGATATTATCTTAAGAAAAATTTATATTATTAAAATTAACAGAGTTGTATTGTGTACGCAGATGTCGGTTACAAATTTTGCAAAATATATTTTTTATAAAGTCCATTAATTTCATGACGAAATTTATTTAGTTGATATACAGGAGAGAAACAGGCTGAGTCAAAGGGCTGAGCCTATTTTTCCAAGGTTTCTTTTGTGGTATAAAGAATTTTACCATTTTTGTAATGTCTATGTGAATTCACTTGGTTAAAAATCAACCAAAATATTATCTCAGTATCTGTAGGTGTATGCTAAATTATTATAAATACAAAAACATATTAAAATAGAGAAGAGATGTAGGCTATATTTAGTGTATACTAGGTGAACCTGTGCGGGAAAACCCGCACAAAAGGGTAAATTTGTTTTTATAGAACTTCTCTGTAAACAATATTTTTTGTTTTATTGTTGTGTGGCATTATTTTAACTTATAGGCTATCAAATGTTCTGACACGTAACATAGCAACGTGCAATTGTCCATGTGAAAATACCGGCTGTGACAGATAAAGGCCAACTTTGTTGAATGTTTGGCATTGGGATTTATCTATTGTAATCGCAAATGCTAAACGGATGGGCAACTGTCTGCTCTTAAATGTAAATGGCAAAGTACCATCCGAAGGGGTAAGATTTACCCGCGGTAGAAAAACCCTTCTGCCTTTGGCTGCCCCTGTTATGACTTCTAAATCAAGAAAATTTTCGTACATTTTTAGATTTATTCTTAGATTCTTAGATTTCCGATGTTACTAATTTCCAAATTATTTCGGGTTTTATCTAATTGAATTTTGCCTTCGCGCATTATAATAAGGTGTCCGACGAACTGATACCGTTCGAGCACTTCGAGGCGTGCCTCGTCTCCTTCCTCTTGGTCTTCCCCCTAATGGACGACTATCCATTAAAAAATAAAAAGGGAAGCAGAGTAAGAGAAAAAATAGGAAATTAATTTCCTGAATATATTATAGAGAAAAAAATGGTATCAGTGTGGTTGCCTGAAGAAAATAGTGTTTTGATGATGTAGTTGCTTCTAACATTATTACTCTACTTGGTTTAAGTAATAACTGGAAAACAACTCTGATCAACCAATACTAAACTTGCCCCCTCTCCAAACTGAAATAGCTGTGCGAGATGTGGGAGGGATAGATAGAGAAAGAGAGAGGCCTATACTTCAGTTCGTTGAACTTGCCCCCTCACCAATCTATTTTAGACCTCCTATTTTATGGTCATTAATCGAAATATTTGATTTTGGATAGTTTTCTGCAAATCTACTCGAACAGACGATTCATTTGAGCCCACTTCGGGGAAAATCGGCGAAGGTTCAGGTGGTTAAAATCGTGTTGAAAAAAAACCTGCTCGCTATTAATATAAAGATTTTAGTACATCCATGTTTTATACTTGGAAACTTGGTTGGTTTTAAACTTGGTTTAAAAATCGTTTCCTGGAAAATTGTTAGATGTGACTGACTCTGTTTTTCTTGTGAGCCCTTCAACTAAGTGGAGCTATTCGAATTGTTTCTTGTGTCATTCTTTCCAAGTGACTGCATCACTTTTTGTAATTTTGCTTGATTTTGTCATGCAAAAAGTAACAGTTTCTGAATCCATCATTTATAATTCTGTCGTTGCATTCTGACGTTGCAGAAAGTTCATTTCAGCTGCCTGAATTTCGGTATTATTTTCTTTTTGTGTATCCAGGATTTATAGCCATATAAAAGAGTGGGAAGAGCAATAGTGTTGTAGAACTTCGTTCATGTCTCTTGCTGCGTTTTGGTTTGTACATTTTTTCTTATACGTGCGGGCGCACTATCTTACACACAAAGTGGCCACCAATAATACAAAAATATGTTTTTATAGATACTGAAGGCACGAGATTGCTTTTTGCGTATAAATTAGCTGTGAGGAAGGCAAGTTAAAATATGACAGTGCTGCCAACCTCAACAGTGCAACACTACTCGTACATTTTACAACCGTGCAGTTTCTATACATTTTGTAAGCTGTGGTTTAATCCGAGAAATTTTTTTTCATAAACCTTATAAAAAATAAATCTGACCTGTAATACTGCCTATAGCTTAATTACACGACTAGAATCGTTGTTTGATTTGCTGTAATTACCAGCTACCTTATTCCATTGGAACAAATTTTCTATGAATGAATCGCCTTCTTTACGATCGCCGTCACCGGCGTGTTCACTATCAGTCTCACTAGTCTACCTAACCGCTTCCTTTGTTTACCAGGTGTCAACAAAACTGTTGAAGAATAGCTTCTTTACGTCTTTAATTTCCTTCTTTATTTTTCGAATTGTGGAAAGAGAAACATCACAGTAGTTAGCCACTCGCTCATGGCTTTTGTTAAGAGGCATTGAAACGCATTTTTTTTAGCTTCAACTTCTCAGCATTTTATTACACTGCATTTTACATTTCGTTCAGCACTGTGAATAGTCTCCCCACATTTTTGAGAAACTAACATTTCTGTTTACGATAACACACTTATATTCCTACCGTTAACCTACAAAACGTTCCGCGATATACTGCATATGCTATGCTTTGGGTATAGCATAAGTTGTTATGTTTATGTACTGAAATTAAAGCAATCGCGCATGCGCATTGATGCTGTTTCCCCTTTACCCCTCGTTGCAAACAAGAGCAAACTCGTGACTCAAGTGACTATACAAATCGTTAGAAAAGGGTTTTTCGGCTCTGGAGACCTGAAAACTGGATTTTCGATGAAAACTCAATTTCGAAAAATCGACATGAAAACGAAACTTTCCTTACCTGTATATTTCATACAGGGATAGAGATTAAGCGATATTAAAAATTATAAAAATCAACGAAAGAAATAATTTTTAACCACTGTAGGAAAAATTTACATTGTAGAAAGGAACAAAAATAATAAACCAACAATATACACGGGAGATTTTTATAAAAAATGTGTTCTGTAAAGAAAATCAAGTAAACATACTTTTATTCTCTATAAAACAATATTTGAACATTAAATTACCCGTACATTTGATATTCTTCCTCACAATGTCACCGCATTAAATATTTTTTCGTGTCGTATCCATTACATAGGTGATAAAATGTTACCCGTCATAGCTTCATGATTTTTATTGTAATATGCACTAGGGTTCGCTACCTATTCTATTCATTTAGGTAACCTATTTTCCGGAAACATTCTACACAGGTTCACTTACAATGTTTCTGTTTTATTTTATATTATTTAAAAAACGACGCTATATCATTTGACATTTTATATATATCATATGCCATCATATTACGAAATATATGTTTTATGTTTTATTTTTTATGTTCATCTCTATTGCAGATTTTATTAATGAGTTAAAAAAATTAATGGAAGTTGTTTTCTTTTAAACAGCTAAATTATGTTATTGTTAGTAACTATAATGTACAGTATAATCGCTAAACTGGTTTGTTGTTAGTAGTCGTACAATTTTATTTCGTTGTTTGATAACAATAAGTCTAACCCCCATCAGCTGAAAGTAATCAAAGGAAAAAAACTGGTGTGAAACATTCAAACGACTTTCTCTTGCCAATGCAAATAATGAACAATATAAACTAAATATTAGTAATAAAACATAAAAAATAAACAAAAATCTAACCTCAAAAACCATACGCTTATTTTAATCATGAGTGAATGATGTAAAATGAAAAATCAACTTTGACTTAATAATACGGAAAATCACTCTTTCACGCTAAACTAGCCGCTGTAGAGAAAAATTCTTTAAAAAGTTTAGATGTTTTAATTTTCTATAAAGTTTATTAGATACACTTTCGTCCTAAACACTTTGAGTGATATGGTCAAAAAACGTGTACGTTTATAGAATCCTGGCCATTTTCGTCTATATTTGAAATATTGTAGAAATAACACTATAAGGAGTATTAAGATGTTATTAACATGGCTAGAAACTCCAAATCTTTTAGTTTTGAATAATGTATTATAAGTTGTTAAATTGATTTAATAAAATAATAAAACTATCACTTTTTCATAGCACATTTTTTTAGAAAAAACAAGATTTTTTAATTGCATTTCGCATGTTGTTTAAACAATTTATTTAAACTATTTATTAACAATTTATTTATACAATTTTATACACAAAAAACCTATTATACACTTTTATAATACTTTATGACGAAAACTGTGATATCGAATTTAAAAAAAAAACTAAACACAAAAATTTCTTTTGTGAAAAAAAACTCACGTGTATAACCTCTCTGTTTACTTTTCGTTTTAAGTGAATAAAACACTAACGTTCTAGCGCTTTATTTGTATTAGCGTTGTAATTTTGTACTAAAATGTACGTAAATTTAGAATAAATTATCGAATTCCGTATAAGAACGTGCTATTACATAGTATAACCGCGTAAATACGAATTCCGTAAAATTACGTGAACCGCAAGCTGTAAACGTATCACCGTTCCGTAAAATTACGTGCTTAGCACGCAAAAAAGCATGCTAAGGCCGAAATCTTAAAAAAAATCCATTTGTTACAGATTTTCATGAAATAAAAAACAGAAAACCACAAATTACCGCTAAACGAAGCATTATACAAACAACTTTTTGCATGAAAACTTATAGATTTTTAAATTGTTTACAACTTTGCTTATACACTTTTGCCCTAAAATTCATATCAAGACAACAATCTTCAAAAAACAAATTTTTTCTACGAGAGAACAGCTTCCCCAAGAATTTCAGCTAACATGGCACCTACCCTGTTACGTAGAGCATAAAAAGTGTAGTAAATGAGGCGATTTTTAAAAAGTTGTGGGAGCCGTTTATGAGAAAATACTACTTTCAGTTGACCGATTTCGATGAAAATGTTCGTGTCGGGTCGTCTAGTTGGTCCTTACTTAAGTTGTAAGTTTCAACTTCCGTTCCGATGTTCCGTTCTTGAGATATTTTGTTCACATATGCGCGCACACGCACACGCACACACACACACACACGTACGCATACAGACCAATCGCTAAAAACATTTTTTTGAGTTCAGGTGATCTGAAAACGTGTATAACCGGTGAAAACTCAATTTCGAAAAAGTCTGCAAAATTCAGCGAAGGTCATCAGCCGAAAGGCTGGTTGAACCTGTAGAGTAGTGGTGTCTTCAACCTTATTTTAATAAAGGGTCAAATTTTTATTATTAAAGGGCTCAGGGTCGCATTGATCTAATATTGCTATTTAATATTATATAAATTTTGTTTTTGATTTTAGAATAAAAAATTAATTTTTAAAATAAGTTTGTGTTTATTTTTAAAATTACCGTGAATATCAATATTCAATGAATAGTACTTACTTGAAAAAGTGAAAAAATATTGTTTTAAAAGCTTAAACAATACTGAAACATGTAACAAAACCCAAAACTACACTAAAAATATTAAAATGGAATTTTTTTTACAGTACAGTGAGAAATCTGACATACATTATCTCTCACTTATCTGCCAACATTGGCTTTTATGATGGATGAAGCCATTCAAAGAGAGTTCTCTAAATGAGGATAAGTAACATGATTTCTCAATTTTGATTTCACGTTATTCATTTGGAAAATAGCTCTTTGTTCTTTGTACCATCGGTACATCAAAAAAACACTGTTAAGATTATCGAAACGCCATTATATATAAAAAAAAATTATTGAAACTAAATCATTTGGCAGGGCGCGGGTTGAAGAAAACTGCTCTAGATGCATTTCTAAGTAAAACGAGGAGTGAAGTGGTTTACCATGGCTTACTTACTGAGTGGGAAAGTATTCTAATCAGCATGCCAGGCTCTCTGAAAAGGATCTACTTTCCACTCTGTAAATGACACCTTCATTTAATTCACCACAGGATCTGGTTGTATAATGAAATTCATTACTCTCACAGGAGATATCTCTGACTACTATCGGTTTCATAATCATTGACACCCGAGTTTGAACCCTTGCATCTCCAAAACTATGAGTCGGATTTCAACATATTTTACATTTAAATTTAATTTTTTTTATTTTGAGTTTATCCATTTACGTTCTATATTGTTAATGTTGTTTAAAACTTACTGTATCGAGGTTGGAAGTCAAAAAACCTGGTTTTTTGCTACCACAACAAATACCACGCGTTTAGAGGCTTGTTACTCAATAATCATTTGAATGTAAAATTTGAAATGTTAACGCAACATAGACAATTAATTATATTCTTACGGCGTGCACAAAATTTTAAATTGTATGTTATTCAAATTTTGATTTATCAACAATATTCTGAACACTTGCTATTTCGGTAACCACTCGATCGTTCGGCACGGGCAAACTATCGTTTTATTCAGCGTAAAAAACTTAATGCAGATATGTTAATAACATGAAATATTGATTGGCCAATGTTGTGGTAGAATTTTGAAAATTTTGAAAAATAGACTAGTTAATGCGCGGGGGTGGGGTGGACGCTACTATCCATGATGCTAGGTTGTGTTCGTGACATCCTGTCGGACTGTCTACCTGAATAAACAGACAACATTTTCAATTCAGGTAGACAGTCAGATTCAGGCAACACGGATAGTAGCGCTCCCCCTCATTATCCGGACTATTTTTCAAAATTTTAAAAATTTTACCACAACATTAACCAATCAATATTTCATGTTATAAACATATCTGTACTAAGTTTTTTACGCTGAATAAAACGATGGTTTGCCCGTGCCGAACAATCGAGCGGTTACCGAGATAGCAAGGGTTCAGAATATAGTTAGTAAATCAATATTAAAATAACGTACGAATTTTAAATTTTGTACACACTGTAAGAATATAGTAAATGTCTTTGTTGTGTTAAAATTTCAAACTTTTTGGTCAAATTTTTACTGAGTTACAAGCCTCTAAACGCATGAAATGTGTTGCGGTAGCTAAAAACCCGAGTCTTTTTGTATTCCAACCTCGATATGGCAATTTTCAAACAATATTAAAAATATAGAACTATTATGAATCAACGATAAATAAAACGAGCTAAATTTTGATGAAAATATGTTGAAATCCAATTCATAGTTTTGGATATGCAAGGGTTCAAATTCGGGCGTATATGATTATGAAACTGATAGTAGTCGTAGATACATTAGAAACAGAAATCAGATACAGATCAATAATGGTTTTTCCCGTAAGTCAAAAGTACACCTTTTTAAAAATTGCCAGCAGGCATGAGACACGTAGTCTCATGAAAGGGATTTTTCTTTGATGATTTATTTACAACTCTAAAAATTATACAAAAATGAATGTGATTGTAATTGTGTTGACTCATTGATTGGCTTAGAGGCTTAGAACTCCCTTTTATTGTATCCCAAAGGATTTTGGGTAGCCTACTGTGAATTTTAATAAACCTTTATTTTTCATTAAATTATCAGGTCTCTACTCCAGCGTTTTATGGTATTCTCATGTAGATGTAAAATGAAAAGTGAACGAAGTTATTGTGATCCGGAGACTTATAAAAGCATTTGTATAGGTGTTCGATAAAATTTTGGATGAAAGTTGTGAAAAATTATAAAAGGACAAATCTGTGCGTAAGGTTTTATTACTAAAAAAAGGGAAGGCTATAACGTAAAGAGGAGGTTGTGCTTTAAAGGCGTAATGGTTTAGCTTTGAATACTTAAATGCTTTGTAAATTATAAGGTGTAGTTGAAGCGTAAATTCATATAGGTTTCAAAAGAGAATAATACATGCACAATTTTGAGCCACTAGTAATTTTGATCTTTTATGAAGTAGGAAATACTTCATATGGCCAAATCTCTTTATGTAACTTTCACACTCTGTCATGGTGAGTGCCCAACCCTATTATGTAGACAATCAACCCCTCATAAAGGCAGATACTGTAAAATTCCCCACCTGACTTTTGATAAAAGACTGACATAATAATAATAATGTGAATTTATTTCAAAAATATAATAAAACAATAATTACAAATACATCAAAATAAAACAAAAACCACAATACAAAACGATAAATACAAAATGAAAATTCACTACAGTCTTGACCCGCTGGTTGTCAACTGGAAAAGACTACTAATGTAAAAGTACAAAAATGTTATTGTACAAACAATAGAAGTTATAGTAATTCCAAATTACAATAACTTCTATTACTTAGTAACAACCCGTTGAATAATGCCTGGGAACCCGCCCCCCACATTGTTAGAATAAGTTAATTAGAATAGTAGTTAGACAATAAGTTGTAAATATAGCCAACTGTCAATCATCTGGTATTCTTTAGACGGCTATATATTTTTCCCTCTGTGTTTTTGGGCCTTTCTTCCACCTACCAACTTACAGCCAATCATTGGGATGCTTCTCCTTCCATTGGCTCTCCTGGTTGGTTAAACAATTGGTGGGAGTGAGAGGCTTGTCAACCAGAGGTTTCCTGGTTCAATTCCAGGAAATTAAAATCAGTTCCCTAGTAACGTGAGAGTGGAACACTCACACTTAAATAGTTCAGTAATATAACTGGCTAACTATGAGATAAGAAACAGAACTATTTTTTTAGCCCTGGGACCAGCAGATCGAGAATAATTAATTGAACACTTCACCTACCCGTTATAGCCATTATTTTATATTATATAATATATATTATTATCATTTCATCAGTGTCCTTTTCTGAGCACAGCCTGTGCCTTATCGGGAAAGTAATTTCTGTTCAGTTAGCTAAGAAGTTGTACTTATTGTAATTAATATAATGGAAATAAATAAATGAATTTAAGACAAATTTTACACGAATAATAATTTTGTAACACGGGAAAGTGCGGTTTGATTATTGCAACTTGTATATACATACATCTCGATCATACTAATTTTACTGCAGAATAAATTTTATGAAGACTATGGAATAAACATGTTTAAATGTAAACATTTAATAATACACGTTGTTGCGCAGACTTAAAATTAAGCTGTTTCCTGTTAACACTAGTTGTCATTTGCAGAAAATTGTTTGAGAAATGCTTAAATTATGTTAAACAAGAAATTGCATTTAAATTATTATATTATAGCTGACAACTGAAAAGTAACACACGACTGCGTTACTATGATTGGTGTTGACTTAAGTGATGCATTTGTCTACGCCCTATATAAAATGTGCCATTGCTTTCATCATCATCATTACACATGATAAAAGTTTAACCCTGAAAAGTTCGGTAATCTGCCCACAAAAGACAGGTGGAGTGTCAAATTACTTACCCTCAATCTGTTTGTTGCAGGGCTAAAATAAATAGTTCTTTTTCTTATCACACCATGGTCAGCCAATTAAATTACTGAATCATTTAAGAATAAAAGAGGTAGAGGTGTAAGAGATACTAATCAGAGTTATCTCCTCTGGAAGTGATGAATTTCATTATACAACCATACCCTGTGGTGAAAGAAGTGAAGGTGTCATTTGCAGAGTGGAAAATATGTGCTTTTGAGAGGGCCCGGTATGCTGATAAGAGTACTTTTTCACTCTGTGAGGAAGGTAAATGTAACCTCACTCCTCGTTTTACTTAGTAAAACCTCTACAGGTTCTAACCAGCCTTTTGGCTGATGATCTAAACAACAAGTCGGTAACACTGTTATTTTTTAAATAAAACTTTCTCTAAGTGAAGTTTAACGCAAATGTCCGTGTAGTAACATCAACTACGTATAAGTGCTGCTTACGTTTCACTGAAAGGAGCTTAATATCAGATTTTACAAAAACAAATGTATTATTGCCAGTGTATAAGATTGCATTTCTGCTAGAGAGAGATAGTGTTGGCCGCCTGAGGTAAGCGGTGCAATAATCATGCCTTTCTATTAACTTAGTATTAGCATATTAATGCTGACAGCTGATTTTTTACACGTCATCACACTGTCAATAACAACTATGACAATATTATTTGAGATCTGCTCTTATCAGAGAGAGCGGGAATTGCTCTTTACCAGCGTCATTTGGAGTACTTGGCACCCAAAATATATATCTACTCCCGTTAGATTTCTTAAATCTAACGGGTTTAAAATTTCATAGGGAAACTATGAAAAGGGAAACTATTCTAACTGGATAGCCAAAACAGGTAGAGAGAAAATAGCACAAACGGTTAGCAATATTCAAATGTAGATGTAACTATAGAGACAGAAGGAAAATAAAATAGTATAGTAGTTTTTTAAATTATTTTTATTTTATTAAAAATTGTGTAAGCTAATTATTACTAAAATGTAATGTACCATAATTGTTACAATCGAAATCTTAGTAAATAGCAAAGTATTAGTTTTAGTTTGTTAAGTAAGTATAGTAGATTTTGAATGCTATAGCGAATAGTTAATACTTTAGTTTTTTGATTTTTATTTAAAAGTTTTTAACCCATCCTAGTAAAGGCCAAGCCAATTGCGGCGAACGCTAGGCTACGCATGCGCATACCTGACTTCGACCCTGCATACCCTCCAACCTACATGCGTACTTACCTATCCGTTTCCGGAACACCCCTCGGCCGACTACGCCCAATCCGTAGGATTTTAAGCAGCTTAGTGGCTCTGGAGCGCTACCCGGCTCAACCACAACCCCCGAGAGTCCTACTCCTACTTGAGTGTGCGTGGATCCGTCCACGGGGCACCACACTCCCCTCGGTACCAGTGTTACGTGCGTGTGCACAAAGCGTTGGACTGGTCGCCGCCGAGCTCCCACAAGCTCTCCCACACAGTGGATGTACTAAGCCGCCCCGTGCACCACGAATAGTACACGAATGCACTACCGGCAGCACACGCGACGGGTCACGGCCGGCCACCAGTACTAAGTATCCTTACAGCTATTACGGCCTGCTTAGACAGGGTAGCCTAAGCCGCGGTTTTATGGGTACGGTCTGTGTGGTCTGGGCAGTTAGATGTACAGTCAGAGTGTTGTTGAAAATTGACAACACCCATTGTATTTTGTAGGCATGCTGTTCCATTGTTAAAATTATACGCTGCACTATTGCAGTACATACAAGACTATACTAATGCAGACGCACGTTTTGCCCAGCGCTCTCCTTACAAAAATCAGGCTATACAATCATGGGTTTGTCCATAGTTGGGTGGGATAATTTCCACCACCTCTAGCGTAATAAGTTAGTAATTTACTGTAAGCAATTTGTATTATCGTAATTTATTTTTTGAGTATTCGGCACCCAAATTATATAACCTGCTCCCGTTAGATTTAAAAATCTAACGGGTTTAAAATTTCGTAAGTACACAATACACGCACAAGACGTGTACAGAATAAGTGTACAGTAGTACACACATTCTGAAAGTTGCACGTACAAGTGCAATCTTATACGCCGGCATCAATACACCAGTGCAATGCTTTGTACATAGTAAGAAAAAATAATATTGTCGATTTTGCTAAGCGTACTTTGTACAGAAATGTTGTTTATGTGAACTGTAATACGAGGGTAGGCTGATAAGTAATGCACACATGCTTGTAGAAGACGAACAAAAAGAAATAGCAAGATGGGGTAAATAACAAATTAAAGTACAAATCTTAACCTACCAAATTATCTATTTATTTTTCAATATAGTCACCGTTAAGCATTACACATTTCTCCCAACGTTTAACAAGTTTTTTCATTCCGTCACTGAAAAATTCTTCCGACTTTCCTCGAACCCAGGACGCAATAGCTGCCTTCACCTCATTGTCCGAGCTGTAATGATTACCCTTAAGGTCTCTCTTCAGTAGAGGAAAAAAATAAAAATCGCAAGGCGCAAGGTCGGGAGAATACGGAGGGTGTAAAATTGGTTGAAACTTCAGGTTTCTCAGAGCCTCTCCAGTTGCACGCGAAGTGTGTGGACGAGCATTGTCGTGTTGCAAAATTATTGGCGCCAGGTTGCCTCTAACACGACAAACTCGACGTCGGAGGTGTTTCAGAGTCTGTATATACTGAGCAGAATTTACCGTTGCCCCTCGTTCCAGATAATCAGTCACATAAACTCGGCGAGCATCCCAAAACACAGTCAAAAGAATTTTTTTTGCGGACGGTTGTGTTTTGAACTTTTTCACAACAGGAGAATGTGGATGACGATATTCAGCGCTCTGCCTTTTTTCTTCGGGATCGTAATGATGAACCCATGACTCGTCCCCCGTCACAATATTCAAAAGAAAGTCGTCTCCTTCGTCACGGTAGCGCTTCAAAAGTTGTTCAATTCGCGTTGTTTAATTCTCGTTGACATAGCACCAGAACACGACGCCATACTTCCACTACTCAAAACAAACTGAATGAAAGCAACGCCTTCAAACTGCGCAGACTTGTAGAGGAGAAATAGTACTTCCACATGCCACCAGGCGCGCTACTGAAGTTTATTTAGTTGTCTTCTACAAGCATGTGTGCATTACTTATCAGCCTACCCTCGTAGTAATGGATGTACTTTCCGAAAGTACGTATTTAATGAAAGCCTACACGTAATCTTAGATTTTTCTTCTACGTCACATCTATCCAATGTAAACCAAAACCGTTATACAGTGCAATGCTTTGTACATAGTAAGAAAAAATAATATTGTCGATTTTGCTAAGCGTACTTTGTACAGAAATGTTGTTTATGTGAACTGTAATAGTAATGGATGTACTTTCCAGAAAGTACGTATTTAATGAAAGCCTACACGTAATCTTAGATTTTTCTTCTACGTCACATCTATCCAATGTAAACCAAAACCGTTATACTAAGGAAAATATGCCCGAATACCCATATATACCTAGCGATTCAACATAAGAACAAATATTATTAAATTCTGCAGTTCTCTAAAATTGTTACAAAAGAATTTCATAAATAAAGAGCTTAGTTCATACAGGTGCAGATAAAATAAATTTTTGAGAAAATCGCGATAAAATGTTTAAAAGGCTTTCAGTTCTGTTATTTGCCTGATTGTTTTTTAATTTAATACTTTTACAAAAATGTATTGGTACAGGGTGGCCCATATGTCGGTTTTCCCAATATTTACGGAAATCGGAAGAAAGGTTAATGGAATAAGAAGCCTGTAGGCAAAAAAACAAATTTATTATAATGAACTTGTAATAAGATGAAACGATGTGCCAATATAAATTGTTTTGGCCCCACGTTGGGGGCCAAAATGTAACAAATAGGAATGTATTGAAATGCAAATTTTAAATTGAAAAATAAATATTTATGTGAACTGTAATAGTAATAGTAGTTAGTAATAGTAATTTAGCTTGGATTCTTGATATTTAATGAAAGCCTACACGTAATCTTAGATTTTTCTTCTATGTCATATCTATCAATTTGTCAAAAAATTGACCAAATTATGTATTACAAAATTATTAAATGTTTCATCTTCTTTACTGATGACACTATAATGTAAAACTAAGTATTTTAATGAAATGAATATAATTATTTTTTGCAATATCTATTTGAATATTTATATTTACACTAGCTATCAAGTCAAATTAATTATTTTTATAGTTACTACTTGAATTATCCTCGGAGTCTTGTTCTTGATTCTTGACCAACGATTGATCGGGAATCAAATGGGGCCTCGAGTCAGTGTTGCAATTGGTTTTATAGTCTTGAATAACTTATATTTAAATCTTTTTTCGTACATTTTAAAATAATCAAATTTATTTTGTTTAATTCCATAATTAATTAGATTCTTGATACTTTAATATTTTCCGTTACTTATTTTCTTATTATTTCAAATTATTTAATTTGAATTATACTACCTTTTGTTTTCCTGCTTTAATTTGAGATGTTTGGTTTCTGGAATTAATTTTTTTGAATGTTTTATTTTCTTCTTATAATTCAACTTGATATTTTTAATAACTGTTTGCATATTTAAATTTTAAATTAGAAATTGTTCAATTTTTATTATTATATATTATTATTTTTAAATTACTTCTTGAATTTACAACAATTGGTTAATTGAATTAGATCATCGACAAACGACGTACTGGAACATAGACTGCTATTCTACAAACTGTACATAAATAAATTACCTTGAAATTGTTATAGCAGGTGTTCAAAATGTGTACCATGATTTTCTATACACTTAATACAGCGACTTAAAACTGATTTTGCAACCTTAAACATTAGTACTAAAAATAGTTAATAAAACTACATCTTCAGGTGTTCTTTCATTGTAAAATCAAATTATTTAATAATTTGATACAAGTTATATAGACTATAAGTAGCTTTAATGACACAGTATTTTAAAGAGATATATTTATTGTTAAACGATCAGCTGAAAAGTTATAATAATAGAAACTTTTAAAAATGCTGTTCATCATTTTCCTTATAACATTTCTAGTATTAGTAACTACAGTTTTTTCTTCTTTTTAATTTCTATTTAAAAGAGGAAATAAACTATTCTTATCACGGTAAACTATTCGCTTCCGTTTGAATGTAAGACTGACAAAATTTATTGAAAGAATTAATAAAACTATTTAAAAACAGTTTTCATATATTACCTTCCGATTTCATTTGTCCAATTTAGTATAACGCATAGCTTTTAAAGTGTACACATTATTAAAACAAGAAAAATTAAAGTAAAAAAATAAGATATTAAATAACAAAGAAAACCAATTTTATTTTATTTTTATTAGCCTACTTTTTTCTGCATTTCCTCATTTCTTTTACTTTCACCTTTCCGCATTTTCTTTAGTCCATTGATTTTTCTTTCTTATTCCACTTGAATACTACTCTAGTTTCCTCACGCAAAACCCAAAAGTGATTTCGTTTCTTTACTTATCTCTTTTCATCCGGCATATTTATGGCAAACTTTTAAAAATATAATTCACAACATGACAAATTGGTATTTTATGCTTCCAGTTATGCTTTTTTTAACTCTCTTATTGTCTCGTGACAATAATATAGACGAGAATTTAGCAAAAATAAACTATCTTTTTACCAAGGGAATCAATAATTTCATCTGTATGAATGAATTTCTCAAAAATGTTTTTTGGAACAAAAAACTTAGACTATAGCGGTTTTTAAAATATTACTAGGCCTATTCAAAGAAAAATATTTCTATACTAAAATATTTTCGTCTTTCATTTTTATTACGGTACTGTACAATGAGCTCAATGATTTCCGTAAATTAAATTTAATTTATTGGGCAGTGGGGAATTTTACTTTCAGGAGAAGAGATACCCAGTGGTAGATTCTCCGTTTAGAACTGCGGGTTTTGTCCGTTATTCAGTTCAAGAGGTCTCAGCTGTATTTTCACTTTAGGGGTCCCATAGTTGGGAAGTTCCTAGTAGCTAGGTCACGGGCTTGTTGGTTGGGATGATCATCTAGCCATTCGCGAAATTAATTATAGAAGGACGCGGTTAGTTCTTTATTATTGGAATTTTAAAATCGTCGTGGAGGGTTTATTGCTTATATTTTTAAAGACTTATTGCATTAAAATTTAATTTAAAAAGTTTTTTAAATTTGGCTAACGCAAATAAAAAAAGAAATGGGTACTTCTAAAAATTTTTTTAAAAATCTCGTTTCTTCTCCTTCACCCATTTCTACTTTGTCATTTTTCTTCTCTATTTTCATCAACTTCAACTTTTTTCCTCTTCCTACGTCATTTTCATTCATTTTAAATTTTAGAGATGGGTTCGTTGATTATTAGTATCTACAGAAATATTCTGTAATGGGGGGATTATAATCTTGGTCAGAATTTTTCCGAATTTACGTATTTCTTCTATTTTAATTAGATTCAATTATTTGTTTTAAAGATTTTATTTGATCTAAATTGTATAGTAATTTAAAATTTTGAAAAAGTAATTTTAATGTACATAATATGGGTAATTATAACCCAAAAGGATGGTCTAATGGCAGTAATTTAGCTGTTTGACAGCTGAATTGCTGCGACGGAGACAACGGTTCCTGGTTCAAATCGTATTAAAGATAGTAACTGTTATACAAAGTTGTATTATAATAGAAAGTGGTTACCGGTGTTCTTTGATGGTTGGGGTTCAATACGAAATATGCTCAGTAATGGTCAGCCTGAGTCTGTACAAGACTACAATACATTTACACGTCGTACATGTTATTTGTTTAGGTCATCAGCCGAAAGGCTGGTTTGAACGACTAGAGGACTTCGCAAAGTAAAACGAGGAGTGAGGTGGTTTACCAATTCCTTTTTCACTGAATGGAAAAGTAGCCTATGCTAATCAGCATGCCAGGCCCTCTGAAAATCATCTACTTTCCACCCTGCAATTGACAACTTTACTTCATTCACAATAATGTCTGGCTGTATTATAATGAAATTTATTACTTTCAGAGACTAGTGTACTGACTTTTTTGACTAGTGTATTTTACAACTCTACCTCTTTTGTTCTTAAAATGTTTCAGTCATATAACTGGCTGACCATGCGATAAGAAACATAATTATTTTTTGTAGCTTTGGAACTAACAGATCGATTTCATACGCACATTTGCATATTCATGATCTCGTACTTAATCATCCTTATCTCATTGAATCATGGGGTTGCTTATTGTTTTTCATCTGAACAAATTGCAAAGTACACGCGCTGTAGATTTCAAAAAATACACTTCTACCTGTATTTTGCACGTTACGCTTTAATAAATAATCCTGGTTGAAAGAAAGTATTCTACACAACTTAACCGATTCAATTGTATAACATTTGATAATATATGTCTAAGATCTTAAATCTTTAGAATTAATTAAATTTTTAAATTACGAGAAGGAACAATGAATTGTTGTTCTTCAATGTTTGGTAGTGTATTTATAGTTAATTTAAATTAAGAGAACTTCAGAGGTGCTGTGAATAATAATATTATAATAAATAATTGGACAGATTAATTCAAATTAAATTACCTTGTTATTTCAGGCAAAATGTGGAATCTCATTCCTTTTACAAGTGGTGGTAATAAATTTGTGTTCCTGAACAACAACAGATTTACAGTCTAATGCACTCTGAAATTTAATTAGAACTCAATGAGGTTTATGCGCAAGAGTATTGTTGACAACCAATTATGTGAACCATTTGTTGAACTGATAATTATAAATTTTACTTTTCTAATTTAAAAATTGGAAAATATTCACTAATAACGTAATGAAAATTATGTTAACAGTTGAAAAGTTTATTTTAGTAAATTTTTATTAATTGTTTCTAAAAATATTAATTACTATTAGTTCATTAATAAATTATTTTATGATACAGAGTGAATTCTATGTCCTGAGAAAAGTATGAAAGCAAGCTGAAATAAACAAGGAAACAGGAACACATTAAAATTAAAACTTGTTCCCCTCTTCTTTGTTCTATTCATTTTCCTCCCAACAATTTCTTTATTTTCCTACTGTAGCATGACATTGACCTATATTTGGATTATTGGTCACGGTCGCACAGATCAGTTTAACCACTACATTTTTAATAACAAGTAAAACTATTATCAAGATATACTTGGTATATATTTATAATGTTTCTTTTAATAATATAAATAAATTTTGTAAATTAATAATACTGGCATAATCTAAATTATATTCTATGTTTAATTATTCATACCAGTTAATCATCGATATTGATAAAATTTATATGATTATATTTAAACAACAGCGAGATTCAAATCAAGATTTGCGTGAGTCAAAAGTGTAACTAAATTGTGTATTGTTAAAATAATTAAAGAATCAAAAAACGGAGATGAACAATTAAATAAGTGATGTGAATAATTATAATAAAATAAATAACGTCGTTTAAAACAATAATTTGAATTTTTACGAACAATAAAAAATTATTAATCAAATTTTAAAATCTAAAGTGATGAAAGTAAGATCCGGCCAAAGCGTCGGTGCGGGACGAGACGATCGATGAGATGACCACACTGTAACGAGCTCCGATTAAAAATTAAAAATATCAAGTAAAATTTCAAAGAAGACTAACATATTATATGCAAATGAATAGAGTAACAAGTAAGAAATCATAATTATTATTTATTTCACACGAACTTTCAAAATTTATTTAAAGAAGTCAATGTAAAATTTCAAGAATTCAAATACTATTCGGACGCCATATTCATAAACTCAACAATACAATTATTTCAGCAAACTTTGTAAATTAAACAACCGGTATGATCGATAAACAATATTCATAAATCATCTATAAAATTTTAATAATTAATCAATAAAGACCAGTATTCAATTTAATTAAAATTTAAAGATCTATTTGTAATTTTTGTTTAGGTTAAGATTTTCATTGTTGCAGTAAAATAAAATTTTTATACTCAAATAATAATAAATTAAAATCCCTGAGATATTATATTAAATAAAATAGTAGAGTCAATTTATTGTTAAATTCAATATTCATAGAATCATTTATCAGGTAAAAATTAAAAGCATTTAAAACTAAAATATATTTGTGTTAATTTATTTCTAACCTAATTTATCGTAGCTGTAGTGAACGCTACATAAATTTTGGCGCCCAACTTAGTGGCAATTAATTAATTAAAAAATAGTAGAAACATTAAATTTTTCGCCGCAACGTTTAGGCATTTTGTATTTTTAAAATCGTGTTTTACTTTCTAAATTAATTAAAATTAACATTAAAAGAATCTTAAAATTATTTTTGTTTATTATTATTTGAGTTTTGTTTATTGAGTACCATGGCAAATATTGAATTAAGATCAGGTAGGCAATTAGGCCAAAATGATAATAGCGATAATAGTGATAATGAAAATAGGCAAAGTACATTAGAGGATAAATTTGACCGAATGATGAATATGATGATAAAAATGAATACGGATTTAAATGAAAAAATGGAAAAACAAATATCAGGTTTAGAAATAAGTTTAAATGAAAAAATGGAAAAACAAAATGAAAATATGTCAGATCTAAATAAAAATATGTCTGATTTAAAAGTAGAAATGAATAATCAAAAAGTAGAATTAGTGAATAAAATATCAGATGTAGGTACAAATTTAGGAAATAAAATAGATAAACATTATAAAGGATTAAAAGAAGAAATGAATGAAATGCATACAAGTATAAGTAATGGAATAACAAATATAAACACCACACTAGCTAAACATGAAACAATAAAAACAAATAAGATAGCAGATTTAGATGATGAAAGGAGCAAACAAAATGTAGAATTAAATGAAAATTTAGATAAAAGTAGCAAAGCTATAGAACAGAATAGAACAGGTATTAGGTTAGATTTATTAGAATTTAAGTTAGATTTAGTAGGAAAAATAGATAATAATGAAGTAGGTGAAACAATAATAAGCACAAATGAAAAACTCAAAGAGTTACAATGAAATAAGGAAGTAAATAAATATATTAACAGAACAAATATAAAAATAATGAACCAGAGGTATGACAATAATCAATGGGAATATAGTTATCCTAATAAGCATAATAATAATTATCAAAATAATCAACTAACAAGAAAATATAAAAAGTTTAGGTATAATCCTTACAATAAGAATAGTAGCAGGACACATTGTAACAATAATAAACAGAATAAAAATAGAAATCAAAACCTTGAGAATGGAAATGATTACAAAGTAACAAGCATTAGGAATAAATTAGCTACAAATAAACTTGATGAAAGAGTAGATGTGATAAATCGGTATAAAGATAAGCCAGGTTAGATATTAAGATTATTTAGTTTAGTGTTTAGAGAAGGTTAGATGTTATGTGATAGGTTATAAAGTAAATGTTTTTGTAGATAATTTTGCTTTAACACATTTAAACACATGTAAATTTTTAAACTCAAGATTAACTAAATGGATACTTAAATTACAAAATTATGATTTAAATATACAACATTGTAAAGGAATAGACAATAAGAGAGCTGATATTCTAAGCAGAAATTTTAAAAGTACACAGGTAGAAAAGATACAAACATTTAGGTTAGCTTCATTTAAATTTATTGTAGACAAAAGGTTAATTAATATGTTTAAAAATATTGGTAAATTACAAACAGAAGATCCTAAATTAAAAGAAATTATCGATAAACTCACTAATAAATCAGAAAATAATAATGTTATTCAAAATTTAAAATCAGTTTATTATATTTATGATAATGTTTTATATAAATTAGTTCATAATGATTATAAAATAATGATACCTAATTCAATGTACAAGATTTTAATTTGGCAAACACACTTAAGGTATTCACATTTAGGTAGTAGAAAATTATTTAAAATGTTATTTGAAAGTTTTATTTTTAAGGGAATGCACAAGATTATTAAAAGCTTAATTAGAACTTGTGAAGTGTGTCAAAAATGCAAGTATGATAATTTTATAAATCTAGCACCATTAGGCCATATTACTGTAGATAAATGCAATGAGTTAATTAGTATAGATTTTATTGGTCCGATACCTAGGTCTAAAGGTAATTTTACCTACATACTAGTTATTGTAGATTGTTTTAGTAAATTAGTAACTGTTTATCCGTTAAGAAAAGCTAATACCTTAAGTACTATTAGGAAATTGGGTATGTATTTAGAAAAACATGGTAATGTTAACAGAATTTTGACAGATCATGGAACACAATTTATTAGTAAGAATTGGAAAGAATTTTTAATTAATCGTGGTATTAAACATTTGTTATCTTCAATACGACATCCTAATTCTAACCCAGTTGAACGATACAATAAAAGAATTATAGAATTACTTAGAACTTGTATCTTTGACAAACACACCCACTGGATTAAATATCTTGATTTTGTTGTAGAAGCAATTAATAACTCAGAAAATGATGTGACTAATTTCACACCATATTATTTACATTTTGGTCAGAAAAGTGATAGATTTTGGAACAAGTATATTTCACAAATAACAGATAAATCTGTTCATGAAAACAAAGAATTACAGTATCAAATAAACTTGAAAATAGCGTCTGAAAAAATAATTAAACGAGCAGAGCAGAATAGGAAATGTTTTGATAAAAAACATACAAAATTTGTGTATTTTGAGATTAATGATCTAGTGTATTTAAGATTAGATCATAAGTCATCATTGATTGATAAAGTGATCAGTAAATTTTATATTTTAAAGGCAGGACCTTATAAAATTCTGAAAAAATTTGGGAACAGTACTTATGAAATAGGCGATATCTAATCAAATAAAATAATTGGACATTTTCATGTTAGTAAGCTGACTAAGTATATTAAACCTGAATTTTGAGGTAAATGAAGCCAAGTAATTGACACTAAACAATAAATAGTATCATTAAATTATACATAGATTGTATATTTAGAAATAAGTTAATATGTTGAGCAGAATAATGTAACCAATAAACTGCAAAGATAATTTATTTAATTTATAACCTAAGCTGACAAGTATGTATCAGAAGTATATTTTATTTTATTTTTGTATATTATGAATTTAAAAGGTATAATTTATTAACATTGAGTAATTATTTTCATTTATTTATTTTAAAAGTTTAATATTATGTATAGTAGAAGTGTAAATTTATAAACATACTATTAAAATTAAGATATTTTACATGTTTATCATAAATCATCAAATCCTCTGATTTTGTACAATAATAATGCGTATAAATCGTTATAAGTTGAATTGAAATTAAGTTTAATATTAAAACACTCTTTAATTTAGCTATTTAAAGCATATTTAATTGAAAATTATAACAGAATAGGTGTTTGATTGTTTGTTCACTATGACAGGAACATGTTACATAATGTAGGCCAAATTAATTTGGAAAATTTCACTTCATATTAATATAAGTCAACAGAATAAGTTGAAATTCATAGAACTTAAGTAAAATAATGTAATTATGTTAGTCTATAAGTAAAATTACAAAAGAAGGTTTATTATTTTAAATATTAGGAAAATACTAATATGTCAAGATGTGACATAACCTAATTTTATATGTTTATTTACAAAGTGATTATTTTTGTTTCTTAGGTAGTATTAAGTATTTATATGTTATGTTTGTTCATTTAAATGTTTATATTTATAATTAAATTAAAAATTCCAAGGAGGAATGGTAATATAAAGTATTTATTTTTGTTATTTTAATTATCAGCTGATTAAGAAAACAATCAGTGTGTTACAGTTTATTTTCTAAGTATTTGTATATCTATAGGTACTTTATCAATTATTTCTATTAAACCAAAACCAATAGACACTAATAGATCTTCACATAACAACACTTAAATAAAATTTCATGTTCACAATTTATAGTTTTCGTAAGTAATCTTAAGAGTTAGTTTATAAACAATAAATGATACTCAATAAACAAAATTGTAGATATTAAGTACGTAATTTGAATTCAATGTATATTTTTTATGGTTTATTAATTTAAAATTAAAAAAAAAAAATTTTTTTTTATTTAAAAATAAAACTATTTTTTTCTAATATAGTGGGGGAATAAATGTAGCATGACATTGACCTATATTTGGATTATTGGTCACGGTCGCACAGATCAGTTTAACCACTACATTTTTAATAACAAGTAAAACTATTATCAAGATATACTTGGTATATATTTATAATGTTTCTTTTAATAATATAAATAAATTTTGTAAATTAATAATACTGGCATAATCTAAATTATATTCTATGTTTAATTATTCATACCAGTTAATCATCGATATTGATAAAATTTATATGATTATATTTAAACAACAGCGAGATTCAAATCAAGATTTGCGTGAGTCAAAAGTGTAACTAAATTGTGTATTGTTAAAATAATTAAAGAATCAAAAAACGGAGATGAACAATTAAATAAGTGATGTGAATAATTATAATAAAATAAATAACGTCGTTTAAAACAATAATTTGAATTTTTACGAACAATAAAAAATTATTAATCAAATTTTAAAATCTAAAGTGATGAAAGTAAGATCCGGCCAAAGCGTCGGTGCGGGACGAGACGATCGATGAGATGACCACACTGTAACGAGCTCCGATTAAAAATTAAAAATATCAAGTAAAATTTCAAAGAAGACTAACATATTATATGCAAATGAATAGAGTAACAAGTAAGAAATCATAATTATTATTTATTTCACACGAACTTTCAAAATTTATTTAAAGAAGTCAATGTAAAATTTCAAGAATTCAAATACTATTCGGACGCCATATTCATAAACTCAACAATACAATTATTTCAGCAAACTTTGTAAATTAAACAACCGGTATGATCGATAAACAATATTCATAAATCATCTATAAAATTTTAATAATTAATCAATAAAGACCAGTATTCAATTTAATTAAAATTTAAAGATCTATTTGTAATTTTTGTTTAGGTTAAGATTTTCATTGTTGCAGTAAAATAAAATTTTTATACTCAAATAATAATAAATTAAAATCCCTGAGATATTATATTAAATAAAATAGTAGAGTCAATTTATTGTTAAATTCAATATTCATAGAATCATTTATCAGGTAAAAATTAAAAGCATTTAAAACTAAAATATATTTGTGTTAATTTATTTCTAACCTAATTTATCGTAGCTGTAGTGAACGCTACACTACCCTTTCTACTCGTTGTTCTCCTGCAGTTTCTCCTCCTTATCCCACCCATCCCATCCTCTACCATCTTATTTTACTTCTCCTTTTTTTCCTTCGCTCATTCTTCTTCTCTTCTTTCTCACGCACTTATTTTCCTTTCTTCTCCTGTACCTCCTCATTTCGCCTTGTCATCTTTTACTTTCTTTTTCTCCTTCTCTATCACTTCCTCCTTTTTTCTCAGTCTCCTACTTGTTTTTATTCTTTTTATCCCCCATTCCTCATCTTCAATTTGCCGTAACATTCCTTAAGGGGAGATTGCACGATGATTTTAACTGTAAATTTCGATTTTTGGTTTTTATGTTTTTCAATACTTTAGGCCTAGATGTACCAGAAAAAACAATAAATTATGTCAAAAAATTTATTTTTGTTTGAAAAAGCAAGTTTTTATCAGGGTAACCTAGAAAATTTATCATGTTACCAAGAACGAATATTTTACATTATTTTATACTGCTCGTTTTAGTGCAAAGGAAATTTCAGTTTTCTAAAATATCTGCATCACTATTGTTAATATTCTCAGCTGTTGGTACAGATTTCTAACCAACTGTAGATGGGAAATTTACTTGTTTGTATACATTTTGTTTTTGATTTGTGCCTTCTTGTTTTTTGCCTTTTCCCGTAAATGTACATTTTCAACACTTAGGGACATTTTTATCAGATACCAATAAAGCTATCAGGCTGAAATTTGTACCAGTTAATTATCTTGTACAGTAAAATCTCTCTATAGCGGAATTGAAGGGACCATGAGATACCGCCGCTATAAAGAGAGTTCCGTTATAGAGAGAGCGAGTAATTAACGGTGGGAGGGAAGTTGGAGTACTAATTTTTCTGTACAAAATAACTTATATACGTATGTAAATGGTGCATGGAATAAGTTTTTGAAAAACTACTGAATAGATAACTTTATGACGAATGTTTAATACTGTAGATTACTTCAATACAGTGAGATATTTAAATTAATTACCTACATAAAGTGTAGATAATTAACTTAACAAGAAATTTGGATGCAAACTGGTTTTATTAGATGTTGTGTTACTAATGTTTAACAATAGAATTTCACTTTTCGAATTGAACTTTTTTCAATAATCATTATACAGTACATACCGTAATAGATAGCCTAAAATTAATTAGCACTGAAACTCGGTTTTTACTGAACAGTAATAAACATAGGATACATACAATTAAAATCTCCTAAAACATAGGCTACACAAACACAAAAAAATACACAGTACAGTATATATTTTTTTGTTATTAAGGAAACAATGACTGTGAAGTACATTTCATTTCGTAAAATAAGTTGTAAATTTTGTTTCGTTTTCAATTCATAAAACATGTCTTCAATCTCATTTTCAATGTTGTAACATCTGTTTTGCAGATTGTTACTGTTTCTTTAGTTTGATCTGCGTTGTTCATCATAGTAGTTTGTCGTATTGCCGACAGTATTGGTTTTGCTTGCCGTAAGCTGGCGCGCTCTGTTGTTTTTCTTTGGTACTGCTTCTGTTCCTCAAGTCAGGCTACGACGATGTAACCTGCCTGTGTCATGTCTACCGTTGCAAAATGTAGTTACGTATGTTTTCTTATGCAAATTCATTTACGTAAAATGTGATTATTTTGATACTTTTAAGAAAAGTATTGTTCGTCTGCCCATTTGAAATGGTAAGCTTAATTCTTTTTGGCATTCCGGAAGCTGAGAACATTATTGAGAGTTTTTATTTCTGTAAAACTAAGCTACTTTCAGTTTAGGCCTATTTTCTAACTACAAGTTAGCTGGTGTATTAAAATGTAGGCAACTTAATTGCATCACTTTTGTAAAGATATTATTTTATCTGTATAAATATTTTTTTTATAAGAGATGAGTTTATTGTATTTCGTCTAATTGTTTTAAAGCTTATTATTGTAATTTTTATAACTCTATATTTTGTTCTCACTTTCCTTATACTACATAACCTAGTTTTTACTCAACTTGTAATATGTGATGGTACTGTAGTAAGATCTTTTATTATTTATTGACACTCTTGTTCGATCTTCCTGCAGGGTTCAAGTATTCGTTACAAAAACACGATTTAGTGCATGTTTTGGGAGATTCTGTGTGGATACAATTATACTGATTATTGCAGTTCATCTAGTTAAAATTTTCAATGCCTGCCGACTTCAGCTAAACAATTATGAATTGGGTATTTCGATTCCCACAAGTGATCTGTACCAATCAAAATGAAATTCAACGTCTTGATGGGGTTTACCTGCTGGTTTTCGATTATATTGTTCAATTTGGCTTCTTAAGATTAAATTACCAGGACTAGTGAGTGTTTCGCAGTTATACGTTGCAAAAAAGAGGTATGTGACTGTTTTTTTTTTTAAATATTTGGTGAAATCATCATTCTCTATCAACTTTAATTCGGCGAAACCAATTGGCATTTTACTCATAAATCTATTTTAAATCATGGTAATTCGCAAGTATCGAACTAACAGATCTTGTCAAGACACTACATAATTTTATTATATTTTTCAAGTCTATTCAAAATAAGCAATTACTAATTATTACAAAATTAAATTCTGTTAATTTTATTTAAATCATTATTTATGTTCTATTTTTTTGATTGGTTCTTGTAATTTAAATTACCTTAAAATTTTATGATTAATTCAATGTCTATATGAAAGAAAATGAACCTAAATTACTAAAATAAAAATTCATGCTGTAATCAGGAAACTTGAACATAATGGTTATTAATTCTATTGAAAACTATTTAAAATTTTGAGTATGTTGGCCAACACAAACAATACTATATGTTATTGTATAAAATTTTACTTTTCTAAATATTTTTTTTATTTATCCACATTGTATTAATTCTGTTTTTTTGCAATTGTTCGGTTTACACCGAACAGTATATATTTTTTTTGCATTTAATGCTTCGTATATTATATCCTAATCTGGTTCTGTTATTAATTAAATATTTATTTGACTGCATTTTTGTGAATGATTTTATTTGCTCATGCAACGATTCCTCTGTTTTGTTCAGCGCTTCCTAATTTTATTTGTTCTCACCCTATCCGACCTGTCGCTTGTGTTTTTTGAGCCGTGGGTGTTCACGGTGGCGACAAGGGTGTATGACAATGTTTAAAACTTGTAAATTTTCATTTACATATTGGCAATGACAGTACGTTGAAACAACAAGAATAGCGTCTAGTGCTTGTTTACTTGAAGGGACAACATTTCTGTTTCCATTTCATCGTCATTCACTTTCTTGCTCGTTGTTTTGGGCTAAGACATTTTCGATTATTGCATCATTGCCAACATCTGCTGAAGTGGCTAAGTCATTGTCTGCCCCTACATAGACGTCTAAATCCATATCCTGAAGATATTGTTTTGCCGCTATAGAGAGATTTTTGTGCCGCTATAACGAGAGTTAAATACATTATCGTAGTATACGAAAGGGTCGGGGTCGGCAAATAATGCCGCTAAAGAGAGATTTCCGCTATAGAGAGTTCCGCAATAGAGAGATTTTACTGTATATCCAAATACACCGACATTTTTATGACTTCCTCAGGTGCTCCAAAAATTAGTAATAGGCAAAAACGTACAAAAAATTGTAACAATGTAATGTTATTCATTATTTTATTTTAATATTATCGTCCAAAAAATTAAAGTGAAAAATGTCAGTAGCTAGAAAAACCCGAAAACTATAAGTGTGTAAAGTTTTGCCCTATCTTATACCAATCCTATGAAAAATGTACCTTAAAAGAGCAAATTTATAATTGGCTTATGGATTATTCACGGTAACCCCGTAAAAAATACATTGCTTGTATAGAGCAATATACACTCACCGCTCCTATCTCTCCCACAAACATACCTAGTATTTAATTTATAACTTATAAGTTTTAGTTGTAATTGTAGTTTAAACTAAAGTTAAAATGATAGGTGACTATTTTTTAAAGAATAATGTTCTGCCCAAATATTCGATTAAAAGACGCAGTATTTAAAATTTAAAATAAATCAAATACTTTAAAAGAAACGTAAATAGTTACATTTATAGAATAAAAATTTATAGAATTGATAGGCTATGGCGATGAAATGGATAAATAGATTTTGAAAGAATAAAACAAATGTTTAACTTTTACCTTTTCATAACATTTAATGGTTTTACAAACAAAATGCTGTATATTACCCTATAAATAATTATATTAAAATTACAAATGTAACAACAATTCCGTCATATAATTATAAATATGTTAGATGATAACGTAAACATTTTAATCCCAAACGTAATTTGTTGCAATATCATAAGTATAATATAACCCACCGGGTTGGTCTAGAGGTAAAGTCGTCGCCAAAATTAGCTGTTTAACAGCTGATTTTCAGAGACGAAGGTTCCTGGTTCAAATCCTAGTAAAGGTAGTTACTTTTCTACGAATTTGAATACTAGACAGTGGTTACTGGTGTAAGTAATAGTGGGTACTGGTGGTTAGTGGTTTGATGGTTGGGGTTCAATTAACCATACTCTCTCAGGAACGGTTGGTCTGAGTCTGTACAAGACTACACCTCATTTACACGTCATACACATCATCCTCATCTCATTGGGTCATGGGGTTGCTTATTGTTCTACATTGAACAGATTACAACGTACGCATATTAGGAATTACAAAATAAAAGTATAATATACCCTACAATAAGTTCAATTTTTATTTTCATAGCGTGAGTCAATGTTTTTAACACAATACGTAATAGCGCTCTGACCATATAAGCAATAGTATCTTCCAACTGGTAACAGAGTACAGTAATAAAGGATTTCGTCGAAGGGGCTGACGACACTTGGTGATACCTTGCTTGTCAGTTCGGTGGCCCCGAAAAGGGCTGAGTGTGGTTCGTGATTGGCCCTGAAAAGAGCCGTTGTTAGTGGTCGGAAGCGGCAAGCCTGCGTGTGGAAAGCGGAGCCCAAAGAGTGACGGCTCGGCTACCGGGTTCAGGTTTAGCTTTCCCTCAGCGGTAGAAGGGTCCCAACTGCAGCGTGACAGTGGTGGCCCCCAGCCCCACAGTGTCGTCTCGGCGCAGGCCGTCTGCAAATAGCGCGGCTGAGGCGATTTCCTCCGGGTCGGCGAAGGCTGACCGGTGCGGGAATGTGCGTCAGACACCGGTAGCATAGACCAGCGATGGTGCGTCCGATCTCGGCTGGGCTCTTCTTCTTGCTCTGTTCTTTCTTTTTGTTCTTCATTTGGAAGCTGGATTGCGAGTGTACTTAACGGGCCGGTGGTGCCGCTTAAATCCCCCTCAGGCGAGTCCACTCCATGGTGGAGAGGAGGCACTGTGTCGGTAGCGCTCACAGCGGTAGGCAGGTTTTGGGACCGTCTGCAGGCGGTAATAATGGTGGGGCGTCAGCGACAAGTTACAATAACAAAACAACATAGTAAAAAAATTCATTTGCGCATGCGCCAACTGAAGACTTAGGAAAGTTTCGCCCTCTAACTGCCCCTTTGTGATAGTTAGAGTACTTTCAGCGATGATTAACAGGTGCATCAACAGTAGAGGAATAGTATCGATGCACAGGAATAGAAGAGGCAATAGAACAAGCTGAAAAAGCCACGACTTCCAAGTGTTTTTTTAAAATTGTTAAAAAATAGATTTTAGAACTGTTTTATTACAACTAAATTTATACTAACTTGTCTAATTATATTTTTTATTGTCTTTTTTCCAGGTAAGAAACACAAATAAGATACCATTTTTCTATTATGTCAATTGGTTATGCAGGTAAGTAATTTTTAATTAATGTCCAATCGCAGTGTATACCGCATTAAAAGCTTTTGTAAATTCAATATGTTTTTTTATTCTAAATCCGAACTTGTAATAATAATATTAAGTAGATTCGTAGATCCCTCTGACCGATCTTAATTGAGGTATACTAATGAAACCAATGAAACTTCATTTAACCTAAATTTTTGAAAAAATGTATTGGCTTTTGGGCAACAAATCACTCCAGACAAAATTTGAAGAAATTAATCTTTACAAATCTACATTGAAACCCATTTGGACATATTATAAATGGAATACAACTTTGAGGTACATCTGTAAATACAAACATCGTGATTTTAGAGCGATTCCAGTAAAAGACTATCAGACACAAATGTTAAACATCCCTGGTATACTCCTATAACTAACAAATTCATATTTTATAGATATATTAAACACATTTAAAAACAAGAAGTTTCAGAAACCAGAATTAATTATCTGAACAGACTTAAAAAAGGTACAAAAACTCATTACCAATCAATTTCTTAGAAAATAGTGTAACTAAGTTCAAGGTTGTTGGGTATTGATTTTTTTTGCACATGCCTTATCGATATTAGAATCAAAATTTAGCGTTATATTCTTCTGCATTTTATTTATTTATGAATTTTTATTATTACTTTAATATAAAATCGATGGATATTTGACTTCATTCAATTTTTTTCACTTTTCTGCCGGATTAGTCATTTATTGTTAAAAAAAAATGAACAGGAAAAATTTCTGGGGTTACTGCAAAAAGTTGGTTACTAACGTTTTTCACTTTTGGAAATAAACAAGTTTAAAGTTTTGATAATTTTTGAACAGTAAAATTATAGTTCTTATTTAAAAGAAATTTACAATTTTAATTTATGTGGTTATTATTCTACAAATGTTAAAATTGACACAAACTATCAAAATACTTAAAAACTTTAATATTTAAAAAAAAATAACTCAATTTTCAATTTGTTTACCAACTTTTTGTAGTAACCCTACGAAAATAACGTTCAGCAAAAAAAAACACCAGTTAAAATATTTTTTGAATCTTAAATATTTCGTCCAATCTTTAAAATCAGAATGTCCAATCTCTTTAAACAAATGATTTCCCTGTTAACAGACGAATGAAACGAAGGAGGAATAGGGATCTTCTCCGACCACCATAACAAAACATTTCAATATAACTTTTCATGTCTGGGTTATTTCATAAAAAAAATCTTTTCATAAAATCAAAAAAATAATTTCATGTAAAAATATCATCCATCATACTTTATAAATCATTATCATTGAAAAATATTGGTACCACATTCCTTGCAGAGTTTCACGCCGAAATCGGTCACTGGATCGTTTCTCATTCACTTCACGTTCTTGCCATCTCATAAATGAGATGCAATGAGATACAATTTTTTAAAGCACAACTAGTAAACTAGTTGTGCTTTAAAAAATTGTACAGTTGTAAAACAAAAAAAGTTGAAGCCAAAAAAAAAATATTTCGTGATTCCATATAACCTATGCTACTCGGAAATCTCTAAGCTTTCCAGTAGTGAAGGAGTTCTTGAAATCATTTCGGTAGTTGCTAAGATTCCCTCGTACATACAAACAACGGTTGTATCTTATAGTCCAACATTAGTATAGTGTTTAATTTTAAAAAAACTATCAAGGACATAGTGGCATACTCATTTTATTAGAGATATAGACGAATTTATCATATACCTTTTATGGTTGTTAGAATAGTATTTCTCATTTCTGGAACATTAATAATTTTCCGACTTTATCAACAGTTCATTGACGTGTACTTTCACAAAATAATTTCCGTCTATAACAAATAAATCAGATACTTCAGACAATTTTGAAACATATCGCTAAGAAAATGACATGCTGCTATTACGAAGTAATACTATACTAGGTACAAGAGTTTTGAAATTAATTTTGTTTTGAAGAAGACAGGGATGTGCTGAAGATATACATTGAATAAGGGCAGGTGTTTCTGTCACATTGTTAACAATCTAAATTATTGAAAACGATAACTTTCAGATGTGAAATATGGAGACAAGAATAAGTGGATGATGGTAAAAGACGATGAAGCAGAAAGACAGTAAAGAAGAGGAACGAAGGAATTGAAATCGGGTTAGAGAAAGAGAGAATACAAATAGTTCACGTGTATAGAACAGAGAGAAGAAATGTTCAATAACCATTAAGATTTAACCTATCTTGACTCAAGAGTAACACTTGGTGGTGCTTTTCATCTCCAATTCCTTGTATTCTTGTGTTTCAAACAACAAAACAAAATTACTAAGTAAAATTCAATTTCCCCGTCACTCAGATTGTTGAAATCGGATTGTCACACTAATAATTGGTTTAGCCTATCTTAGATTTAATCAACTGTTAAGCGACAATTTACTCCTTCAATATTTTCTTGAAAAATTTATTCCAATACCGATTAAAACATGCAAACAACAAAAATAATTTAATAAATTTATTAATTAATTTTCTGAAAATCTGGTGTGAAACACTCACACGACTTACTCTTGCCAATGCAAGTAATGAACAATATAACCTAACATTAGTAATAAAACATTAGAAACAAACAAAAAACGTAACGTTATTTTAATCATGAGGGAAAGACGCAAAATGAAAATAAATCTTAGTTTGGCTTAAAAATACCAAAAATCACTCTTTAGGCTCCGTAGAGAAAAATGCTATCATTAAAAGTTGTAGATCTTTTAATTTCCTGTAAATTTGATTATATAGGCCTGCTACACTTTTGTCGTAAAATGGATACTAAGGCTGAAATCTTTAAAAAAGCGATTTTTTTACTCTTTTTTCGTGAGAAAAAACATAAAATTGCTAATTACCGCTAAACTAAGCGTCATACAAAAAAAATGTTTAAAAAAAGTTGTCAGATTTTAAATTTTCTACAGTTTTTCCTATATACGTTGCAGTAAAATTCATATTAAAATCGCAATCTTAAAAGAATAATTTTTTACGAGACAACATCCTTCCCAAGAATTTCAGCAGCATACATACATCCTAAAAACTATTGAATCCATGGCGCATACCCTATCTCTTAGAGTATAAAAAATTTAGTAAATGACGCGATTTTTTTTTTTAATTGTAGGAGCCATTTTTGAGAAAATCGCAAAAAAGTGAAAAATGACACGAATAAACTACTACTTTCGGTTGACCGATTTTGATAAAAAGGTTCGTGTCGAGTTTTCTAGTGGTATCTAACATAAGTTTCATGTTTCAAGTTCGTACGATGTTCTGTTCTCGAGATATTGCGTTCACACACACGCACACACACACGCACACACACACACACACACACACACACGCACACACACACACACACACACACACACACACACACACACACACACAAACACACACACACACATACACACACACACACGCACACGCACACACACACGCGCGCGCACACACACACACACACACACACACACACACATCTACACACAGACTAATCGCTAAAAACATGTTTTTTGGGTTCAGGGGGTCTGAAAACGTGTAGATCCGGTGAAAACTCGATTTCGAAAAATTCGACATGAAAACAATACATTCCTTCCTGTATATTCATATAGGCAAGAGAAAGTAAAAATTATTTTCGAAGTAACATTGAAATAATTAATTATTGAAGAATTTTTTCCCGTTGCAATTTAAGGTTACTTTAATGACTACAAGGGCTTCCACGAAAAACAAAATTAAGAAATAAATCTTTATAATGCATCCTGCATTCTATATTGAGTCCTACTGCAAAAACGAGTTTTCACTGACCTGCTGCTATGTCACTTGTTTCTTTTCACATATTTTTTATATAATCGTATATTTTACTGACGTGTTTCAGTGCATCCATCATCAGAGTACATAACATTTAAACTAATTTTACTTAAATAATATTAAAATTTTATGAAGATATTGTATTTTGAGTCATTCGTATAAAACTAAATGTATTAAAAGAAGCTATGTCAGATATAGTTAAAACTGTGACAGATACAGTTTTGAAACCGGTTTTATTCAATTTTTCAGATAAAAAATTTTTAAGACACCATCAAGTTTGCCTCTTAGTTACGCTTAAATTTCATTCACCGGGGTAACTGAATTCCAGGTGAAATCTCACGCTAGCTGAACCTATGTTTAAATAAACAGTTTTTCTTCTTTTTAGATGTACAATCACATCTTAAAGTTTGGCTTAACTTTTAAGTACATCCTTATCACGGCTTTCTTTTTTATTTACAATAATGTGTAATTTATATTTACTCTTTATGAACAAATGAAAAGACTTGTTGTTCTGTGAAAATTTTGAAAAAGAGCTTAAATTTTCATATATCAGTTGAATTATCGTTTTTTTCTCAACGTACATCACTAAATTTTCATTAACAAAAAATCATAACGCTTTGTTTCATCAAAATGTTACACAATGTAAGGGTTTTCCAGAAAACTGTAATTTACTAAAGCATGTTATATTTACGTAATAGCTATTATATTGCTCAAACGAAAAGGAAAACGTAAAACGTTTACCTGTAAGGCATCTAAGCTCTCGTCAGCGGTGTTATATTGGCTGCTTTCTCATGCACAGCCATAATCGATTGCATCATATCTCTGATACTACATTGTATAGTCTCTTCAATTTAAACATATTCAGTGCTAGAGACTCGCCTAGCGGGTCATGGGTAGGTATTACCGCCAGGCTGCCGTCTCACCTAGCGGATTTTGTTTTGTTGTCATTTTAAGTACTCGTAATTCCGGAGGGACACTGCCTGTCGAATATCAGTTTGTTCCTATTGTATAGCTGTCAGAAAGGTTCTTTCTTTGTAACCGTGCAGTTCGTTTTTTAATTTTCGTTACAAGATCTTTTACCCTTGTACAGTATACTTATTTAATTTTTTTTTTAACGGGGTTTCAGGATACATTTGAAGCCGTGAATTTGGTATATTTACAAGTATCAATTCAAAATATCTTACACTTTTGGATTTACTTTAAAAATATATTATTTGTAGTTTAAAATTACGTAAGAAATTATGCGTAAATACTACAGTAAATGGCAAAATTCAAACAAGAAATACATTTATTATAACGGGCGAAAATAAACTTTAAAAACCATTGAACTGTTTACTTTCATGTTATTAGTAAACATAAATACATGTAATAGGTCACAAATAAACTAAATTTATAAAAACGTAAGTAACTAAGTTGTAGGCCGTACATAGAGAAAGCGGAGAACACGCTGCACGAGTAATCAACCCGACGGGAGAGACACCTTATAATTGTTCAGCATTGAATACGTTAAATAGGCCTAAAAGGTAAAGCAGGGCATTTTTCAAAATTATAAATAGTACTGTGATAATTCTTTAGGGTTTTTCTTAGGGTACGGTTATTAATAAATAATAAAACTCTCTCATAAACTTATAACAAATATTTGGTGTGAACACTCACACGACTTTCTCTTGCCAATGCAAATAATGAATACTGTAACCTAAGATTAGCAATAATACATTAAAAATAAAGAAAAAACATAACCCTATTTTAATCATGAATGAATGATGCAAAATGAAAATCAACCTTAGTTTGCCATGATAATACGGAAAATCACTCTTTCACGCTAAATTAGGCTCTGCAGAGATAAATGCTTATAACAAAAGTTGTAGATCTTTTCATTTTCTATAAATTGTAGGCCTACTATAAACTTTTGTCGTAAAATGCATACTAAGGCAGAAATCTTAAAAAATTCCATTTTTTACAGATTTTCATGAAATAAATAACAGAAAATCACTAATTACCGCTAAACTAAACGTTAGGAGGCCTATAGAAAGAAATGTTTGAAATAAAAGTTGTGGATTTTTAAATTTTCTACGTCTTTTAGTATAAGTTTTTTGCTCTAAAATGCATATTAAGGCCGCAGTTTTAAAAATAACATATTTTTTCTTCGAGAGAACAGCATCTCAAGAATTTCAGCACACACGGCACCTATCCAATTTTGTACAACATTAATATTTATTAAATGAAGCAATTTTTAAAAAAATCGTAGGAGCCGTTTTTGAGAAAATCGTAAAAATGTGAAAAATTATTCTATTAAACTACTACTTCCGGTTGACCGATTTTGATGAAAATGTTCGTGTCGGGTCCTCTAGGCTATTAGTAAGTAACTTAAGCTTCAAGTTTTAATTTCGTACAATGTTCCATTCTTGAGATATTCTGTTCACACACAGGCCAATCACTAAAAATTTAACAAAGTTAATCTACTTTAAATCGAAGAAAGACTTGTTTTTCGAGATGTAATTTTGTGTATTTTGTCAGATATCTAAGAAAAGACTGTAATAACAGACGTGAAAAGGATTTATTCGTTTTATTCAGCTTATTTTTCATAAAACCTGTTTAATCACCAACGTTAATTAATGCCCTAAAAATGTTAGTATGAATTCATTTTACAGGGGGAACTGAATGCCAGGCGAAATATTTCGCTAGCTGTAACTAGCTAAAGAATGGTTTTCTGACTTATGTTTATTGGAAATTTTTTCCTTTTTTTAGCTGTATAATCAGTTCCTGGAGTATGATCCGTTCCTCACGAAACACTCAGTGAAACATCCTTTACCTAAAACCTACTTGATAAACTGTGAATCAACATCTTAAACCACAAAGTTGAAGGTAAAGATGACGATGACCATGATTGAGATAATAATGATGCCGATTTAAGACAACAATGATTAGCAGTAGGATTAGAAAAAGATTAAATAATTTAAAAAATCGTAAAGTTAAGTCCAATGTTTTAAAACGTTTCAGTCTGAGAGTATCCCATAGTTGCGTAGATGAATTTTCATACCACTAGGTTAGGTAATAAAAATAATTTTAGATTTTTTTTGAAGTTTTTATCAAGAAAATTAATTTTTTTATTGTAGTGATTTTTTTGTTTTATAGTGGTTAATGGTAAAATAAAATAAATATACATAAATCACATATAGGAATAAACTGCCCATAAGAGACAGGTAGAGTGTCATATTATTTACACTCAATTTGTTCGTTGTAGGGCTAAAATAAATAGTTCTGTTAGGTTATCAAATAGTCAGCCCATTTAATGACTGAATTATTTAAGAACAGAAAAGGTAGAGGTGTAAACGATGCTAATCAGAGTTATCTCCTCTGAAAGTAATGAATTTCATTATACAGCCAGACCCCGTGGTGAATAAAGTGAAGGTGTCATTTGCAGAGTGGAAAATATGTGCTTTTCAGAGGCCCCGGCTTGCTGATAAACGTACTTTTCCACTCAGTGAGGAAGGCATAGTAAACCACCTCACTCCTCGTTTTACTTAGTAAAACCTCTACAGATTCAAACCAGGCTTTCGACTGATGACCTAAACAACAACAAGGGAATAAAAATAATAAAATAGAAAATAAATAGCCAAGTGGAATACAATATAACTTCCAAAAATTACGTCAATGTAATAATTCTATCACAACTTTATACAAAAATTATTATAATTTTTTCATATAATATATGTCGTGTGTTCGGTGAAACGTTATTTTTTTTAAAAGCATAACAATTAAAAGATATTTTAGTATACAGCCAGTCATTTTGTAAAATGATTTGAGAATCTGTCTTATTGACATTTAAATTCATACATTTCAATCAAAAGGGAGAATCAATTTAAATAACTTTAATCTTTGTTTTATAAGAAAAATATCTAAGTAATGGTAAACGCATTTTGGTTTTCGATTTAAATGATAAAAATTTAATGTAATAATAAAATACGAACTAAAGTTCACCCGAAGTACCGCGTAAAATTCAACATTTCATTTATATTTTTTTTAACTAATTAAATTTTGCACGTTTACAGTTTAGTAATATTTCACTGAAATTTTTAAATCGTTTATCTTAAAAATGATTTCAAACATGTTATAAATTGCTCTTAGATTAAACTATCAATAAATTAATTTACTTTTTTAAATTTAAAAGGTAAATACAAGAAATTTATCACTACGATGAATGAAGGTTCTTTAATCGTTTTAATAAAATTGATGGTCAGACATGATGGATGGTGTTTAGTATGTTTTTACTGAGGTTACTTATTAAGGTCAAACTGATATAGGAGATCATTAGTAACCGCAATGAGAGGATAAAATTGTTTTTAGTAAAAAACGAATAGTCAGTAATATAATAAAAATGATAAATAAAAATAAGGAGAATATAAGTTTGAAAAATGAATTTCAGAAAACAACATAAAGAGAACAGGGCAGTAAAACATATAAGGCTACAGTTCAGCCGTTCTTAGTTTGCTCCTACTGTCAACAAAAAAAAGCCAGCTACTACAGGGTGCACGCTAGAGTCTGCAACTTTACGGATGTTGTATTCCTTGAAGTTAACTATTTTTTAAATTATAAGTACTTAAAGTACTAAAAACATCAGTCATGATATGATGTAGGCCTAACAATTTCATTTAGAAAAATACTTTTAAAAGTATTTAGTATTAAATACGTTTGAAAGTATTTTGATGTTACTTTTTAATCAGCGTGTACACATTTTGATATAATGCACATGCTCAGTGACGTCATTGTTTGTTTACATTAGGAGCAAACTAAGAGAGGCTAGACTGTAGGTTATTTTTATTCTGCATTCTTTTGCTTAATGACAAATATAGGGAATGTATTGTGACACTTATTGCTAAGGACCATTTTGGGATCTGGGTAAAATAAATAATTAATAAACTATCGTTTAAAATTAAAAGTATTTATTACACACTACAAAATGATGTTGTTGCTTAGGTCAACAACCAAAAGGTTTGAACTTCTAGAGTTTTTATTTAGTTAAACGAGGAGTGAGGTGGTTTATAATTTCTTTCCTCACTGAGTACAAAAGTAGCCTATGTTTATCAGCATGCCAGGCCCTCTGAAAAGCATCTACTCTGCACCCTGCAAATGACACCTTCACTTCATTCACCACAGGGTCTGGCTGTATAATGTAATCCATTACTTCCAGAGGAGATAACTGACTAGTGTATTTTACCTCTACCTCTTCTATTCTTAAATGGCTCAGTCATATAATTGGCTGAACACGTGATAAGAAACAGAACTATTTTTCGTAGCTCTGGTTACAAGTTAGTTTCAACTTTTACTGGTTAAAGATTAAAAGTTAGTTTAGTATGGGTTAATTTTACCACGTTAACTAAATCCGTGCAAAATATTTCGTCTGCCGTATCTCTAACGAACTATATTCATATGATTGATTGTCATAAGAGTCTTTATGGTCTACAACATTTTGTTTTGATACGCACAATAGTCGGCAGAATGAAAAAGTGAGGTAACAATTTCAAGTGATTTACTAATTGAAAGATTTTTCTATTGTATTACCAATATTTTATGCGATAAAATTCATGGTAAAAGAATTTCAGGTAATTCATGGAAAATCATTAAGACTAGTATAGTATAATTCCTAACCATTTAATATGCAGCACAAATGTAGGGATTATCCATATGGCTAAACATATCACGACGTACCTGTATTGTGATGTAAATACATTCATCAAAATTCATGCTTGCATGAATTTAACTAAATTGACCAGACATTCAAGTAGCCCACATTCAGCGGTATCGCTACGTTATTAACTGAATAGATATTCGCTTTCATAAGTATATATAAGGCTTACGTAAGCTCAACAAATTACAAAAAATAACCTATTAGTACCGAATTGAAAGTAACAAAAATGTTCCAAATCATTTTATTATATAAGTGAAAAAGTAAAAATGCACATATGTGTTATAAAATTTTTCACCAAATAAATTTTTGTATTCAAATTTTTAATTTTACCCGATCAAGGTTTTACGGCTTACTTTTGGTTAATCTAGGTGAATGCTTATCCAGTTTTAGTTTTTCATTTCTTGTAGTAGAAAAACTTTCCAGTTCTCTGTCAACAGTTTTATAGCATGTGTAATGTTAACTTTTAGTTTTGTTAACAATAAAATTTAGTTTAAACGTTTGAAGGCAAATTATGGAGAAATTGTAAAAACTGATAACGTCAAGAATTTTGGTCAGATAATAAAACGACAGACTAGAGAAAATGAAGCCAATAAGAGCAGACGAGGAAAGATTACATTGCATTCCGTCGAACTCACAATATATTTATAAATAAATTACTTTTGAGACAAGCTAAGATCAGGCAAAGGTATTATCTTTTCATAAAACCTGCTTGTCTGTTTGCAAGTGAATGCTTTAGAATGGTTAAAAAGATTGATCTAAGATAAGGAGAAACATTTAACAGAGAAATCCTCTGTAATATAGAGAGTCCGAAGAAAGTAGACGAACAGAACAGGAAAATAAGTTTTTTTTTCATAGGCTGCTCTTACACCGGTGAAATTCGACCGCAACGCGATTAAAATGACTCGACCTCACTCGACCGAAAAACAAGTCGCGTCATACAAGTTAACACATTGAGGAGACTCGGCCCCAACGCAACTGTTCAACTTTTTCTTCGAATCCACCTGCAGTTTGCAAAATTTCAAGTGATGAAGAAGACGTAGTCGTTGCTTATTAATATTTAAGAAGAAAACAGAAAAAACCGCAGCTGTTGGATATCACCGTATATAAGTAATAATCGTAATAGAGGAGCGTATGTGTGTGCCCAAGAACTCTCCTGTGATGAAAACAAATTTAAGTATTTTTATCGCATGACAAAAGAAAGGTCGTGTCTCGCCTAGAATATTCTGTTAAATTAAAATTGTACAGACACTGATATATTTCAACTTCAAGCACAAAGGCTACGTTGGCTGCTTTGTCTCCCATGATTATACGCGACTGGTCGAGCAGATGTTGGACAAGCTGAGTTGCATGCGATCGGTTCGATCGAGGTTGCATCGAGATCGTACTGGTGGATGGGCGAACATGTAAATGTAAGGATACGACTCGTCTTGGACGTCGAGTCGAGGTCGAGTCGCAGTCGAGTTTCATCGGTGTCAGAGCAACCTTAGCGTGCCTGCCCTCTCCGACCGGAGGTTGGCAATCAAGATGGCTATTCGGACTAAAAAGCGGTAAACTGTTAAAAAGTAGAAAAAAATTGTTCTAAATGTGTTTAATTCCCTTAGTAAGAAACAAATTGCTTTGTTAATGTAATGGTTAAAAAAATTAATTACGAAGTCTCTTTATGAAACTACATTAATTACAAGTAATTTGAGCGATATAATTGAAAACGTTTAAATGACAATGTTTATTTTAGCTGGATGTAGATATTTTAATGTTGGAACGTTGTGTAAGAAAATTTTGTCAGGCGGAGAGGTAGATACACACCAACTAAAGTCCATTTGATTTCTTCGTGCGGGTGAAGGTCACGCGCTTCTTGCCCTTCCCTTCCGCAAGATTTCTCCTCATACCCCTTACACTACTTCTACATTACTGAATTGAACTGCTTCTTTTCTCTCTACAGACTAAAGTTTTGTCTATTAACGAGAAGAAATTTAATGGTTACTCTGATACACATACGACATTAGGCCTACTTTGATATGTGAAACCTTTTTATTTTACACAATATATTTTCCTAATTTTTGTGCTTAACTTTCGGATCGTTGGAACAGTTCTATCCTAATATTTCTTTATACAAACTGCACCTTAACAAAAACATCGCCAACCTTTTTACCTAAACGAAAAAATGATTATTTATCTTATATGTTTTAAAGCATGCATACAGAAACTGGATTGTTACAAATTTGTATACGACTGAGAAATAAACTGTCACTTAACCTTTTATGTAATCTTGAGCGCCGTTCGCAAAGAATTAATTTCACACACAGTCGCAGTCACAAAGATCAACACACAGTCGCAGTTGTTTTATCGATAAAAAGTGAAACGAAATCACTGATTTAAACTCAAAGTTAAATTTAAACAAATAAATAAAGACACTGAAAAATTTGTAACATATTACACACAATCATTTCATAAGACACAATTATAAGAGTATCAAAAATCAAATAAATAGGCCTGTGTGTGGTGACAAACGTGCTGTAACATGTTTGTTTTTAAAACAATACATGTAAGCTTCATAAAGTCATAAAATATCACAGAGTCATTGCTGACGCATAGTATAATGACTGTTTCTATTTCAGTGACTTTTCTATTATTCCATATTACGTTGTAATAGTGCGTACATATAATATCTATAATAACCATAAAACAATATTAATAACAATTATAACAATAATATAATACAAATTGCACTACGTATAAACTATTATTATTAGCCTACATGTAACAAAATGTTTGTCTAAAAATACGTCCGGAAACGCTTCGTTGGCGAGTTATGCCTGGCGAAAGATTTTGCCTTGATTCCTGGGCAAAGAGTGAAATAAAGCAATACTGAAATTTTGAGAAGGTAAATTTACGAAAATTTTTAGTGGTTTCTTATGGTTTTTATTTAACCTGGGAAACTTAAAAAAATGAGTCCCAGAACTGTATCGCTTTTAGTTTTTAAGAAAACTACGTGAACACATTAAAGAGTGGGCTTAGAAAATATACTTTTTAAGTTTAGCGTAAAATAACTCTGTTAAATTGCGAATAAAAACACGAAACATTTTAATGAAAATTGTAGAGAATTTTATTCTAAAAAATGATATAAATAACGTCTATGAAAATTAAACTCATTTAAGAAGTTTTTTTAATTACAAACAAAAGAAAAACTGGATTTAGATTTTTTCCATTGCAGTTTTCCTTTTGTTTGTTATTAAACTTCTCGAATGAGTTTAAGTTTAAGTTGATTTAAATAACACATTTATGTGTTGGTCTCGTCAGATGTTTTAAGCGTACGCTACTTCACGAAGAGAAATAATGTGAACCTGATGTACGTGTAGGCACAAGTGCACACACATACTCCGCGCTGCATCATTCAGACGACTGGTGGGGTAGGCGAGGTGAGGAAGTGGCATGACCTTCACCCGCACGTTGATTTCAAATGGATTATAGTGTAAAACTTTCGTTTACAAGCTATAGGCGCTACCTCGCGCGGAGTACTCTTACAGTAGATCGACTATATTTAAAATTGACGTTATACTAGGCTCTATGGAAAAATGCTTGAAAAATAAAAGTTGCAAGTTTTTTAATTTCGTAAAACATTTTTAATATACACTTTCTTTCTATGTCACCGACTTTATTTAACATATATTTCTTTCTATGTCGCCGACTTTATTTAACATATATATAGACGACATGTTGCAAACATGGAAAATAGGCATTAATTCAGGAATACAACTCTCAGAACAG